>CM076581.1:251933713-252085838 GCA_034641835.2 Pinus albicaulis
TTCTTTGCTGCTCAATTTTCTCCCAAGGTGTTCTGCATTTGGATGCATCATGTCCATCTCTATTGCAACGTGTGCAATGAAGATTGGATTTGTCAGATTGTCTGCCCCCCCTTTTTGTGAAGTTTCTTCTTCCTCTTCCTCTTCTGCCACCTCTTCCTCTGGATGAATCTGGAGCATGACTCTTTTCCCTATGTGCCAAGTATGCAGCCTCTTCGGAAGATGAAGGGACTGTCATCTTCCCAAAAACTTTCTCTCTTTCTGCAAACTTTTTCTCAAGTGTATCAAAGGTGATATGCTCAAGGTTCCCACTTGCTTGCAAAGACTCAAGATAATGTGAGTAAGTCGGATATAATGCCTTAACATATGCTATGAGAGGTATGTCCATTTTTACACTAGTGCTATCAATATCATGCATGATCGATCTAACTTCTGAAGCTAAGGCAAGGGGATCATCATTCTTCATTTCAAGACTGAACAACTTAATCATCAATTGAACATTTTCTAATTCTGAATGTGAGTCATAGAGTTCTTTTAGCTTTCTCAAGGCATCATAGGCATTTGAGAATGATGAAATGTGGCGACTCACCTCTTCATTTACGGAAGCTGCAATCAAGGCATAGGCCTTGCAGTTCTTGTTTTCCCAAATGGCGAGCTCTTTGTCTGAAGTGGGCTTTGCTGGTGGATTTCCTTCTTGTCCTTCACAGATTCCTCTCCACAACTCATTAAAAATGAGTATGTTTTTAATCTTCCGAGACCATTCAAGATATTTCTCTTTGCCGGAGAGAACCACCCCAACAATAGAGATGAGAGAATGCATTAGTTTGCTGGAAAAAATTCTTTTGAAGAGGAAACAATTCTGCTAGAAAACTTTCAACTCTGGAAATTTGCTCAATTAAAGGGGAAAAAAACTCTTTGCTGGAAAATAGACTGAATTTAAAAGGACACAAAAGCTCTTGCTAAAAACTGAATTCTGCACCAAAAAAAAATTATATTTTTTTGTTTGAAGAAAGAGACTTTATATGGATATTATGTTATGGAGGCGGTATCGAATGTATGAATGGGGCGGTAATATGGTGGGATGGTATATGAATGGGAGAATATAGTGGGGAGGGGCGGTATTAAAAGTTGGGAGGGGCGGAAATGTAAAAGAGGAAGCAGTATTAAATGGGACAAGAGGAAGCGATGTGTATTGAATCAAGAGGAAGCAGTGTGTATTGATTAACCATATATATGACAATGTTTTATATACAAAGACAGAGGGCGATATGACAGTAATACTGCGCGGAATTGTATTATATATGCTGCGTTGTAATATATGACAGAGTATATGAAACAACGTATTTTGTGCAGGTGTATAATTGTTGGGCCGTGGGTGGTGTCGACAGTGTATAACAGATGCAGACAGCGTATAACAGTGATGTCGACAGCATATAACAGATGCAAATAGTGTATAACAGTGGTGTCTACAGCATATAACAGATGGTGTCAAGGTATTATTTGTATGTTTTAAACACAGGTGGAATATGATTGAAAGGGGAGCGGAAATAGTAGACAGAGGGCGGTATCAATGGAAGGAACAGATGTGAGACCCGTCGACTGGTATTGTTCTTCAGGTGGGTGTGGCGCTCACAATTTTTCCAGTCACTCCAGTTGTTTCAAGTGCGGGGCATATAAGGAGGAATCTGGCAGTGGGTGTGAGAGCGCTGTTTAGGGAGATAGCAGGTAGGGGAAATGGATGAGGGCGAGTGCAGGTGTGAGGGAGTGAAAAAAATTCTGGAGTATAGCAGGAGCTTAATCACTGCAGAAATTTTAGAGCCGCAACTTGCAAAATGGAAAGAACTGCAACTTGCAGAATTGCAGAATCTTCAGGAGCTGCAAATGTCAGAGCTGTGCAGAAAAAAAATGCAGAATAACAGTATAGCAATTTAGTAGGAGCAGCAAAAACTATTATTAAAAAACTGACTGAGCAAAGGAGAGGGAGTTACACCAGCAGAAATGCCAATAGTGGGATTGGCTTTGATACCATGTCAAACCAGGAGGTAACTCCTCAAATTAGAATGTATATTAGCTGAAGAATGCGTATGTATTTATACATGGAGGTGAGGCTATTGGGATTCATCTCCCAATGACTCTTGGCCTTCCTTATTTCCTAATATTAAAATAATATACAATATTACATATGCACACCCAACCCATAGGATTAGGTGTCAACATAAATGAAGCAATCTCAATAACATGCAGGGACGAGTTTCTATACTTAAAAGTTGAACTAGAAGAGTCAAAGTGAAAGGAAGAAGTACTTCAAGATCTAATCCATGAATGGGAAGAGAATTTTCAAAGTCTTGAGGCATAGATTGTCTCTATAAGAAAGGATCTATACGAAAGGAATATTGAAAGAGGTCTAAATGAGAAGTTCGCTAAACAGATATGAAAAATAGATCATATTCTAAGCTGCCAAAGGCCCTCATGAGTCAAAACATGTCTAGGATACTAAGAGGAACAAGATTATTCCATGAGGAAGATGAACTTCAAGTCCACAGGATTTGAACAATCACAGGGTTATGAAAAGAGGCATCGAGAAAAAGTGAGATAAAATAAAAATGCATAAGGAGAAAGAGGATATCATAAACGGAGAATAATTGATCAACCAGGCATCCAAGCTACTCTCATGCATAAAAACGTAAAATTTTCAACAATAGACATGCCTATTTATTTTATGGTCATTGTTAAAAGTGTCATATCTTTGGACACAAAGTTGTTGATTGTATAATGATCAAAGTTCAAAGAGATGAAAATCTTAGATATAATAAATATCAAAATTTTAAATATCCAAACTACTCTCTCATAAATTAGAATGTCTTCTCTCCCTTGCTAAGTGTTGGACATAATTGTGAATTACAGATAAAAAACGCTTCCCTAGACAGGTGCTAATCTAGAACAACAGATTAAAGACTATACGACTACTTTTCCTAACTAAGAATAGACACACATAATGGATTAGAGGCTTACTTGGGATCCAAGCGCTTCCAAATGGTTCCTTCTGGCACTTTCGTTGTAACTTCAAATTCCATCTGGCTATGCAAAATATTTCCTGCAAGAATGAACACTAAACAACATAAGATTGCAATAATATAGATGTCTATTCAAGTTAGTTTTCTAAATCAGTAAAGCATAAACGATATACATCAACTAAGATCTTGCAATATGGAAAATTAAAGCCAATACAGATGCATTTAGGGAAAAATAAGCTGTACTCTTTATTAATGATAGAAGGATAGGTTACAACCTAATGACTGATTTGAAGTGACCATCTCCAACAACATTCCAACCTCATCACAATATAAATGTCTCCAATAGCTGTTACACAAATATAACTCTCAATTGAAAATCCACTAGCATTTCTCTACTCAAATTCTTCCTTCTCAAGCACTCATATTTGTGCTCAATTTATGGAGGAGCTGAAGTTAGTTTTAAAATCAATGACTTTCCAATAATAGGCAAGACATGTTCCAAATCTTGTAGATGTCAAAGTGAACTCTTCTAGAAGGCACTGGCCAAGTAGAGATTCTGGAACAATGAGAATTTCTCTCCCAATGTGACCAACGCACCTGTGAATGTTGGGAAGTGCTTTGCAGAGAAACCTTGCATGGGGCTACCTGCATATGTAATGCACTTAGTCCCTTTAAAGGTAGCGTTGATGAGTTCTCATATGATATATTATAAAATTCAAACCTTGGAAACATTTTCTTGATGAAAGTCATGTATGATTTGTCTTGTTCTTTGTCTTAGGGCATGTAGCAAATTGAAATGATAGGGGAATATAGACCCTATTCATTGGTATTGGAGATGATGCCCAGTTAACCAGGTCATTGGGAATGATGGCCAAATTGACCTATAACAAATTCCCCCCTAAAGCATGAGGTCACAATAATAATAAAAACACTTGATTGAGATGCTTTACACTGTGATGGGCTGGAGATGAAGAGGAGTGGTCACGTGCATCATATTACAATACATTAGATCATGTTATATCCTATTTGATCATAATTGTTGAGGGTAGGAATTTCCATGTTCAACACATAAACAATATAATAACATGTACATAATTTAGAAAGTCGTCTTCATTGGAATGTTGCCCAAATGCAGACATGCCTATAGATATAGCTCCATGTTTGGATGACAATCTGTATGTAAGGTCACCGTACAGATGATGTGTACAACAATCCTAAAATCACAGCCTGAATGGATGAAACTAGATCTGGGTTCTTCTTATCTCGTTCACTTGATCATTCGGATACAAGTCTAGCCATGCAAATATATGATTTGTATTCGAACATGGAAATACATAGTTTGATTATCAGCCAATAATGTGAGCTGTTAAAAAATGCGAGAGAACCACCATTAACGTTAATGGCCCTCAAGGTACTGAAGTACATTTCATAAGGCGTGAATAGATGATTTGATGTTGAATTCCAAACAAAATATTTCAGTCAAAGGTCTGGAAGCAAGGATCTTGTCGATGCTGTAACAAGCCTCATGGTACTAGAATCTGATTTTTCTAAGTGAACTTCATGGATATTGATTTGTCATCGATAGGAAGTCACCTTATTGTGAAATGGGAGTTACTGATTTAGGAGACAAGGGTATGACTTGATATAGCAATTTTTAGGGATGAAGATCATGAGAATGAAGGTTTATTAGTATTGCAGAAGGATAAGTATTCATTGCATGACTTCTCTTGAACATATCGGTGACACTGAGATGAGTTGGCAACGTTGACCCAAAACCAAAGTGAAGGTATTATAAACCATAGGTATGAATGAACCGTCAAGAGGATTACCCAACTCAAACAGTCACAGACATGGAGTGAAGGAAGTGTCATGTTCAAGAGTGACTTGCTACCATAAATAATTCTTGCTCACTTTTCCCAAATTTTCCCTGGTCATTTTTCGACCAGTACCTTTTTATTTTTTAACAAGCTTGAGGAGGATAACATTTTCTTGATCTATAATTCAACCCTTCGGGCGAATAATGTATCACTATTTAATAATTTAACCAGTCTAGCAATGAATGAAACTTGATTCTTTCCATGATCGACAAGCCCGTTGCTATTTTATGTTTTAACGAGCTTAACGACAGTGATAGCCCAGTCCTTTCTCGTATTTAGAGAGTTTGAAAAAGAGGACGAAAGAAAAATCAATTAGTACTTTTTCGTAAATTTGTCACTCAGATCCGAAAAAGTGTAAAATAATATTTGAGAGAACCTCTTTGGTTATGTTTAACCAAGGTATTCCTTTTTCGTAAATAATCTATCTTAGTGCGGAAAAGGGTTAAACTTATACTGAGTAGATATCAATTCGTTTACTTTTACGAGCTCAAAAAGACAAGTGCTCGGAAATCTTTTCACATTATCGGAGTATGAAAAGAGCTGAAAGAAGACTCCAAGGGTTCCTTTTTCGCTGTTATAGAAGCTCAAAAAAGAGATAAAAGTGCTCTTCAAATCCTTTTTCGTTTTTAACAAAGCTCGAAAAATAAGGAGAAAAAGTATGCTTTGTGGTCAAATCATTCTTGAAATAAATCTGCATGACTAATCTGTTCGTCAGTTGTAAGACCTATTTCAGAGCAACATCAAATGGATTAAAAATACCTGTTTCATGATAAAAACATAATAAAACTATATTCATAGGAATAAATATAATTTTCAAATAATTAAATGACTATTAAAATTAGTTTCAGTATTCATTTTACCATTCCATAGTTACCATTTGCATTTTGGAGCTCTGAACCTGTTTTTTCCCCTGAACTTCAACTATTAATTGCGATCATTTCAGTGGACAGATTTCATTGCCGTTTGATCCAGGTTAGTGTCATGAACCTCCTATTTCCTTTAGAATTCATTTCATTTCCAATTTCTGTAAATTTTTAGGGTTTTAAGGCCCCTAGGGTAAATTCTGCCCAAAAAGAGGGAAACACACCCCTGAATGTTGAAACCTGTGTTGCATAGCAAGTAAAGTGAAGGGTACTTGCACATGTAATGCATTGTCTCTTGTTAGGGAGTGAGTTGGGCACAATATAGGTTTTTGATTTTCATATTATGTCCAAAATTTTCCTAGTTTTTTGCAATGAATGGAATCTAATGGATCTTATGGTTGTATTTAAGGTTTCCATCAAATTAAAATGACGACTATATGGAGGGAAAGAGAACATAAAGAAAATGATATGATTGCCCTAAATGATATAGGTACAGTAAGAGCTCTAAGAGATTGTGGACTTCTTAAGTACTTCAGGTTTTCAAGGATGAGGCAACAAATAGAACTCTTGGAGTTCTTAGTTCGAGCATGCGATCCAGCTATTGAGGCATTTCATATTAAGAACCAAGTGGTTCCCATAACAGTTGAGGAAGCATATTTTCTCACATGTTTGTCGAGGAGAGGCTTGTCTAGTTCACTCTCAGGTTCTGTTTGTTGGAGGAGAGACTGTGAGAGATTATATTCTGCAACATTTCTATCCAGGGGCAGAGCCAAGAAAATATGGAAAGATAAACATCCGAGATGTTAGAGATTTGCCTTTGAGAACTATCCTTTTCAGGATCACTAAAATTGTTGGCACCGTTACACTACATGTAGTAAATAGATCATATATGAAGTACGCGCTAGAGTGCTTAGAGCCAACAGTCTTCAACTAATCTGAAGTTTCTCTTTCTTAGATAAAGGAACAACTGAACAAAGCAAAGGGAGGAAGGAAGAATAATTTTAGTTATGGTTCAATCCTTATATCCTTTGCTTTAGAACAGATTCCACTGATGCAACCACAAAATGTGACACTGGATATAGCTAGTCCTAGATATCCTTGGGTGTAGAGATGGGTAGAACTGATAAATCGGCATGCAGGCCAATCGACTATTGTGTTCTGTACTACATTCTTCGCCTGGTTTCGGTGACATATCATCGCCATCAACGAGTATGCATACATAGGCATTGATTTCCGAGGAGATCCAGATTTAGCATTACCAGAAGGCGCTTAGTGAGGTGCAATGGGAAAGAATTTTTTTACCATATTTTTTATTTTCCCAAGGTTTATACAATGTTTTTGTATTTTTGATGCTTTCCCAAGACTAAAATAAATGTTTGATGTAATGAAAATGTTGGTTGTGTTCAACCAGTATAGGAACTAGAGCATGAAGCAGATGCACCAGTAGAGAGAGACTCTGGCTGAGCTTCGGTAGCACATAGAGGGGTTGACCTTCGGGATTCCGGATTTTCGGATCGAAGATTTACCCATGCGACTGCAATGCCACACTATTGGGGTTCCTAACCGCTAGATGCAGTTACTCCGTAGGATAGCTAGATCTATAGCATGTTACCATGAGCACCACTAGTTTACTTGTGACATTTTTCATACATTTTGAGGTTAGATGAACAATGAGTCTTGGGCACAAATTTTGTAAAAAACTATAAATATCTATCTATATGATTTCAAAGTTTTCTTATGTTTATTGCGCAATCCTATTCAATGATGTGAACGTTTTCTTTACATGTGTTGATAATGTCTGTCTAAAACTTGATTAGCTAATGAATCAGTCAGTGTGTTCAAATTTCTGGAAATGTGTTGATATTGAATAAAATCAAAATGTCTTCCAAAAGTCAAGCTCTTAGTAACAATCTATGCAGTGTTGGATTTCTAACAGTATAAACACTAGTAAGTTGTAATACCACAAGTTGTGAGTCTAACCTTATGATTATGCGGTTAATACCAAATGAAATGGCATCAGAGAGAAGTTCAAACAATGTGCTATACTTAGCGATATATTTTTTTGATATACCAATACAAATCCCTTGAAAACTCACTAACTCGCCATTCGGAGCAAAAATGGCCCACGCTGCAGAGGATAGATTCTGCGGACTACGACTAGCACCATCAACATATCCAACAAATGGTTCTGAAGATTTAGACATCTGCAATGAAATGTAAAGTGGATTAATAACGTCAATAAAAATCTAAAAATAATTTAAGATAGTGAATGCAAATAAAAAACATATATATACAATATAATAAAAAAAATTACTACGCTCATGATTAAGCATAGTAACGTTTCAAATACAACCCATTTCTAGGTTGGGCCAACAAAATTCCATCGTAATCAACCAACTCATAGGCACCCTTAGCAAGAACTCTTTTGACAATATAGGGGCCATTCCATAATGGTTCTGTTGACGGGAAAATCTGTCCAGCCAACAACAGGGGATCTCCCCGGTAAAAGGTCCCAATTAGACCTTGAACCGTTTGGAATAGGGATCCCGTCCGGGGTGTGGGTCCGGCTACCACTGATTTCTCCTTTGCTTTGGGTCTCGCTTAAACTCTATGAAACAGTGGATACACACCTAATCAACTGAAACAAGACATATGATTGATGCATTAAATGTACATACGACACTATGAGTAGCAAGAGGAAATAATAAAGCATGAAGACCGAAGGAAGTGTTGTTAACAACACTTCATTAGGGTCACGCTTGTAAACTGTTCTAACCACAAAGGAAACAATTCCTCATGGCAAGAACGCCTTTCACTTCCTAAAAGTTTAAATTATAACACAAATGCCAATAAACAAAGCCATCAACATTCGTTAAGAAAGTGAAATAAACTCAACCACCATTAACATACTCAGTAAACTGTTATGCAATCATGATATGAATTAAAGATACAGTTCCCTTAATCTAAAGACATTCAGAAACTGAAAACATAATACTCAATAGTGCTCACACATATGACAACACCAGATCCACAAAGGGAATTTTCAAAATTCTTTTATTCATGTTTAAATGTTATATAATCCTCTGTTAATACAATATACTCAGCTCGAGTCCCAAACCAACCATCTGCAACAAGTTCTCGAAGGAAGTATTTATAGAGAAAATTTTGCCCTTTGGGGTCCCTGACTTTTCAGCTTCCTGACGGTTGGGCTGCCTTGCGACCCAGTCTGTTCTGCGACTTGCGACCTGACTGGGTTTTGCGACCTTGTGACCTAGTCGCTGGGTCACTGGGTCGTGCCATCGGGAATTAATAGGGGATGCGACTTAGCGACCTGGAAACCTCTGTGACTTGCGACCTTTGGGAATTTGTGACCTGCGACCTCAGGAGATTTTGCGACTTGCGACCTCCAGCCATCAGCGACCTGTGACCTCGAACCATCCGTGACCTGCGACCTCCAGCAATCCGCGACCTTGCGACCTGCCCAGATCATGCGACCTTGCGACCTAGTCGCTGGGTCACTGGGTCGCGCCATCGGGCTTTTAAAAGGGAGTGCGACTATGCGACCTGGCGACCTGAAGAAATTTGCGACTTTAGACCTTCGGTCATCCCTTCTTATTTCTCTTTCATAGATATCATGACCTTGTTCTCTGGAGGCTAGCCTTAGCCCTCGTCATGAAACGATAGCTTCTGTTTGCTAGTGATGCCATTTCCGTGCTAAGGGACTTTGCATGTGATGATAAGTGGGAGAATGGTTTCTGCTTTGAGTAGGATACTGGGCATCCACATAACACAAGGTTTTGAGGTTGATCTGAAACCCAGATCTGCATCCTCCGGAGAGAGCTAGAATTTTTTTTCAATTTGGGTAGACATAGCTGTTCCAACATCTTCTCATATAACCTGCAGATAAGTGAATTTAAATCAGCCATATGTATATATATACACATGTTAGGGAATCAACATAAAAAATGCAATAACTTTATCACAGCTAAAATTAGTTGGACCCTTGTGTGGTTAGGTGGTGTGTCACTATGTCATCAAAGTGAATGGTGTAGGCTCTCCCTACGCCTCTTCAAATACTGTAAATGCATATTAGTATGGTTGTAGACCGAGTTCGAAATGAAAACTCAATTGATGGGAAGTGTCGGCTTGGGCAACATGCTCCTTATTTCCTCCGTGACATCCATTATGATATGCACTAATGATACTTCTTTCATGTTCAACAATTTGCACTAAGAAATTAATGAGGGGAAGGCCCTTCGAAATAGGGTTCAATCTGAGGGATGATCAAATGATTAAGCATGGAGGGGGAAAGTGATTTTATTAAATACTATTTTCCAACTCTTGAGATGTGCTCACGATCCTGCATGTTGACATGACGAGTGAAGGTGAGGGCGCTGCTCCTTAGTGAAGTCGCAGGGTCGCAACGTAGTGGGGGTCGTGCTGCCAGCTCGTTGCTGAGCTTATGCGACCCAGCGACCTGTGGGGAAATGCGACTCAGAGTTTTCCTTCGAAATGCGACTTTGTAGAGGTCACACAGTCGCATTGCGATGTATTCCTCATTGCTGTGACCCAGTGACTTGAGAATAGTGCGTCCTATTGATTTTTCTTGAAGTGCGACCTCATAGAGGTTGCATGGTTGCATTTTCCCATACGTTGAACGTTCACCCTACTCCTTCGACGCAGTTTGGGTTTCAAATGCTCAGCTTAGACTTAATTTATGGCACGATGACTAGTGTGGCTGCGTGCCTCTTGGGATGAGACTGCACAGAACCTAAGCGTAGCCATGACTTCAGAATAGTTGCAAAGATGAGCCATGCACAGGTATTTGCTTTGTGGCAACGCCTTCACCAGAAATAATTCCTTGGGCTGCTGATAAGGCCTGCAAATTACGTGTAACTGTTCACACTTTGAATATAACCCAGCTCTGACCTTCAGCATATATGGACTGGATTCGTAACTTCGTTGGTGCCTTGGAGACACAGTTGGAGGCGTTTTAGACTTACAGGTCGTGAAGGTTGCGCTGGACGTAGCGTATTGCAGAGGGCACATATTTTCTCAGAAGTTTTATTTGCCATGCTAACGTAACCAGAATCGAAGGGATTCGACCCTTTTCCCGCACTGAATATCAACCAAGCCGAACGTTATTACTGCATGCCAGACCTGAGCGGCTTAGAAGGGCATCAGATCCTTGCATGTCGGGCTTTATTTCTAATGCAGAGTGAACGATCCTTGAAAAAATGTGTGTCAGTGACCTCTCCGATTATCTTTCATGCATGGCAACCTGCGTCCATAATTATCGTTCATGCATGGCAACCTACGTCCATAATTATCATTCATGCATGGCAACCTGCGTCCATGTAGCATGGCATGAAGAGTAGGGTTTCGTTCTGTCCAGTTCAACGTGTCAGATTTTCCATTCTTGTGTAACATGGCTTAAATGCTTTATATCCTCATTTGGGAGCCGTCGTCGATAGCCTGGTTCAAATAATCTTTTCCCTCGTAAGAACGCGATTTACGTTTTTTTCGACACGTATTTACACAAGGTTCGAAAAGACACCACAATAACGTGAGCCAAGGTTCTCTTCAAACGAGCTTATAAACAGTCTCAAGAAAACCATGGTGCGCAGAGAAATACACGTGAGAGATTGGTGTCAGCGCACCATCTCTGTTTACCATGCAAGTGTCCGGAAAATACACAGCCAGCAGCGCAGAGGAAACTTTCTTATTGTTGACCCCTTATGCCGGGAGGAAGCTTCATTCTATATGTCGAAAGCAGCTGGGCGTTCTGGCAGCGGTTGGATTTTGTGTGCTGGCATACAGAGAATACAATGGAAAAACATGACCTCCACCAGCGAAGCCGTCGCTCTGCACTGTTTAAAACATGGCTATAGATATTCGTATATCATACCACAGTTATCATAACATTGCCACAATGGGTTTGTCGTAATGTCCCGCTCTGTGTTTTAAACATAAACCTTGACCATTATGTATCTGCTCAACATGTTTTACCATCGGTCAAAACTCTGCTATAGAAATATTTGAGCCTATTTGTAATGTATTTTCATATAGTTATGATCCGCCATATTACATGGTTTGCAAACTACATTGCTTTGCGCCTTGGTTTCATTACATAATATTTAAAAAATCATAACCTTGGTCCATCGAAAGTGTGCTCGCCATGTAGCTTAGGTCTAACAAACATTGCTTCCCTTCCCCAATTTGCCAGAGTTGTCAACACAACTCAAAATTATTGTCGGTTCAGAAGCATGGCCTTTTATAGAACTTGTACAATCTCCAAAGACAAAATGTTCTTCGCCATTATCCGACATTGGTACAACACTCAGACTCTCAGATGTACCTTGAACAGCTAAAAACTTATAACTAAGAGCTTCCTTCTATGTTGTCATGATGGGTCAAATTTGTGCAGGCCATAAATTATTATGGAGCTCAAATCACCACCTGCTATAATGTCTCATCTATGTGCTTCTGAATCGACATCATCATGGCCAACAACATTGTGACTAAGCTGTAATTTTTTGTGGGCCCTTTGCATAATCACCTCCTCAACTGTGTTTTCTGTTATAATGCTTATTTCCAAAACATGATGAAGCTGACCAATGTGATGAGCACGCTGTAATGCTTGCTTGTCAACTTGTGGATTCCAGTCCTGCTCACAGAAAATGACAGTATCAGCTCCTGCAAGATTCAAACCAGCACTACCAGCTCGAGTAGATATTAAAATACAAATGCTTCACGAGTATCATCATTGGTATTTCTGATGTCACTTGACTCTGGCAGTGTTGATGCTTTCCCACCAAAGCTTTGCACAGCTGCAAAACGCTCTTCTACTCTTATTGATCCTTCAAGACACTCATAAGAATACCTTCGCAGCTCTAATAAATCCTGAAGAATGTCTATTGTCTTCGTTGTTTGAGAGGAAATCAAGACACAATGTCCTTGACTATGCAACTTCTCAAGCAAAATGTCCAAGATGATGAGCTTTCCACTTGCCTGAACTAAGCGTTCACCTTCTTCAAATGGCCCTGGCTCCACACCATTGAAAATATAAGAATGGCTACATTTCTTTCGCAGTTGTACCACAATATTTTGTAATGATTGATGCTAAGTGCCTGAATCACTTGTTTGAAGCTGGGAAACTCTTGATGCAATACAGATACATAAATTTTCTTTTGAAGTGGGAACAATGGAGCTAGTACTGTAACCCCAGACAGTGGTAGAAATGTAAGAGTTCCATTCTTGGCAAGTAAAGCTTTTGTACGCTGAAGCATGAATGCATGCACAATATATCTTAGCAGCTTGAACTGTTTGCTACATCCAGAGGTATTGTCACCTTGAGTCAAGGTCACAAATTTAATGGACCCAACACCAAAAAGGGCCATGGGCATTTCCGTTGATATTTCAAGTAAGCCAACAAAATTATAGCCTGCAATGTATTCCCAAGTCCCACTGTGACCGCAATTCCCCTTGATTGGCGCGGTCTTATTTCCTGTGTACATGCGATAGATGTCCTCAACTTCTCATGTTTCAGCTCGCACTACTCTTATCCTTCTCATTGGTGTGGTGATGACATTTTGGGTGTATCATCCGTGGGATTGACCTGTATGAAATATTATAACATTAATTAGTTTACTCTTTGATAATGGTGTCCCTAGATAAAACATATGAGACTAACGAGCTTAAGAGAGGTATTCAAACAACATGCTTAATGACCCATGGTGAGAGGGCCTTTAATCGTCAATACACAACAAGGTTTCCATTCAAATGTATGCATGGAAATTTCATTACACATGGCGTTATGACGGTAAGAGTGTTCGAGCGTATGCTGGATGATCCCTCCCACGTATGGCGTGATTGCAGCAGCAGCATCTGATCATGATGGCGAGAAAGCTCATGAGGGATTGGGGATAGGTTGGTGGGATGTTACTGACTGCAGGTCGGGTGAAAGAATTTAATGCCTAAGCGAGCAGAGGGGGACCCGAAATTTTAAATATACCCAAAATTTTGGGTGGTGTTGTAGCGGCTACAACAGGTTCAAATTTCCCTATACCTATTACATTGGCTTCTTGATTGTAAAGAAGGACCAAGTCACCCTCTGAGAAAATGTGAGGATGGACATTTTTGTCGTATTGCGCCTTTATACGTCTCTTATGTGCTTCATTCGCCAATCGGGCTTCACGATGTGTTTCATCAAGATGGATGAGGTTAAGGAGACGCGCTTCTTCTTTTGAGGTGTTAGGTAACAAGTCTATTGCTATTTTTAACGATGGTATTTCACATTGGATAGGCAAGATAGCTTCTAGACCATACACCAATTCAAAAGGAGTGAATCCAGTTGTGTTTCTCACCGAGGTTCGATATGCCAAAAAGGCGGAGTACAGGATAAAATGCCAATTTCTTTTACGAACTCCTATCATACGTTGAAGCATATGTTTAAGAACCTTGTTGATATCCTCAACTTGTCCATTTGATTGTGGATAATAAGGAGTAGAATTATCATGTGACAATCCTAACTTGGCAGTCAATTCAGACATCATGTGGTTGCGAAAATGCTTCCCATGATCTGTAACTATAGCCTGTGGGACCCCAAACTGTGCAATAACATGATTAAAGAAAAAAAATTTAGTTTTTTGTCCCGTGTTGTTGAATATAGGCATCTCTTTGACCCATTTGGTAAAATAGTCGACTGCGACAATAATATAACCATGCCCCCTGGACAAACGAGGTTTACAAGTCATGAAGTCAATACCCCTTTTCAAAAATGGTCCCACAGAAACAACATGATGCATTGGCATTGGCGGTTTTCGGATTTTACGATAAAAAATTTGGCACACATGATAACTTCTGACCGCGAGGATGCAATCTCAAAAAATAGTAGGCCAAAAGTAACCAACGTAGAGTATCTTCTGCGTGGTATCATATCCAGATAAATTTCCACCACAAGCCCCATCATGAAAATCATTTAACAATTTTTCGGCCTCCTCATAAGTGAGGCACCTCCTTAAAATGGTATCGACACCACGACGATAAAGTGTATCACCGACGATCAGATAATCTTTGGCTTGGTATCAAATAAGTCGATGTTCAGAGTGAGAGGTATCAGGTCAAAAATTTTGGGTTTGGAGATAAATGATGAAATCCCCATACCAAGGATCATATGATCTGATCAGAAACAGAGACTCGTCAAGAATTGATGGTTTCGACATAGTTGCAGTACTATCAGAGGGAAGGCCACAGAGAAGCTTAACAAAAACTAAAGACTTCTTTGACTTGGATTTGATGAATTCCAAATCGAATTTTCCTGCAAAATGACAATCCATTTTGAATATTTTCCCCCCAAAAATTGACATGGTAAGATATAAGTCATGGGGTCGCAATTCGAAACTATAGTGGTTTTTCAGAGCAGGATATAATGACAAAATCTTTGGACAACTTGAATAGCTACCAAGGCAATATTTTCTACGTATGAGTACTTAACTTCTGTATCATTGAGATTATGACTCAAATAATATATCGGATGTTCAATTCCATCTTCTACTTGGACTAATACCATAGCAATAGTCGATTCAACCGCGACGATATATAGAAAATAATCATTTTGGTAATTAGGGGGATACATTAATGATGCTCAAACAAGAGTATCCTTGAAAACATCAGAAGAAGCTTGCGCAACCTGGTCCCAATGGAAGGAAACCCCTTTTTTCAAGAGTCTAGTAAATCCTTTAGCCATTTCGGCATAGTTTGGAATGAACCTTCTTGGGAAGTTAGCCTTTCCTTGAAGTTTCTGTATTTGAAGTAAATTTGATGGCACAGGAAAATCAAGAATGGCCTGAACCTTTAATGGGTCTATTCGAATTCCTTCTTTTGAGACTACAAATCCAAGTAGATGAACATAACCAACAAAAAACACACATTTATGTGGATTGAGGCACATTTTGTAGTGTCGACAACATAAGAAAATGGCTCTTAAATGCATCAGGTGATTAGTCAGATTTTGTGAATGCGCTGGCAAATCATCTAGATAAGGTTGAACAATGTGCTTGATGTCATTAAAAGCATAACCCATGGCTCTCTGAAAATTTTCCCCAACGTTCTTTAAACCAAACGGAAGTTTCCTATAAGCGAATTTTCCCCAGGGACAAATGAATGTTGTCTTATGTTGATCATTTGGGCGGATATTGATTTCATTGTAGCTAAAAATTCCATCCATAAATGAAAAGATTTTACATCTAGCACAATCGTCAATATTCTGGTCGATAAAGGGAGTAGGATAGTTGTCTTTTGGACAAGCATGATTAATGTCCCAATAATCGACGCAAACTCTAATGGTTCCTTGTTTTTTCATGACAGGAATGATATTGGAAACCCACTCAGTCAGCGGAATAGGGTAAATGAAACCAGCACGCAAAAGTTTTTCAACTTCTACTTTAATGGCAATGAATTTATTTGGATGAACAGGATGAAGGCATTGACGCTTCGGTTTGAATAGGATAGATATTAATAGTGTGTTCAACTATACTAGTATCTATGTCTAGAATTTCCTCGTAAGACCAAGCAAATAAATCATGGAATTCACGAAATAGAGAGCGATATGATTCAAGTTCTGATGGAGAACAAGATACACGAACAGGAATATTTTCTACAATGCTAGGTTTGGTCGAAATATCGATAGAAATGGTTTCTTCAATATTTGACAGATTTCGCTCAGAATTGATTGCATTAATTGGTAAAGAATTCGAAAACAAGTTTTTGATTGATGGGTGATATAGTTCATTAAGATAGTTTTCTTCATAATCAGGAATATGGGAACGATGATGATAATCTTCCCATGGTTCTCCTTCTAACATAATAGCTTCCAAAATATTTTCATCTTCCAAAAACATTGAGGAAAATGGATCAGATGGAGTACCAAAATATAAGGAATGATCAACCCAAACACTCGGTGACGCTGATTTTGGATTTTCCGCCCAAGCTAGATAGATTGATTGCTATGCCAGCTCAATAGGGCTGGGTGGTAAAAAATCATCCAACGTAGCAATATTGCAATCACCTGTACTCTCCCTTAAGCCAGATAGAGTGGAAGAGATCATGTAGTAGGTCTCTATACTTGCAATTTTTGCCGATGTTGCGAGTGGCGGTAATGCAAAGGTTCCCATGAGAGTGGAATCCTTTAAGATACCTACACCAATGTTCTAAATTTCTAGTTGGGGTATGTGAAGGAATGGAACGCTTCCAGTTACCTGCGACGCGGAGGCAAAGAAGGATAGCTTATTAATGACTGTGATTGTACCTTTATGTGGAAAGGCAATCATTCTGAAGTATGTAGAAACAGTTGTAGCCACTGCTTATACCCATGGGATTCCAAGTAAAATATTATAGTCAAGGGGTCCATAAACAACCTCGACATCCACATTCACTGTTTTTTCCCCTAGTTCAACATGCAGGTTATTGATAGTACCACAAGGTTTATATGTTCGTCCATCAAAAGCCTTCAATGTCGTTGATGATTGTGATAAGCACGGGGAGCCAAGTGACTTCCAAAAATTTGAATACATAATGCACGTAGATGATCCCTCATCAATAATAGTGTGACGAACAAGGTGATTGAGAACATTTACTTGTATGGAGAATGCCAATTCTGTAGGTAGTTGTGGCACATAGCCCGTATGATTAAAGACGACAAGATTAGAATTTTTCGGATCAATTCCACCAATGGCTAACAATAAAGCCTGTTTTTGGGAGGGACAATTTTGTAATACCTCAAAAGCATACATATCTGAAGGGGATTGAGCCAAATATTCAACTATATTATAATTTTGTGCAGCTCTTGCTCGAGGATTATATGTCAATTTGTGAATTACTCCCTTTGGTGTCTTGATTATCAATTCAGGAATAGAAGTAGGCAGTACTGATTCCGTAGATGGATTCGTTGTTAAGGTAGTAGGTTGATCAGTGGCCTAGTTACCATAATATTTATTACGTGTTGACACCAAAATATATGTTGAAGTTTTTTTGACAGATAACATTAACATTTGGGAACTAGGAGATGGATCCGTAGCAACCAAATTAGTGTCTGGATTTGGAAATGGGTTTGTCAACACAGCTGACACTTGGGAAGTCTTGATGATTTTTGAGACTTCGGCACGGTGAGGAAAATCCCTAACCAAGTTTTCCTCATTATAGATTATGCATGGATAACGAGGTTTCCTAGGTCCAGACGATTGATCAGATGATCTTTCCTGCGATTTAGAAGTTTTCTTTTTCTTAGATTTCCCCTTTTTTTACTTCCGGGTTGCTTGTCACTTTTGCCCTTGTCAAATGACACAACATTAATTTTGGAAGCAGGAGAAGGATCAGATGCAGTAGCATGGTGTGTGCTTTCAATGCCTATCAAGTCGTCTCCGGCATGAGATTCCTTTAATTGAGGAGGAACATTGAAATTAGATCTTAGCGCGTTAGGAATTTTTTCATAAAGCGTGACATACTGAGTGTAAATCAAGTCTAAATATTGGGCACAAGTGATAAATTTCTCTTCTGTGACGAAGCCACCCTTAGCCACATCCTGAGTTATAGATGGTAACAAGGACTTAATGAACCATTCAGAAAGGAGTTGATCCAGAACAAATGTCTTAACCATTCGACGATGATAACACCAATCATGAATATGATCAGAGATGTGAGTAGCATTAGTCTATCTGAAATTGGTCAAGAGTTCCGTTCCAATTTCATATCTAATAGGTAACTGGAAATGAGTCAAAAAGACAGTAGCTAGGGTAGTGAAATTGTCAAAAGAAGCTCTAGGTAACTCAATGTACCATTTTTCATCTGGTTGTGAGCGTACGCTGGAAAAGACGTAGTCGAACATAATCATCATTCGGGGAGTTTGATGAACACCATAAATGATAAGTCATGACATGAGTCAACGGATCTTCTCCAGGGTTTCCTTTGAACTTAGGAATATCCGAGGGTAATTTATGGGGTATCATCGGCCAACAAGGAGCATAGTTGATTGGAGCATTGGTTAACCGATTTAAATCTGGTAACTCTAAAGTTGCAACAAAAGGAAACTGTCTATTAAGGTCAGGTTGAGCATAGCCAGGGTAAGATGGAATTTCTTGAGAAACAAGCCTTTGAGCACCATCATAAGGAATCTGTTGCTGGTAACCTAGATAGGGGTTTATTTGAAAAGAAAACGCTTGAGGATTTTGTTGACCAAAACCTGGATATGATACTTGTTGAAATGAAGTTTGAGGCATTTGCAACTCAGGTTGCCAAGGGGTCTGTCCACCAATGTTATAACCCAAATTAGGATAACTTGGATTCAGTTGATAGGTATAACCAGGTTGCGGTTGTGACATCCCATAAAATGGTTAACCAGCTTGTGAATAAATGATTCCAGATACAGGTTGTTGTAAATTAACCAAAGGATTTGGAGTCCGTGGACCCAAAATTTGATGGTATTGAGTTGAAGGAATCGGTTGATAAGGTCGGTGTACAACATTTTGATTCTGTAATAGGATTAAAGATGTACTGACAAGTGGTAATGATGTGGGTGTAAGAGGTTGAAATGGTTGATACAAATGTACAACCGTTTGTGATTGGATAGACAGAGTGGGCTGCCATTGAAAAACATTCATTTCAACATTAGGTTGACCAAAAAGTGATGGAGTACTGTCATATTGGGTCACCAAAGGTTTCCCCCCAGCATGAGGAGGTTAATAAGATAGAAAATATTTTTCTCCAAATGCTGGGAGTCCAATTGATATGGTACTTAAAGGAATAGACCCAGAAGGACCGGCTTGATATTTCCCTAATGATGTATATAAAGAATAAAACCATTCAATACTAACTATAGGATTACGAGTTAAAATACCGGATGATGACATTGGTAAAGACTATGGTCTTGAAGATGCACCAGAGTAAATTTTGGATAATGATTTATAACCTGATGGGACCATAGGGCCTCCATGAAAATATGACTCTCGTGAAGTTGTGAACATTGACGGAGTAGCGAAGGCAGGAGTTGACATAATTGGAACAACTGGCCTAGCCAAAGATGTTGATTCAGGCATGGTTTCTTGACCAAATGTATATCCTTTAGAATTGACAGGAGTTTGAATGGGATCAAGATCAATAAAAGCAGATGGAAACGATTGAGGAAAAGACTCGTACAGGTAAAGTTCCTCCCCAAAATGGGTTGGAGTTAAAGGTATATCGTCTTGTGGGGTTTCTTCAATCACAATTAAACCAGGTGGAAGTATTTCACCGTTAGGCCCAAATTATATTTCAGGTGGTTGATTGTGTGATATAGGAGTTTCAATGGCTACAAAAATTTATGGGATTACAAAGGTAGGAACAACTTCCGGTTGTTCGACTTCTAGATTCAGATGTTCTAGAAAAGAAGAGATAGGATCTAGATCAATTTGTGATTGAACAACGTCAGGTCCAAGAGGTATGGTCTCACTGATTGGATGGATTGTGACCACGAGTATCTATGAAGACTCTGTTTCGACAATAGTAGATGAATCGGGATGTGTAGAAACAACTTGAGCTAACTCTAGCTTGTGAGAAAATGATGTTTCACCAGAGGTACAGATTGTACTTGATTTGACAGATTGTGATCACCTTCGCCTACCAGAAGTAACTTCTGGTGGTAAAGGTGGTTTTGAAGATAATATACGCGAACGACGGGGAAAAGGATTTTGTTCTTCCATGATTACTGATTTATTTTAACCAAAAACAATTAAACAAAATAAAAGGGTAATTCTAGGCAAAAGGGTTTACCAAGAAACTGTGAACTGCAGAATACATCCTGGAGAACCAAGAAGTACGAGAAGGCAATATCCCCGAACGCTGTGTTTGGTGTATCACAATTTACAAGGCGGCCGACTCAGTTCACTATGGATGGATAGCACCTAAAAATTGTCCTCCCAAATATACCCGAAGGTACGTGGAGGCCCAAGTGCATATTAGCATTGTCTGATGTGAAATTTCATAGTGAGAGCACCCCTTTATACTTATCGTACTGTAACACCGCTTGATATACCCGAAAGTACGTGGATGAGCTACGATATACTTATGTACATGGAGTGAGGTATCACATTTAGAATGTATCGCAGGCAAGTTAACGACAGCTACTATGTTTTACGATGTCGAAACATGTCTCTAGCCTAGACCTTCTAAATGTTATCGTTATGGTTCCAATGCTTTGTTAGGTAAATTTGAGATAAATTTTATGTTGATCTTGCTTAACAATTTTCCTTTCAAAGGTTCACCGCGATGATGTGTAGGAAATTCCTAAAATGCAAACTAAGAATGATAAACAATCTTTCACTTTTAGTTTTTTCAATGAAAAACCTAGCTACTAGAGGGAAAGAGCAAACAATTTGTGAGCAAACAAATCAATGAGCACAAACTAAATGCAGATTTCCTAATTGTTCCTTTTTGAAAAACACACAAAACGCTACATGCAAATGCAATTTTTTCTTTTCAGTCCCTTTAATGTTATGAAACTAAGTGCAATAAATCGACAAAGCAAATTCTTTTTTACTTTCGAGAAATGAGGAATACTAACAACAATTTCTCTTTTGAAGGAAAAATGAGGAATTTAACAATGATTTCTCGTATCAGGAAATGAAGAATTTACGACAATTTCCTATTTCAAAAGCAAATGGACTTAATGCGACAATAAAAATACATTGAAATGAATTTGTCAATGATAAAGAAAAACATTTTAAACAAACATTGAACAAATTTTCTTTCAAAGGAGGAAGAAGTGGATAGATTCACTGGTCAATATGAGGTTCAAACTTTTCAAAACAAAGCAGAAAAAAAACTGTATCAATTTGCAAAGACAAATTCAAGGGAATTTGGATGGTTTCAGGAGGCAACGCAGTCTCTAAGGGGAGACAGTGCTTTGCAATGCAGGCCTGAAAGGGAGAAAATACTATGCAAAGCACTGTGTCTTGTCCAAGAGTGCGTTGGGCATAGTGTAAAACGAAAAACACAGCAGTTCAACACGCTTCTTTTCAAATTAAGGTTTCAAAAATTTTAACCTTCTGAAAAACAACTACTGGGGGAATAAATAGAGCAAATTAGAGGCTCAAACACCTAGAATAAAGAGAAATTCTCCCCAATGGAGTCGCCAATTTGTTGGACAAGATTGTGAATTATGGATAAAACTCGGTTCCCTAGATAGGTGCTAATCTAGAACAATAGATTAAAGACTATACGACTACTTTTCCTAACTAAGAACAAACACACATAATGGATTAGAGGCTTACTCGGGATCCAAGCACTTCTAAATGGTTCCTTCTGTCGCTTCCGTTGTAGCTTCAAATTCAAGCCGGCTGTGCAAAATATTTCCTGCAAGAATGAACACTAAACAAAAAAAGATAGCAATAATAAAGATTTCTATTCAAGTTAGTTTTCTAAATCAGTAAAGCATAAACCATATACATCAACTAAGATCTTGCAATATGGAAAATCAAAGCCAATACATATGCATATAGGGAAAAATAAGTTGTACTCTTTATTAATAATAGAAGGAGAGGTTACGACCTAAAGATTGATTTGAAGTGACCATCTCCAGCGAGATTCCAACCTCATCACAGTATAAATCTCTCCAGTAGCTATTACACAAATCTAACTCTCAATTGAAAATCCACCAACAATTCTCTACTCAAATTCTTCCTTCTCAAGCACTCGCATCTGTGCTCAATTTATAGAGGAGCTGAAGGTAGTTTTACAATCAATGATTTTCCAATAATAGGCAAGACATGTTACAAATCTTGTAGATGTCGAATGGACACATGGATTCGAGGCTTAACACATGTGAACTCTTCTAGAAGGCACTGGACAAGTGGAGATTCCGGAACAATGAGAATTTTTCTCCCAATGTGACCAATGCACCTGTGAGTGTCGGGAAGTGCTTTGCAGAGCAGCCTTGAATGGGGCTACCTTCATATGCAACACACTAATTCCCTTTAAAGGCAGTGTTGATGAGCTCTCATATGATATATTATAAACTTCAAACCTTGGAAACCTTTGATTGATGAAAGTCATGTATGATTTGTCTTGTTCTTTATGTTAGGGCATGTAGCAACTTGAAATGATAAGGGATGATAGACCTTATTCATTAGTCCTAGAGATGATGCCTAGTTAACTAGGTCATTGGGAATGATGCCCAAATTGACCTATAACACTAAGTGAAGTATAATGCTTCAAATGTAATAATTTTTGGCACAAATCCAGTGAGTATAGATGTAGGTTTTAATACATGTCTAAGTCGCAAAATGTTAGACAACGATCTATCCAAAAGGATCAAGGGAGATATAAAGTAAAAATTGAAAATAACATGCAGTGTGGACTTGCCTTATGAGCTCAGAATCAAGAAAACAAATGGTATGTGGATAATGGTTGTTCCAAGCATATGACTGGGGGAAAAGAAATTTTTTGTCGCTAAAGGAAAAGTACAGAGGAAACAATGTCACGTTTGGAAACAATGCTCCAACAAGAATCAAAGGTAAAGGTGTAGTTAGTCTTGATTCAAATATAGAGGCACAAAATGTGCTATATGCAGAAGTTCTCAAGCACAGTCTTCTTAGTGTTAGCTAGATGTGTGATAATGGCTACGATGTGACCTTTCAATCAAAAGAATGTGAGATACACAACATGTAGAATGAAAAACTAGTGGGAAGGGAAATAATAACCCACACTAATGTATATGTGTTTGAATATTCCAGGGTCAGTTGTTATTTAATCAAAACAAGTGAAGCACGATTGTGGCAAAAGAGGTTATGGCATAAGAACTTTGATAGTTTGGTAAAAGTTAGCAATATGGGAGTAGTGAAAGGACTAACAAGACTGTCAAAGACCAATAAATCAATCTATAAGTCATGTCAATTTGGAAAACATACTAGGACTCACTTCCAAACAAAAGGGTTTCCCTCATCCATAGCTATGGAGCTCATTCAAACATAAATCTTTTGCCCAACTAGAGCAAAGACCTTAAAATGGGAAGGTACTTCATGTTTATTATTGATGATTTCACCAAAGCCACTTGGATAATGCTTATAAAATAAAAATAGGAAGCATTCAATAATTTCAATAAGTTTAAGGCTCAAGTTTAAAATGAGAAATAATTATAGATAAAATGCTTAATATCAGACAAAGCAGGAGAGTTGAGGAATTTTGTGAAGAGCATGGAATCAAAAGGTATTACTTAGTCGTCAGAACTCCGCAACAAAATGGAGTGTTGGAGAGGAAGAACATAACAGTTTAAGAAATGGCTAGAGAAATGTGGAATGAATCATGCATGTCACACGCCTTCTGGTGAGAAGCAACATAGGTTGTAGTATATATGTCCAACAGAACTCAACTTGGGCCTAATAGTAATAAAACTCCCTATGAGTTGTGGAAGGTAAGACCTGCATTATTTAAACATCTTAAGTTGTTTGGAAGCAAGTGATTCATTGAAAGAAATGATAATAATCTTGGAAAGTTTTATTCTCGCACTGATGAGTGAATATTACTCGGGTACTCTATTCAAAGCAAAGGATTTAAATGTTATAACAAGCCGAAAAATAAGATTGAGGATTGCATTGATGTAATACTGGATGAGATGGGTGCATAACCTAAATCCTCTGGAGGAGAGATAAAATCTGAGGATGAAGAAAATTCATAGATGGGGTCTTAGACCAAGAAGAAGTATGATCACATTGTGAACACGAGAAGTTAAACACAACCTCAAAGACAAATACACCCTCCAAGTATGTATAGAAAGAGCATCCTAAAAGTGAAATATTGGGAGACCAAAGACATGGTGCTAAAACCCTAAGGAAACTCGTTGGCATTCCAATATGCACAAATATGGCTCTGCTATCACAGATTGAACCCACGAATCTCAATCAATCTTGTGAGGACAAATTATGTGTGAAAGCAATGAATGAGGGACTTGACAAAATTGAAAAGAATTATACTTGGGAGTTGATTCTAAGACCTAGAGAGAAAAATTTCATTGGTACCAAATGGATTTTCAAAAATAATGCTACGCCCCTATAATACTCGTGTATCCCCTTATTGTTATTTTTAGTGTAGCCCCCTTATTGTTATTGTTGTGCCCATGTAGTCCCCATATTTTTATTATTGTGCCCCATAGAAGCCCACTATTTTTATTGTTGTGCCCTTACATTGTTATTGTTACCAAATTCCACTTGGATTATGCTTCTAAAAGAAAAATAGGAAGCATTCAAGAATTTCAATAAGTTTAGGACTCGAGTTGAAAATGAGAAATAATTAAATATAAAAAAATTAAGATCAGGCAGAGGAGGAGAGTACATCTCTGTAGAGTTTGAGGAAATTTTTGAAGAGCATGCAATCAAAAGGCAGTACTTAGTGGCCATAACTCCATAACAAAATAGAGTGGTGGAGAGGAAGAACAAAATGGTTAAGGAAATGGCTAGAGAAATGTGGGATGAAGAAGGTGTGTCGCACACCTTCTTGGGAGAATCAACACAGGTGGAAGTATATATGTCCAACAGATCTCAACTCGAGCCTAATAGAAATAAAACTGCCTATGAGTTATGGAAGGGAAGACCTACATCGGTTAAACATCTCAAGTTTTTTGGAAGCAAGTGCTTCATCAAAAGAAATGATAAGAATCTTGGAAAGTTTGAGTCTCGCACTGATGAGGAAATATTATTTGGGTACTCTATTCAGAGCAAAGGATTTAAATGTTATAACAAGGGGAAAAATAAGATTGAGGATTGCATTGATGTAATATTCGATGGGATGGGTGCATAAAATCCTCTAGAGTAGAGATAAACTCTGAGGATGAAGCAAATTTAGAGATGGGGGGATCAGAAAAAGAAGAAGTAGGATCAGATTATGAACACGAGAATTCAAACACAACCTCAAAGCCAAAGACACCCTCCAAGTATGTACAAAAATAACATCCTGTTAATCATCAATAATTTTTGCTATTTTGTTGATGACTAAAACATTGGTCCTAGATTTCTAAAAACAAGATTCATGAAACTTGTGAATTTTAGAAATCTCACTACCTTCATTATCCTCCTAAAACCATTTTCGCTATCTCTCAGCTTTCCCTCTCAAATTCAACTTGCTGCTTTTCAAAGATCCCCTGTTGGGCTAATTTCTCTCATTTTCACCCTATTTCTCACCTAAAACCTTCATTTTCTCCATTTAACTCCCTCACCTTCATCATTTCCCCTCATTTCCCTAAAAAAAGATAAAGAATTCCTTTTTACATTGTTTTAAGTCAAAAATATAATGTTCGGATCTCTGTTTTATGTTTAAAAACCCTATTTTAAAAATAAAAATTCGACCCCATTTATAAAAATTTTAAGCCTTCCGCTTAAGCTATTTTTAGCCTCAGCACCTTTATTATAAAACCTCGATAAAACCCTTCTTCCACCCCTTTTTCTAACACAGGCTCCTTTTCCTTAAAGCCCTCACCCACTTACACCTATCTCTGTGGCCATAAAACCTTGGCTTTCACCCAAAAAATAAGCACTTTCATTTATTTGATTAACCCATTGGGCCTCACGTTCATCGAAACCTGTGCCCCACTTAAACTTTGCCACCTGTCCACCCCGACCCCACTCCTCCAACATACCCGTTCCTCAAAGGGTTAATGAAATCGCAACTTCCGTCGGTGGATCATGTTGTTTCCCCAGATCGACTATGAAGAGTGACTTCGCTGCCCCCCCTAGCCTCTGCCCATTTCTTGTTAACGTAAGGGAGGGAGGGGAGTCTGTAATGGCTGTCCATCCAAAGTTCACCCCCCCCGCTTAAAACCAAAAACCACCATGCATCCCCGGCGAAGTCCACAAGTGGTTTTTCTTAAACTTCCTTCCCGCTCACAAAAAACCGCTCTCCCCTCTTCACGCCAAAACTCCATTCCACCATACAATTTGAACACTCTAGAGCCCTGCGGCTCTACGATGAAGCCTGAAACATCATTTTCCACCACTGCAAATGCTCCAATAACCCACGAGCCCAAAAAAAAAATGCATAAAGGCCCTCCAACGCAAGTTTTCATATTAATTTGTTTTTTTGTGTGTAGGTTTCAGGGCCGAAACGTGAAATCGGCATTCCAGGGTTCAAAAAACATCTAATCGATATGTCTGGGTGATGATCTAGTGGTTTTTATTCATCAAAGGGACCTAGAGCACCAGTAAACAAAGGGTAGCAATGAATCATGACCATTTGTGGCCTTTCAAAATCATTTCAAAGGGCAGAGATGACCAGAAACGAAGAAAACGGTAAGGAAGAACCTAAGCATCAAAGATTAGAGAGCTTAAAGGTTTAAGCACAGGTTTAAAGTGAAAACATAGTTAAAGGGCCAATTTAAAAACCAATCACGGTGTATATCATGGGATTAAAGGTTAAGTCAAAAGGATTAAAAGACTAATGACAGATCGAGGATAAAGGAAGAATCAGAGGTAAAGGTACAAGCACTAGAAGATCAAAGTAAAAACAAAAGACAGAAATGAATATTACTTCTTAAAGGATTAATAAAAGTTTAAAGGACTAGAGGTTAATCAAAATATTAATGAACAAAACAAAGATAAAGATAGTGAGATAGTTTATCAAAGATAAATCAAAGTATAAAAACCTAAAACAGAGCTTAAAGATAAAAAAAAGGCAGATTAAGCCCAGAAACATATTCAAATGACTAAGTCCAAGCACTTACTTCTTCAGAAGGATATTTTTACCACCTACAACATGTTTTGTTTCAATAAAACATCAACAGTTATTACAAACAGTCAAAGATTTTTTATTCTACCAACAGTTATTGTAAAGTTATTGCAAAATGCCTTAAAGTCAAACATTTCTAGAAATGAGCTCAAACAGTGAAATTAAGAGTTATTATTATAGATAGACAGTTAGTCTTATCTTGCCTTGGGCCTTGCATGACCACAAAGGTTAAGAATTCATTTACTCTATAATAACTATTGTCTAGAAGCCTCTTAGGGTTTCCACCTCCTCATTTGCTAAGATAAATAGAGCAAGGAGGTCTTATGTATATGGTTGGCATTTGATGACTCTTTGGAGAAGCACATAATATTTTGAAGGTTGAAGAGAAATTGGTGTTGTGGAGCTTGTGAATGGCTTGCTTTTCTTGTTGATGGAGGAGGCTTGCTTACAGGATCCCTGAGCTTGGCTAATGGTAAAGTGCTTCTATTTCAGTTATTGTTTTCTCATGTTTTCATTATGTTTCCATCTTTCTATGTTGCAATAGAACAAAGGATTTAGACTAAGAAATGTTCTTCAAAGGCACCTTAGCTCTATTTGTTCTTCATTGCCTCTATGTTTTCTTCTGCTAGGACATTTTAGAGAATTCTTAATTGTTCTCTAGACCCCTAGGGTTGTTTATTTCACGAATGGTTTAATACAATAGGTATCAAAGATGATTTATGGCTAGCCTTGCTTTTTTGATGTCACTAAACACTGTTCTTGAGGTCTCTCTCCAAAGTACCATTAATTAGGTCTGCCAAAGAGGCTATGTCTTGATCATACCCTTTGTCCATGCTTGAATAATTGTTTTGGAGATATTCATAATTAACTATGATCAATGATGTTTAGGCATTCCCTCTTCTTTGATTAAAGTTATGTGTGTATCTTGGATGTTTTCTAAACTTGAAGGTGAAATCACTAGAAGTTAAATGAGTTTCTCGCCTTCTATATTTCATTGGAATGTTTGTCTTTAATGCTTATTTTCTTAAGTTGAATCAAAGAGTTACTGGTTTGCCCTGTCTATTGATTACTTTCTTTTTGTTAAATAGTGTTGAGGTCCCTTCTTGTTTTAAGTATTTGAAAAAAGATTCTTTATTTCCCTTTTCCCTAATTTTGTTCACAAAATTGATGTCCATCTCATTTCCCATAAACCTTGAAAATCCATTGACCAATGCTAGATTTGACCTATGATGCTCCCCGATCCATTGTTGAACTTTCCATGACTTTTATAGACTCCATAGCCCAATGACTTGAAGATTTCCTCATTTCAACTATTCTACTTGGCCATCCTATCCAACCAAAACAATCAAACAAACCCTATACTTAACAACTAGCCTAAATAAAAAACCTAAAAGCAAACAATTTCACATCCTTTGCACAAATAGAGAGAGCCCTCTCTGAGTCCAGGAAGGCTAGGTCCTAGGACTCCAAAGACTGGTCTGATGTTACCCTGTGCAGTTGATCTCACCAATCTAACAAATCACGGGAACCTAACATAATAGCGATCACGGCGGGACCTTCTGAGTCAATAATCATATAAGTATTCTTTATGACTTCAGAAAACCTTATTAGACATCATCTATTGATTTATCACCAACTCATAAGCCTAACACAATTGGCGATCAAGGTGAGAGGTTTTCTGAGATTAGTGACAATATAAGCACTCCTTAGAACTTCATAAACCCTTATCAAATCATAGAGAACTCAGACTGTTAGCCAAAGAGTAGAATCTGGTTGTTGCACCATCTTAGCAAAATGATGACTCAGTTTTAGGACACTCATAGAAACCTTAGGGCTATCTAAAGGAACTCAGAAAACCCCAAAACATCCCTAGATTGGTTTTTTTTTCAGTTATTGGTGGTGGACCATAAACATACATCCTTAAAAAAACAAAAAAATATCCACTTGGCGACTCCACAAGCCTCCAGTAGGCCTTCTAACTTTACTAGTGTTCTTAAATTTCTTTAGGATTGTGTCAAATCAGCCCCGAGAAGTTTAGAAGCCTAGTCACACACTGTGTGAGTTTAGCAAACATTAAGAGAGGCCAGCTTTCCGAAAAAATTCATAAACTTTCAACTTCTCTATACCTTTGGGTTTTGAAATCTGGCTTCACAAAGGATCAATACCAGATCTCAACCGGACACAAACCCTCCTACCATAGTTGATGACCCTGAAAATATTTTGAGGCAAACTTCTAAAACTGGAAACTCAACTACTGTTAAGACCATTCATAGAGCAAGTTCTGTCCTTGAACATCTTACAACCTTGCAATATCCCCAGTTTGACTTACACCATACAAGAAACCTTTTCAGAACCAAGTCACAAAGTGGGATTGACCAAACTAACCTTGAGCCCATAGATTTGCAGCAGAGTTCTAGAAGAGAAACCTCTCCTTCCACTCCTCCTGATTTTCAACTTCTCCATCACTTTGGCTCTTTTCATTTCAAATCTGATCAAAATCAGTTTGTTGGTCCAAGTACTTCTACCACCTCCATCCACACATTCACTGTGCAAACCACTCCATTTCATCCTCCACCTCCCCTCACAAACCCTCCCCTTGTAAATCCTCCTTGTATTCCATTAGCTCCCATCATGGTAGCTTCATATGCCTCCTTGGTACTACCACAACGTTTAATGCCTTTTCCAAATGACTACCAATCCAAAATCCCTCACTTTACCGGAGCTAAATCTACCACTTCCCAGCAACATGTAGATAGGATGAATGATGCCTTTGACTACTAAGAGATAGAACAGGAAACCATAAAAATGAGGATGTTTGCCCAAAGCCTAGGAGGAGAAGCCAAGAAATGGTTCAAAAGCTTGACTCCTAACAACATACATGATCTCCCTTCCCTTTACAAAACATTCATAAACAAGTGGGAGATTAAGAAAAACCCTCTCGAAATCCTCTCAGAGTAAAACAACCTTAAGAGACATATTGGGGAAAGTGTCCAAGATTATTGCACTAGATTTAATAGTGTATACAATGCACTCCCACCTCACATGAAACCCCCACAAGGCCTAGCCTTGATAAAATTTCCAGAAGGTTTTGATCCCTACATGGCCTACTAATTGAGGGAGAGAGATCCCCTAAGTTTAGAGGATATGAAAAAAGGGGCTGTGAGTGTAGAGGCCAATTTGATTGAGAAAAAGGCTAAGATGAGGTCCGAAAAGAGAGTCACTTACAAAGATGAAACTGTGGCCTCAACCTCCACATCTAATGCCAAGATAGACAATCTAGTGAGGGTGATGAAAAGAATGACGGAGAGGATCAGTTTAAATGAAAGAACACCTCCTAGGGAAAACCAAATGAATCCATAAAATAGGAATAGAAATCAGAACTTTAGAAGAGACCCCCTCCCAAAACAGACAAAGAGACAATGACCAACAAATCAGACCTCCTTTCCAAGACAATTATGTAGATGAAGAAGAAAGAGAGATTGAATAGCATGAAGAAAACAATGTAAACTTGATAGGCTCTGATAATAAAGATGATATTTTTCTCACGGAAAAAGAACAAGGGTTTTTCTACTCAAACCAAAATGATATAACAAACTATGAGGGCTCTGAAGAGTACAAATTGGGCTTTCAAAATGCTATAATGGAAGTGCACAAACAGTATGACCATATAAGCAAGAAAAATCAAGACAATCCCAAAAGAAAGACCCTTGAAATTTTTTCTAGGAATAATCTTGAAAACATTTCTAAAAACACAGCAGAAAAAACTAACATAGTGGTTGAAAGTTCTGATAAAAACAAAAATAAAAACAACCAATTTAGTGGCAAACATGGTGGTGACCAAAGCAGCTGAGTTTTTGAAATTTTTAAATCAACCTTTTTAGTCATTGTTTTCTCAGCAAATTCAACTTGCTGGACTAGGCCTTGAGATAACTAGACCTTACAAAAACTTGTATTCTTTTGATTCAAGCAGAGTTAAATTTCTAGGCCTAATCAAAGATTTATGTGTCAACTTAGCACAAATACCAGCCAAGAGTCTAGTCATGGAAATATTAGTTGCTGACATTCCCCCGAAGTATGGCATGCTTCTATCTAGATCATGGGGAGCCAAACTCCAAGGGAATATCCAACTAGACATGTCATATGCTACCATCCCGGTTTTTAACCAAACAAGGAGATTGTATCAAGAATCACCCATGAAATATATGGTTAGTAGCCTAGATAGGCCAAAAACCACCTCTGTTTATTCCATTCATTCAGACCTTGACTCATTTATCTTGTATAATGAAGATGAAATCAGTGAACAAGTAAATGAAAACGAGAAATATCTAGGCCCACCAGAACAGTAAAATATATCCTTAAATCAAGAACATGATAGCCAAAACTCTAGCAGCCCTGAACAACAATATATTGGCGAGTGTGAATTGGAAACGCTTTGGAACATGGGCTTTGATGGCACTTGTGGCAAATTTGGTTCTGGAGCTGGTGTCTAAATACATAACATAAATGAAGGCCATTCCTACAAACTAGATTTCCAATACACTAACAACATTGCAAAGTATGAGGCTCTCCTTCTTGGTTTACATTTTCTTAAAAACATAAGAGCTAAGAAGATGTCAGTCCAAGGAGATTCAGAGTTGATCATTAAGCAGATAAAAGGGGAGTATTCATCCAAGAATACTAGAATAAGAGAGTATAGGAATGCTGCCCTAGACCTCCTGAAAACCTTTGAGAAATATGAACTCACTTGCATCCCTAGAGCCCAAAATAGCCTTGCCAATGAGCTTTCCTTTACTGCCAGCAATTTCCTAATACCCCGTGCAAATGAACAATACACTGTCAAAGTAAAAAACTAGCCTACAGTACCTGACAACATAAAATATTGGCAAGTGTTTGTGGGTGATTAACAAATTGATGATTTTCTACAATCTAAGAATGAATTTTCAATACCAAAACCAAGATTAGGGCATGAAGAATATTATTTTGCTGAAGAGCAATCCCAAAAATAGAGTTGTCCTCTACTACTGATATATATCTTCTTGAACATCCTTTTAAGGAAAAATTGTTTGAAAATCTAGATCAAAGGGACCTTAAGGTTTTACAATGTAAAAGTGATACATTACCAAGGGACCTTACACCATTAGAAGAGATTTTTGATTTTAATGATGTAGCTAAAAAACCAAAGATGGAGCCCACGAAAACTAATGTGGAAGAATATAACATAGGCAACATGGAGGAACCCAAAATGATCAAGCTATCCAAAACTCTTCCTCCTCACATAAAACATAAATATATTGAACTTTTCAAAGAGCTTAAAGATGTGCTTGCATGGGGGTATAAGGACCTGAAATCATATGACACAAGCATTATTCAACATAAAATTCCTCTTAAGGAAAATCAGAAACCTTTCAAAAAAAAATTGAGGAGAATAAACCCTGTCTTACTACCTTTAGTTGAGAAAGAGATTAAAAATATGTATGATGTCAGGATCATAGTTCCCCTTAGGTACTCAGAATGGGTTTCCAACCTTGTGTCAGTTAGGAAGAAAACTAGGGAGATTAGGATTTGCATTGACTTTAGAAATATGAACAAGTCATCCCTAAAATATAACTACCCCTTGCCTAAAATGGATCACATACTTCAAAATGTAGTTGGCTCGAAGAGAATATCACTGCTTGATGGTTTTTCAGGTTACAACCAAGTGCTAGTACTCCCAAGTGATCAACACAAAACTGCCTTCACCATGCCTTGGGGTACATTCATGTATGTCAAAATTCTATTTGGGTTGATGAATGCGGGGGACACTTTCCAAAGGGAAATGGACATAGATTTTTCAGAAGACATAGGATACTTCATAGTCATTTACCTTGATGAAATCACTATTTACTCTAAGACTGATGAGGAGCACTTAGTCCACTTGAGAAAAGTTTTTAAAAAATGTAGGAGGTATGGCCTATCTTTCAATCCCAAGAAAACATTGTTTGGTCTCCAGGAAGGAAAACTCCTAGGCCACATAATCTCTGAAGAAGGAATCAAAATAGACCCCAAAAGGATTGAAGGCATACTGCAATTCAGCCATCCTAGAAATATCAAGGAGTTGCAATCTTTCATTGGGAAGATCAACTTTTTGAGAAGGTTCATCTCCAACCTTGCTGAACTTTTGAGGAATATTAAAAACATGCTAAAAAATGAGATAGGAGTTAAGTGGACCTTGGAAGCTAAACACTATTTTGAACTGGTTAAACAAGCGCTCACCCAAACACCGGTTCTGATCAGTTCTGACACTACTACATTTGGCAGAAATTCCGACACTTGGTTCCGAGGCTTTTGACCAAATGTCATAAATTTCACCAAATTTTTTCCATCCCACCCGAAACTGTCGCTATATCGACGTTTATAGAAAAGTGTCGCAATACCGACACTTAGACAAAGTGTCGCAATTGTGACTTTTGGAGGAAGATGTCGTAATTGCGACACTATGGCCCAAAGCGTTGCTATTGCGACGGCTGCCTCCAAATGTCGCAAGTACGACACAACGTCTAAGTGTTGCAATTGCGACGTTTGGAGGCAGCCGTCGCAGTAGCGACACTTTGGCCGCCGTCGGTATAACGACACTTATATGCGTGCTACATAAACATGCGAAACTTATATGCGCGCTACATAAAAATGATTTTATTGTTTCGTATCCGTCGCAATAGCTACATTAACGTCTGATATCACTGGCGCATTCGCCCTCCGCTCTTGCAGAACAGTATTCGCCCTCAGCATTCGCCCTCAGCTCTTGCAGAACAACATTTTCCCTCAGCGTTCGCCCTCAGCTCTTGCAGAACAACATTCGCCCTCAGCGTTCACCCTCAGCTCTTGCAGAACAACATTCGCCCTCAAATCTTGCAAAATGGTAAGTTCTTACTGCAGGCCCTTCCTCCTATAGTAGGGTTGACTCTATTTGGGTTTTTTTGGTAAATTCCATTGGATTGTGTTAGGCTGTAGGGTTCTCTCTAGATGTCAAGAATCAAGATTCAATACCCTCTATTATCTTCATCACCCAATACAAGATATAAATTTTTCCCAAAGAAACGCTTATTAATTTGGCAGCCATTATTTCTCCTTGCTTTAAAAACCCTACATTTAAATGAAAACAAGCATTGCATTTCAACTACAAAAATCTATTAGTGTTCAAATGTACATGTGTGCTACATTAACGTCTGATATCACGCGCGCATTCACCCTCCTCTCTTGTAGAACAACATTTTCCCTCAGCATTCGTCCTCAGCTCTTGCAGAACAGCATTTTCCCTCAGCATTCGCCCTGAGCACTTGCAGAACAACATTCACCCTCAGCATTCGCCCTGAGCTCTTACAGAACAACATTCGCCCTGAATTCGCCCTCAGCTCTTGCAAAACATCATTCGCCCTGCATTCGCCCTCAGATCTTGCAGAACAGAATTCGCCCTCAGCTCTTGCAGAACAACATTTGCCCTCATCTCTTGCAAAATGGTAAGTTCTTACTGCAGGCCCTTCCTCCTATAGTAGGGTTGACTCTATTTGGGTTTTTTTGGTCAATTCCATTGGATTGTGTTAGGCTGTAGGGTTCTCTCTAGATGTCAAGAATCAAGATTCAATACTCTCTATTATCTTCATCACCCAATACAAGATTTAAATTTTTCCCAAAGAAACGCTTATTAATTTGGCAGCCATTATTTCTCCCTGCTTTAAAAACCCTACATTTAAATGAAAACAAGCATTGCATTTCAACTACAAAATATATTAGTGTTCAAATGTACATGTGTGCATCACTTGTGTAGGGTATTCCTTTTCCACTTTCACATTATCCAAGAATGTGTGCAGTATAGTTCATATTTTTTGTGATTTAGATTGTCTTGAAAAAGGAAAGGTAAATTATTTCCCATGGAAAAGAAGGTTTTCCCTTTTTATAGGTTGTTTGGACTTACGTGGAAAAATTTATGGTATGCCTTTCATATTATGTAGTTTAAATTTGAATTAATAGATTATTCTACATGAAAATATAATTACCTATGTGATGTCCTTCATCACTAATTAAAATTATAGGGTTTCAATTCCTAGACTCTAACTCATCTGATGCTAAATTCTAGGTTCTCATTGGTGGATCACTCTTCCATTGATTTACTTTCCCTCTAGATCTTGTCATACTTTAAAAGTCATCAATGATACATATAGTATTTCAAGTATCCCAAAAGGCTTTATAGTAGAACATATTGTGAATTGTTTTTGACACTTGAGGATTCTTTTTAGAACTGCAATGCGGTCTATGCTATCGAGTTATATACCAAGCAACTTGTCCTTAATAACCACACTATGAGGTAGGTTCAACCAGTTTGAACTTGTTGGGACATAGCATATGAAGTTGTGTGATGAGTCCATATCATAGGTCTATTATGGTGACAAAAGTGAAGACATGTAATGATAGTTATTATGTTAACATTACTAGAAACATTTTCGAAATTATCCATGCTATCAAGATGTCAAAATTCCAGGCATTAGGTGTCAATACTCGTAGCTAACAGATAATAATAATAATATAAAAAAATCACAACTTTATTCTTGAAATATGATTGTTACACATTGGTAACCTAGTTCATGAGTTACTATCACCCAAAGATTGCAAAACAAACTTAAAATATAAATTAAACCAACGTGAGAATCCAACTAAGGGTTTCTCGACAAAATCATGCCATAACCTGGCATTTTGAAACCCAAATTTGAATCCATCATAAGTAATACAATGCAAACTCAGATGGATTTTCAATGCATGTTTGCATGCTACACTTATTCTCCGTCTAGATATCATTTTTTAAATGGAACCATTAGTCAAGCCCACAGTCCTTTTTATGTGAAAAATTTCAGCTCTATTTGAGCTCTTTTTTGCTCCACCACCTCCATAAACATATGCAAACATATATCATGATCTTGGAATTCCATTAAATATGTATGTGCCAATGTTCCATAATCATGCCCAATCATCAATTTAAGAAATTTCCATTGAATATCAAATTATGGAGGGGGGGAACTTTTTGCTGCAACATTTGGCTCAAAATCAGGGACCATCTCTGTATGAGGTGAATGAGAACTATATATATTTGAAGAAGTAGATTAGTGCCTTTTCCTCTAGCCATGGAGTCATATACAGTCATCCATCATAAAAATTTGTCTTTGTTCATTCTCACCTTGAAATTTGCAAAAATTCATGCCCTAATTGAAACGACACTAAATTTGAAAGACATAATAAAAATGCAAGCTAGAAGTGCCCTATTAATACAAAGGGAAAAACTTCCTACCTACCCTAACTGAGATAAATTTTGATTGAATAGGAAACATGATATTTCCAATGGAGTTGATCCAACAACTTGTTAAATGTATGGGACTAAATCATGCATTTGATTTCCAGGGAAACATGCGCATGAAGAGAAAAAGTGCGGAATTAATGGAAAATCCATACATGCCACTTATAAAAACTACACCGAAAGGTCAAAAAATACTTAAGGCCTTAACTTAATTTGAATCCAAAAATGACAAAACAAGATTAGTGAAAACACGAGAGTGATGTGGGTGAACAACATAAATAAAAAGTGAAGATACCTTTCCCCAAGATGCCTTTGTCACCGTTGTATGAAAACATGTTTTCCTTTCCCTTTATACATGCAAGTGAATGCATTATAGGTATGGTGTTTTCCCAGAATAGGAGAAGCCTAATTAAATATATCATTCGTGGAGTGAATGTTTCCTTGACCCAGAACCTCATAGAAACTTATCACTGAATTTGATGTTGGTATGGGATTGTAAAGATAACAACCTCTTCATTCCTCTTGAAGATTGGCACCAATTATCAACAATGAATCAAACTGTAATTTGATCTTCCCCCTTTTACATTACCCTGTATTAGTGTCATAAAAAACAAATATATCAATATGAAAATCAACACCCTCCTTTTCCAAAGTTGGGTAAAGGTCAATGAGAACCTTAGTCACAAGTTACAACTTCCAAGAGATTTCCAAAACAATTTTCAGTCAATTGTTGCATCACGAACAACATGATTTTCTCATAATTCAACATGAGACATGTTTTCCTTTCACTTCCAACAAAGTTCCATTTCTACCCGAAACTCCTATGAAACAGGAACCAAATAAAGGCCATGTCCTCAATGGACATCATTTGGCTTTGAAAATGGCCATTGCACCATGTTGTTTCTTATATTACATCACGATAGTTTCTTAGGTCATTTCTTGTTTCTTGAGATGAAAACAACCAAAGAAATTGTGAAGATCCTTTCAAGAAATAAATGACCATTTCTCAATCATATCTCAACTATTTTTTATTTTATTCAGTGGTTGCTTATTTTGAGAGAAATTTGACACTTTTATAAGGAATATAACATAAAAACACAAAATGGGAAGGAATTGATGAGGTAGATGACCTTTAGTTGTTGTCAATTAAGAATTGATAATACACGATGCATGTTCTGTACTACAAACTAGATTCCTTCCTGGAGATAGGACATAGAGTATTGAATCGAAGTTGTAGTTTCTAACTTCTTGTATTGGTTCATCAATCTTGAAATTCAGACATTGCATGTCTTCATTGCTTCATGTTTGAATAATTTGCATCATATCGTACAATAGGGAATTAGGAATTACGATTATTATTACTTTATGGATTTGTTAAGTTACTTTTAAGTTTTCATGGTTTAGTGTGAAATTATTCTAGTGTGCCCCTAGGCCCAGGTGAAGGAATGCCAAGGACTGAGAACCCTAGTTTTTAAATGGTATTGTTTCTTATACCCAAAAAACCCTCAAAATCACTTCTTATTAGTTCTTAACAATAGTGTTGTAAACAATTTGATAATTGATATAGCAAAATCTCACACTTCTCAAGATAAAGTCCTAAAGCTGAAGTGTGATACCATGTGTAATTCAATAGACCCATTGTCACCTCACCAACCTCTTTTCACTTTAGGCTAGCTCTCCTCCAACTCAAGGGGGGCTCTCCCTAGTAGATGTTAGGGATCTAATGGCCCAACCAAACCAAGTCAAGAGCCCCCTAACTCTCTATGTTTACTACTATCAATCAAAATATTGAACAATAGGGTCAGACATGCATCCTGAAGATAAAATTTCCAGGGTATTTTTGGGTAATTTCAAAAGGAAAGTCCCCAAACACATATAATCAAGGAATTATAACGTGATTTCAAACATTAAATATCAACAAAATCGTTTAAAGGATATTGAAAGGAAAAAGGTGATGGAAGATAGAAAGTGCCTTACTTAAATGCTCTAAGAATTTTTCAATAGTTGCTCCAAAAAATTCACTTCAAGGCCCTTTAAGATCGTCTCCAACAATGCTATACCATCAGCTTCAACAACGTTGCTCCAAAAATATCCTCAAGGTCTTCACAACAATTTTACTAGAAGTTGCTCCAACAATATATTCAATAAGGTCTTCATTGTCAGCTCGTCTCTTGTTTGGGTGCCTTAATGTGCAATGACATGTTTCCAGGACTGAATTCAATGCAAGGCATATTTGAAACTCTAACTCTGTCTTCCGGTGTCTTATTAGAAATTATTTCAGTTTTCATTTTGTTTTTTCAAGTTAGATATTGTTTTCAAGTTTTTACATTTATAATTTTATTGCAATGTGGCAGACTGATCAGAGTAGTGCAAGAACAACCCCGAGACAGGATGATCGCAGAAAGAGGCCAGCGGAAGAACATGTAAAGTGCCAACATTGCTCTATCTTCAGGTATTTTAGTTATTTACATAATTGAAATAATATTAATTTTGTTCAAATATGCAGACACCTAGCCATGGTACGCCTGATGATTCCCTCTTTGAGGAAGAGATTTATTCATCCCTATCTCCAGTGTTCTTGTTGCGAAAAAAGGCACGAGATGCAAGGTCAGAATTTAATACTTTGATAGACTTTCCTCAAACACCTGAAATAGAAGAGAGGATAAAACAAATTATGAGCCAGCTAGAAAGATATCAGGTAATAATAAAAAGTCAAAAGGATATTTTTTTTGTTCTGCATGAGATGAATTGTGATAGTTTGATTTTTAATTTTTACATTGACTAAACTAACAAAAAGTTCTTTTGTATGTAGCATTTTATGGCACTTGCTGAACCCGGTGTTGGTGGTAGTGGGACACAAGGGCAAGATATTTCCCAACAACCCTCTCGTACACCTTCTACTCCTTTAGGTGCCAGACAAGAAACACACCCTGTCCAAGCAGACACCCAGCCAACTGCTGAATGTGTTCGCAATGATGAGGCTGATATGGCCAACTACATTATTGCGTTTCCTGGAGCTACACGTGTCAGCTCCACAGGGACCATTAATGGCACGTTGTTGGTGAACGATGAAGGTGTCCCTATAAAGCATGTACAAATCCCAGGTAAATTTTAATATATTAACTATTTCATGTACTTTATCTAAAACATATTTATCATGATTTTTATTTTTAAATTAATGATAATATCTTTTTCTTTTTTTTTGTGTAGGAAAAAATGAGTTCTACAGGTTTCTGGAGAGCAATGTGTTGGTAATTTTTGGCCCAACCATACGCACAGGGTGGAATTCCCATAATTCCAACTTGAAAAAAGAACTTCTAGATTATCTAGAAGCCCTTTTTGGGGTCGGCACATTTGACAGAACAGCGGTGGCTCGGGTAGCCGACAAATATTTGAAATATACCAAGGACACCTATAGGACGCAATTGCAATTTAACCCTAGATATGAGCATCCTCTCGCAATTCTAGAGAGTGAGTGGAGAGCACTCATCCATGACGAAAAAGAGAAAAGGGAAAAGAAAGAAGGAAAAATGCCAACTGGACCCGCAAGGTAAATTACAACTTTAATTCAATAGCTTTAATTTTCTCTATGTCTAAAATAAAAGTGTGCTGCGTCATATCTGACTTCAATATTTTGATGCTAGGTTGCCTGACACCTCAAAGGAAACCAAAGCTAGGATTGAAAAAAAGGGCCATCACAAGCTAGGCCAGGGTGGCTACTTGAAATTAGCTGCAAGAATTGTAATAAGTAGCTAAACATCTTATAATTAATTGTATTGCCTTCCAAAGTTTTAGTAATCCTATAAAATATGATTAAAAATACACAATCATATGTAATTTAGGGTGATGACTTCGGAACAGAAACTACAGAGGAAGATAAAAATATCTCTTTCCATTTCGGCTATCAAGCCATAGTTGAATGTTGCAGAAGCTTGGGGCAGGTCCCAAGATCCAGAATGCCTGATAAGGTAAAACATTTACCTTTCAATATGTTTGTTTTCATCCATAAATTTAATGTCTAACAACTTTGTTTAAATCAGGGGAGCAGCACTACCGATGAGGCAAATAACCCAGTTTTAGAGCCAGATGTAGATGATCCTCACGTGCAACCTAATCATTGTAGTGGGGACCAGGCCGACAATGCTACTATCAGTGAGGGCCGTGACGGTAATTAATTTCCACTTATAATTTTTTCTAATTATACCTTGATGGTTGTCCTTATAACGTTTTTTTGTTTAAATGACAGAGAATGTTTCCCTTGAGGATCTTACCACCAGAGAGGAAGACAGGGCAACAGTCCCAACGGCGACAACTGGTGCACCAGGTAAATAATCTCATTGAAATTTTTTTTATTAATATTACCGAACTAGTTCAATGATATTTAAAAAATGACAATTAAAATTTAATATTATCTGTTTTTGTAGGCGATGCCTCGTCACTGGATGAGACCAGACATCGTGACAACGCAACTAGGTCAGCGGCGACAACTAGTGCACCAGGTAAATAATCTCATTGCAATTTTTTTTATTAATATTACCGAACTAGTTCAATGATATTTAAAAACTGACAATTAAAATTTAATATTATCTCTTTTTGTAGGAGATGCCCCGTCACTGGATGAGACCAGACATCGTGACTACGCAACTAGGTCAGCGGCGACAACTGGTGCACCAGGTAAATAATCTCATTGCATTTTTTTTTATTAATATTACTGAACTAGTTCAATGATATTTAAAAAATGACAATTAAAATTTAATATTATCTGTTTTTGTAGGCGATGCCCCGTCACTGGATGAGACCAGACATCGTGACTACGCAACTAGGTCAGCGACGACAACTGGTGCACCAGGTAAATAATCTCATTGCAATTTTTTTTTTATTAATATTACCGAACTAGTTCAATGATATTTAAAAACTGACAATTAAAATTTAATATTATCTGTTTTTGTAGGCGATGCCCCGTCACTGGATGAGCCCAGACATCGTGAATACGCAACTAGGTCAGCAGTGCGAGTTGAAAGGCACGAAACAGGAGCAGAGCACGATGATATTGATGATGTAATTAGGAGCTTTAAAAATAGGAAGAAGAAAAAGAAAATTTGACAATGTAAAATATTGTATTATTATAAGACAAACGTTACCATACTTGGAACGTTTTTTGTGTTATATAAAAAACTCATTTATCATACTATTTTATGTCAAGCATTAATTGCAATGTTTCTTTGCGTACTTTTTGTTGAATTTTTTTTATTATTAGTTATTGAATATTTTTTTTTATGCTCATGAAAGTAAAAAATGAAATATAGATTGGGTATTGGGGAATTGAGAGTGATGTGAGGGGGGGGGAGGGGCCATAAGAGCTTCCACCTTCACGTGGTTGGCCCTGTGTAGTAGAGAATAATTTATTGGAGCGATTTAATCTTGGAGCAAACCTCCCTTGATCCAGCGTAGCAACAAAAAAGTCACTGTTGACTTAGTTGCTACTCTTTCAGATCGTGGGAGGCTTGTTCCAAGTTCATGCGACTCCAATAAATTGTTCTTGAAACGAAGAGGAGCTTATTCAGGTATGTTTTGACATTTTAAACATATGTTCTAACATTATCATAAGAATGCATCTTAGAGTAAAAATACTACATCAATTACTTGTATTTATTGTATAGATAATGATGGATTTTGATTGACTTGGCAGTGCAGGTACAAATCCTCTTGCATCATGAGCAATACAACTTGTCAACTAGGGTCATGTCCAGGATATTTTTGCTTGTGCGCTTGACTAGGTTCGCAATGTCACATTTTGTAAGTTCCTTTACAGCTCATAATTCAATATTAAGCTTGTTCATGATTATTATCTAGGTTTTTTGTATGTGTTTTTTCATCTATTTGATTGTAAGCAACTCTGCATGTTTCCTGTTGTTCACTATGATTTCTCCCATTACCACTCCAGGATGAATCCAAATTTATTGTTACATAGGTTACTTTATTGTTACTATGATTTCTCCATTTACGATTTCATAGGTTACATCATGTAAAGTTGTCAATCTCAGGTTGGTGATGAGCTTTAGTTCTCCAGATTTGGGGCTTTTCTGATATTTTCTCCCTCATGTCATTCCTGCATCACCTCATTGTTTGAGCATTCCAATTGTCTACCACTTGTACCAATTGGCACATGTCAATCTCTGAGTGGTGCCACATTTCACCTATTTTCAGTGAGAGTTTAGGGTTTCTGTAACATAGCTTCAGAAATCCGATTCAGTGCATGCTTGAATATCGTCACATAATACTCATGGTTTGGATTGATAAGCATGTTATGAATGGTTGGTTGATTCATAAGAACCACCCATATAGTCATCTTAAGATATTTCAGAAGTTTTCTCGGGTTTCCTTTTTCACCGTTTCTAGTGGGTGGGATGGAGTGGGGTGATCCATCAATACTGGTGCTCTTGTAGTAGGGAATTTTTTTTTGGGGATATAAAGAATCATTTGATGTAGATATCCCATTGGATGCATTCATAGATGGGCACGAGAGGTCAAGAATTTAAATTAAAAATATGCAACCTCTAACATGGCAACCTGAAGGCCGCGAGAGACACTGGTTAAAGATTGTTTTGTGCTGGCCTTAATATAGTCGTGATTTCTTTCTATTATATTAATGCAAATATATATTCTGGTCTCATTAAAATGAGGATTGTTGTTGTATTTCTCTTTGGTTGTTTCTCTCTTAATGCTCCAGAAGTTTCCAAAAGTTGTGATAGTTGTTTAGTTTTCCTGTTACAACTTAAAAGTGGTTTTTAGCAATGGGAGTCATGTTTTTTAAGGTTCATACTAATATGAAGATCTTGTAATTCTATATTCAGCATAAGAGAAGATGGCCTCTGCTTTGGGCAGTATGACAACAATCGCCACATCTACCTCATTGGGTAACAATGGAAAGGGGAAGAAGTTGGGTGCAATGTTTGATAATTATGGCAGACAATTGTCTTCTCTTTCAGTTTTTTCACCCATTTCCTTTAATCGCTCAAGCATAAGAGGGACTCTAAGATTACGCGACAGAGAGAAGGTAGTTAATACAAGAGCTATGGAAAAGGAGTTGTACTTCAACAAGGATGGCTCAGTGACAAAAAAATTGCAGGTCAGAGAAAAAATTATGTTTAAAGGAAGGTCACATGCACGTGAAACTTCACTGCGGTGGATCTTTCCTTGTCCACTTATATTTGATTTTAATGTGTTATTTTAATTTTTCATGGAGGGTTGTTTTGGCATATGGTCTAGCATTCAATTGCACACTTACCGAAAGCATTGTCAATTTGTCTTGCAGGCGGTGTGAACAAACTTGCTGATCTTGTTGGAGTCACCCTTGGGGCGAAGGGAAAAATGTTGTCTTGGAGAGCAAGCATGGTTCTCCGAAAATAGTTAATGATGGCGTGACAGTAGCTAAGGAGGTAATTTGTAGATGTGTGCTCTGGTTTTATTTTTAACGTTGTATTAGTTCCCCCTCTTAAATGTCTTAGATTTGGTAGGCATAATTTGAAAACTCAAAGGTGAAAGGAAACATATTTGTTACCCAGTGGTCTACTTGGCTATGGACTAGCCACATTAGAGTAACACATAAATCTTTTCACAACAATAAAAGGAAAGGGTTATGGCTGAGTCAAATTTTATTGTTATTGACAGTGTAATGAATTGTATCTCAATCCTATGGTTTTGGCGTTTTTATTGGTTGAATTAGAGGACCCAGTTGAAAATATTGGGGCCAAGTTGGTAAGGCAAGCTATGGCAAAGACAAATGATTTAGCTGGGGATGGAACCACAACATATGTTGTTCTTGCACATGTTGGAATATTGAAAAATTCCAGAACAATGAATGGAGAATAAATCTCCCTTCTTTTAACACAGAGAAAATAAAAATTTCTTTGACAGGAGACATAGTTTCAATACTTTGAAAACAAACTTCTATTCCCTTCAATAACTCAAAAAAAAACTATTACACTTCTTCCTCACTGAGAGGGATTACAAAATTATGACTACTACAAAACGCAGTGCATAAAACCAACTCACTATCTGTTCAAAACAAACATACTCTATCTCTAAAACACTCTGTTGTGTTTTTCACTTTCGCACTGCTGTGCATACACACTTAAAAAGTTACACTCAGTCTTTCACTTTTTACACACTGTTGTGTAATAAAAAATTTACGTACTGTCTATAAAAAAAACTACCAAGATTTTTTGTCCTTTTTATTTTTATATGCCGTAACATATAAAACATATTATAATAAACCCTCTTTTAAAAAAAATAAATTTAAAACTAAATTCTATGGCCCACCTTTCATTTCGCATATGATATATATATAACATATGTTTAAAACATATGTATATATTAAAGCATACATAAAATTAAATTATCAAAACATTAAAGAACCCTTTCCATCGGACTTCAAAAGTCTGAATAGATTGAATTTCAAACCAAATTCGCTTTCCAAAATGGGATGCTGACGTCTACCTAATTTTTAACGCGAATTCTCAATCCAATGTGCCTTATAAAAAATTTGGGTCCGGTTTTCAGGTTTTCAGATTCCCTTCAATTTCATGCGATCCAATATTAATGTTCCACGTGTCCTCCTTTTGAATTTACAAAACTGGGGGGTAAATTTCTGGTTGGTGAATTGCGTTAATGCTGGTTGTTGTGTTTAAATACAATCCTGTACAGAAATATGGCTGCGACCGTCTACAAAAAAAACTTGCAGGAATTTTAAATGCTGAATTAAATTTTTGGATGGTGTGCAAGCAACTTCCAAAAAAAAATGTTGCTGTTGCATCCGTCCTTCTGCTGCAGCAGTTGAAGTTAAATTTCAACATCACAGGGTTTAATAAGTGAGGGTGTAAAGGTAACTTTTTGTCGATAGTACTGGATTAAGATCATCTATTCATTTTTGTAGGGTCTTCTGGTGTTTGGGTTTTTAGTTTTGGGTTGGGCTTATTGAGTCTAAGATAGTTTTTGAGTGAAACAATTGCTATCAGGTATTAAAAAAATTTGGTTCTTTTGTCAAAATTTATGAGCTTGTTAGGAAATACAAAACTGACAATGGTTGTATCTTAAATTTGTGGAAAATAATTTGAAATGAAACCTTTTTGTTTAGGTTGTTGCAGCAGGTGCAATTCTCGTTCAAATTACTAGGGGCATTGACAAGACAATAAAGGCCCTTGTTTCGGAACTCAAAATTTTATCAAAGGAGGTAAACGCTTGCCTTTTGAGTAGGCTGGTTTTCCTTTTTGCTGATGGTTTGGTGTATCTAATTGAATTAGTTTCCTAATGTATTTTTGGTTGCAAAATCCTTTTCATTTTTCATACAGTATTGGCCTTGTGGAATACATTTGATTGTGTGGTCTTGTTAGATCTACAACATTTGTAGTTTTTTAGTCTTATGGCCGAGGTGCACTTTTATTATGGAAATAGTTGATGCAATATTGTCATTTAATCCTTACCGCAGGGTAGCATGTTGAGAAGTTTCTTGTGAAACATTTGGTATTCAAAATGACACTTGATCCTATACAGCATCATGCACTTGACTTCAAAATTCATATTCAAAGTGTGCCAGACAATTCTTGCAAAATTTCAAATATTTATGTTGTTTTAAACCATTATCTTTTTCATGTATTGGATGTTGAAAATGAGAAAAAGACTTTGGTATGAAACCAACTGGTGAATAATTTCCAGCGAAACAACCACTTCCAAGACATGATTTATAAGTAGAACATATGTACTTATGAAGCATAGAAAGATATACTTGATGCATTGTCAATGTTTGGCTAGGGTTATTTTTGGAGAAAATAACTCCTTATTCCTAGAATAGTAATCTTCAATACAAGTAAATTCCAGAGAAGAGAGATCATCGTGTGACATAAACCTATTAACAAAAGTGAATAGGGAATGATTAGTAATTATGGCATACTAAGTTGTCAGTGATTTTGACTATTTGTCTTTAACATGTAAAAATGTTAAATTCCAAACTTACATCATCATGGTTTTACATCATGAGCTTGACTAACTTTCCATCATGCTCATAATTTCATTGTTGTCTTCATATCTATAAACAACGTTTCAAATAATAATAAAAAAGTTCTATAATAAAAATCCAGACCTCCATGCTGCTGCTCCTTGTGAGATAAAGTCAAAATTGCATTACACAATCTGACACATAAGAATCTCCTATATCCCGGTGGTATGTATCCAAATTCTTATAATAGTGTCTTCAAGACTTATGTTGACATTGCCAATGAGATATTTAAGCAATGAAAGATGGAGCCTTCTTCATTGTTGTAGATGTAACAGTCTTTTATTAATATAAATATTGATGGTTTTGTCTTTCTGAAAATGAAATGTAAAAATAATTTATTGTGGTCAATTGAATTTTTTTTTTTTAAAGCTTTTCATTATGGAAGGGCAACATAGATATATGCCCTTCTAATTGAAATTCAGACCTGCCCTTCAAATTTGATCATTGTGTGGGACCTTAACAAACAATAAAACTATTCCGCCGCGCATTATATAAAACATATAACAAAACCTTTGTCAAAACTTCAAACGAACCCTTTAGCCGTGGGTATTTCATCACGAATTGATCATTTTACCATGTACCTTCTTCTAGAGGAATATTCTTCCACTTGATTATGTACTTCATAATGGTTATATGTCAAAGAGATACATAATGTTTATCTATAACTTTTCGTGGTTCAAGAATCAACTTTCATTCTTCATCTAATTTTGGAAGTTCTATTTACATTGGCATATTTTTTCCCAAAACCTTTTTTAGGCAAGATACATGAAAAACCTTATGAATGCAAGAAGAAGAAAAATATAACTTCTATACCACTTGTGCAATCCTATGAATAATTATTTAGGGCCATAACATTTTTGAGCTAATTCTTTATTCTTCTTTTTCTTAAATGAAGATTGCTTATAATGCTATAATCTAAAAAATACCCAATTACCCTCCTCAAATTATCTTTCACTTCAATGTTGTTCCCCTTGTTGTTTTATCATGTTTCATGTCATTTGAAGGTTTTCCATAATAATTCTCAAAGTTTCTTTAGTATTTTCCATATGTGACTCTGTTTCCTATACTTTGGACTTATCTTGCAAAAAGTATGAGATACTAGGAGTTGGATATCCATAAAGGGCCTTAAATGGGGAAATTTTAGTAGATGTGTGATAGGTAGTATCATATTACCATTCTTCCTTGACGAACCCACTTCATCCATTAAGATTGATTTTCTAAATAGTAACATTGTAGATAACCTTAAAAACATTTGTTAACTATTTTTGTTTGACCATTTGATTGTGTTTGATATGTAGAACTCATGGCAACTAGTGTTTCTCCACTCATATTAAATAATTATTTCCAAAATTTTCTTGTTGCTATTACTTTAGGAAAACCATGAAGACTATGAATTTCTTTCACGGACACTTCTGCCACTTGGCTTGTTGTTTATGTACTTTGAGCTCTACAAAAAACATCTACAAAATTTGTCTATATAAATGACCACAAAAATGTAATACTTACCTTTATATTTCAGTAACCTTGTAATAAAGTCTATTGATATATCTTCTAGTCTTTGAATATGTATGTGGAATGGTTGAAGTAACCCTAGAGATTTTACTATCTCTCTTTTATTTATTATGCAAACCCGACCTTCTCTTACAAAATTTTGAATATCTTTCTTCATTCCTTCCAAAAATATATTTTTTGATCCTTTGAGATGTTTTAAGGAACCCCGCGTCCTACCATCAGAGAGACATGGGACTCCCTTAATATTTTTTTATTCAAATATGCTTGCGTGCATAAAAATATTCTATATTTGCACCAAAGTATATCTCTCTTTCACTCCCAATGCTCCATAGAGTTCATCCCATCCTTTATAAATTTTAGTTTTTGTTTAGTACTATTGTCATTTTTCCATTATGGCAAGCTTCTTCTAGCCACCTAGGAATAGAAAATGTAATTGGAAATAAATTTGAGGCCTCTTCTATTTTAGAAAGAGCATCATGTACTAAATTTTCCTTACCCTTTTTGCAGATTATCTCAAAATTAAAACTTTGCATTTTTTCTCCTCATTTTTTGTTAATCTTCCAATGAAATCCATAGCTTCAAAAAATACTTTATGCTATCATGGTATATCTTGACTTTAAAGTACCTCCCAGTGATATACTATCCCCATTTTTTATTGCATGTAATATTGCTTCCATTTATTTTTCACACGTAGATTTCACCAAATATTTTCTTTGAATTCCTTGCTTTTAAAAGCCAATGATATCCCTTATTGTGTTAATGTTACGTAAATTCCTTGTCCTAGTGCCTCACACTCTACTATGAATGTTTTACTAAAAGTAGGTGCAACCGATGTTGGTGTAGAAGACATGGCATCCATTAAAAGATAGAATGCCAAAGTAGCCTCATCATTCCATATAAATGATATTTTCTTCAAGAGATATGTGAGTGGACTTGAAATGCATGCATAATTCTTAATAAATGATCAATAATATCATGTAAGTCTAAAAAATCTTCTAATAACCTTGATTTTCTTAGGAATAGGTCATTTTGTAATAGCTTGCATCTTTTGAGGCTCCAACTTCACTCCTTCCTTTAAAAAAATATGAACCAAATACTCGAATTCTTATTTCCCAAAAGCACATTTGAATATTTTTACATAAAAATGATTGTTCTCAATAATTTATATAACTTTTCCACATGTTTAGTGTGGTATTCCCATGATTTATTATAAATATGTGTATTATCAAAGAAAACCAACACAAATTTTATAAGATGGGATAAAAAAAAATTGTTCTTAAGTCGAGCCTGCCGGACTTCAAACGGTGATAGACCATAATTCAAACCAAATTCGCGTTCCAAAATAGCCTGCTGACATCGGCCAATTTTGTGACGCGAAAACCAAATGAATTCCGCCCTAATATTTTTCGGGTCTGAAGTTGGGCTGGCGTACGGAGGGAGAGTTGTGATGCGAATTTCTTATCAAATTCGCCCTAATCTTTTTTGGGTCCGGATTTCCACTATGCGAGCGGCCCAAACAAAGATCCGCTCCAATCAATTTCTGCCACGTGTCCTCAATCAGAACTTGCCCTTTTCCCGGCTGCGGGTGCATTCGATGGCGTTTAAGGTGATGGGACATGGATGTGGCGATTTCATATCAATCACATTAAGTTTTAACGTTGTTCAATTAAGTTCCAAGGTTTTCACATCTAATCGCATTAAGTTTTAACACTGTTCAAGATCGGACCTCCACTCTTGTTAGCGATTCTGCATGCTCCAATATGATCCGGCCTTCGGCTCTCATTAATGATCAGAGATTAATTATGACGGGTGTCCTTCGATTGCATTGCAGTCAGGTCGATAAAATGGCATTTCGCTATGGTTTTTCAGACGAGCCGGTTGCTGGGTTACACTGCCTGCTCACTGTGACGAGAAGGAGAAGTGGCCAGCTGAACGGCTGCGTAGACCTTGCTGCATATATGCATTTCTCTCGGTCTGGTCCTTGTCTGTCTTCCTCTATTTCTTGGAATTCTACTTCTCCGTCTCCTCTTTTTCCCACTGCTAGTGAGACTGCACCCATACCTCGCATGCTTCAAAGGATGCGTAGCCGCAGGGGGAGCACTAGAGGTCAACTCTTGCGCGCTCCCTCCAACCCCTCAACCAAGTTGTCTTTCGACCAGTCCAGTGATTATTACGCAAGTCGCTATCCAAATACTAGGAGTGGGCGGGGTCGGGTTGTAGGATCTGGACACCGTATGGATTCCCCTGCTCCTCGTTCCCCACCGCTTCCAGTTGCTTCCTTCTCCCACGGCGCGTAGCTGCGCAATTTTCGCCCCAATTTCTCTCTCAATAGCCACAGATCACGGCTTGATCCTTGTGGTTTTTCGCGAGGGGCTGGCGGAGGAAGAATGCCCGTGGGCGGGTACGAACTTAAGCAAAGAAGCCAACATTCGGGCCTTCAGGAGGGGAGCTGTGGCATGAATGTGGAGGTAGCACCTAGCGATCCTGGACCTTCTGAAGGATGGTGCCGAATCGTCGAGGAGCCGGAGGAGTAGTTTGGTTAATTTGTTTTTCTTGCTTCGTGGCCCACTTAATTGGGCTGATTTTAGATTATTTTATTGTGCTGGAGCTTTGTAATATTTTTGAATTCTGTAAATTAAACGTTCAAGACTGGTTTCCCCGTATGAGGGCAGTGTTCTTAATTTTTTGATTTTTTGATGACAAATTTGCCATGAGTCTGGGCAATGATTTTGACTTCGGTGTAATTTTATTCCCACTGTTAATAGATTAACTTTACTTAGAAAAAAAATGTTGCCCTGTTTCTATTTTAAACCTGTTTTTTGAAATACAGAGCCATGTTTATATGGTCTACGTATTATACTCTTTCTCTGTATATCTACAGGAACCTTTTTGCTATGAACAGGGTGGATGCTGTAGCAGGCTACTAATGGAAACAAGCGAGCCTGAACCTTACATCTCGGATGCAATAGATGGTTACCAATTTTGGAATCAAGCGAGCTTGATCTTACAAGCGAGCCTGGGTTTCTGCAGATGGTTATCACACTCCTCACATGATTAGCATTTTTCTCTGTTCAAGGATTTTGGGTACTTTAATTTGTATTTGGAACAATGGACGTCGGTACTCTATCTGTTTCTTTACTATTCTACATACTGCTATTTCACTTTCTTATAGATTCCTCAGGCATATTTGGATGCTTTCTCAGATTGTCGATAATCTCCATGTGGACCGTTACTGGGTTTTATATCAAGTCCCTGTATGTGACATGGGGTATTTTTATATCATTGTCTGGGGTGGGACTTCCACCTTTTTGGATGGATATTTGGGTTCCAATCTTCAGATGTGAAAATGTAATGACTTCATGGACTGTTTTACTTCATATAATATATTCAAACAACGTTTTTTCTCTTGTGAAAAAAAAATGATTAATGTTTATCACTCTGCCTTCAAAACTAGCGATGCTGGTCTATGTTGCTGGTTTATTGATATGGTCTGATGGTCTTTTTATATTTTGGACATATCACACTCCTCACATGATTAGCGTTTTTCTCTGTTCAAGGATTTTGGGTACTTTAATTTGTGTTTGGAACAATGGACGTCGGTACGTACTCTATCTGTTGCTTTACTATTCTACATACTGCTATTTCACTTTCTTATAGATGCCTTGGGCATATTTGGATGCTTTCTCAGATTGTCGATAATCTCCATGTGGACCGTTACTGGGTTTTATATCAAGTCGCTGTATGTGACATGGGGTATTTTTCTATCATTGTCTGGCGTGGGACTTCCACTTTTCTGGATGGATATTTGGGTTCCAATCTTGAGATGTGAAAATGTAATGACTTCATGGACTGTTTTACTTCATACAATATATTGAAAACATCGTTTTTTCTCTTGTGAAAAAAAAAATGATTAATATTTATCACTCTGCCTTCAAAACTAGCGATGCTGGTCTATGTTGCTGGTTTATTGATATGGTCTGATGGTCTTTTTATATTTTGGACATATAACACTCCTCACATGATTAGCGTTTTTCTCTGTTGCAGGATTTTGGGTGCTTTAATTTGTATTTGGAACAATGGACGTCGGTACTCTATCTGTTGCTTTACTATTCTACATACTGCTATTTTACTTTCTTATAGATGCCTCGGGCATATTTGGATGCTTTCTCAGATTGTCGATAATCTCCATGTAGACCGTTACTGGGTTTTATATCAAGTCCCTATATGTGACATGGGGTATTTTTCTATCACTGTCTGGGGTGGGACTTCCACTTTTCTGGATGGATATTTGGGTTCCAATCTTCAGATGTGAAAATGTAATTACTTCATGGATTGTTTTACTTCATATAATATATTCAAAACATCATTTTTTCTCTTGTGAAAAAAAAATGATTAATGTTTATCACTCTGCCTTCAAAACTAGCTATGCTGGTCTATGTTGTTGGTTTATTGATATGGTCTGATGGTCTTTTTATATTTTGGACATATCACACTCCTCACATGATTAGCGTTTTTCTCTGTTCAAGGATTTTAGGTACTTTAATTTGTATTTGGAACAATGGACGTCGGTACGTACTCTATCTGTTGCTTTACTATTCTACATACTGCTATTTCACTTTCTTATAGATGCCTAGGGCATATTTGGATGCTTTCTCAGATTGTCGATAATCTCCATGTGGACCGTTACTGGGTTTTATATCAAGTCCCTGTATGTGACATGGGGTATTTTTCTATCATTGTCTAGGGTGGGACTTCCACTTTTCTGGATGGATATTTGGGTTCCAATATTCAGATGTGAGAATGTAATGACTTCATGGACTGTTTTACTTCATATAATATATTCAAAGCAACATTTTTCCTCTTTTAAAGTTTCATTTTAAAAAAAAATTGAACCCGGCGTCGCTATACTGATGCCTTGTAAGTGTCAGAATTGCGACAGCGTAAAAACGTCGGAAGAGCGACATTATAAAAACGTCGGACGAGCGACGTTCAAAACGTCGGACCACATTTCGTCGGAATTGTGACAGTTTACAAACGTCGGAAGAGCGACGGTCAAAACGTCGGACTACATTTCATCGGAATTGCGACAGTTTAAAACCATCGGAAGAGCAACGTCCAAAACATCGGACCACATTGCGTTGGAATTGCGACAGTTTACAAACGTCGAAAGAGCGACATTCAAAACGTCGGACCACATTTCGTCATAATTGTGACAGTTTACAAACATCAGAAGAGCAACATTCAAAACATTGGACCACATTTCGTCGGAAGTGCAACAGTTTACAAAGGTCGGAAGTGCAATGGATTGGGAAACTTCAAAAGAGTGACACTTGTTTGGAAGCGACGTAAAAAGTGTCAATAGTGCGACACTTTTTAAGTGCGTCGGAACTACGACGGTATGGAAAACCACGTTTTGCCCGCCCTCGAACTGTCGCTCTTGCGACGACTATGTGTCGGAATAGCGACGAATTGGCCGTCGGAAATTCCACCAAATTTTCTAGTGTGATTTTACCAAGGACTTCTACATTTTCTCATTTGCATCTGAACATATCATTGCTACAGTGTTGTTACAAAAGAACATGATGGGGAAAGAAAAAACCATAGCCTTCTTTAGCAAATACTATAGAAATTGTATACAATATGCATGCATATATCCAAACTCTCCTGATCTAACAATATTTAATCTTCTTGCTAAATGCAGAATCCTTCCACTGTTAATATTTTGCGGAAATTAAACATTCAATTGAAAACACATGAAGCAATAAAAACAATCGCACATAACACATTTGTTTAACGGGAAATACTGAAGCTGAAAACCCCAACTATCATATATTATGTATCATGGAGATAATTTAAAAATCTCATACAAAGCTTAGTACATCAAGCTCTCAGTACAATGTAGATTCATTACACACTGTCATGTAGAAATTTGCATCTCTATGCACCAATTTCTTGCCTCCTGACAGCCTGCCTCCACTATGCAATTCCTGCTGAAGAATAGCTCTAACTGAATTTGAATTACCCTTGCCTTGACTGCACAATCCTCATTGGTAACTCCAATGTGTGTGTGGTGCAATTAATGCATCACTATAGTCACAACTCATAGTCCATCTTTCCTTTTCACCTATCTCTCCACTGGGTCTCCATTGGAACTGCCATGCGCTGTAGTTAACTACTGTATTGTTCAGTTGATTAATGAGTTATTATTTGTGAATTAATTAACTAATTAATTCACTCCACTCTCACTAGTGTATCATTCAGTTAGACTAGATACAACTATCTCAACTAAGTTTAACTCCATTAACTGAGTTAAACTGAATAACGACTCCATGAACTACTCTTCCAAATCTATCATAACTTTTCCACTTCAGTTCTAACTGAGTCCTCCATGCATGAACCACTAGTAAACCCTAGGAATTGTGTAATTCCTTCAGCCCACTGATTTGAGAAATTTGTGCACTGAAATTAAGTGCTCTAAGAGAATAAGTTGTTGTTTATTGTCAGATTACTATTAAGAGCTAATAATAATCAACATTTCTATTTTTAGATCGAAGATCTATAAAAAGACTTCGCCCAATATTATAAAAATATAATTTCATCTATTTTTCGAACTTAACCAACCATCCACAAATAGCATCCTGCAACTTTTGAAATATGATCACCATGTCTAAAAATAGAATTGTGCCAAAAATAGCTTGCGGGCCCACTTAGTGAAGGCGAATCTTTTCACTAAGCTCATCATCTTGTTGAATCTCAACACTCCCTCTCAACAAGATAGGGATTATCCTTCACCCTGATCCTGCCTCTATGGTATTCGAATTTGCTCTTGGTGAGTGCCTTCGTCAAGATATATGCATCCTGATCTTCCGTAGGAATGTAATAAAGCAACAAGATCTTCTACTGCACACAATATCTGATATGATGATATCGGATATCAATATGTTTAGATCTATCATGAAACACAGGATTAACCGAGAGTTTAATGCAACTTGGATTGTCACAATGTATCACTGTAGGATCTAAATATGAACCGAACAAACCAACTAGGATCTTCCTCATGCAGATAGCCTCACATGCAGCTTGACTTGATGCCATGTATTCTGCTTCTTCTGAACTGAGTGCTACGGATATTTGTTTCATGCTGTACCAAGAAACTGCTGTATATACACTACTGAAAATCCCTCCTGATGTTCTCTTTCTGTCTTTTGGGCTACCTGCCCAATCTGCATCCATAAAGCCATGCAACTTTACCTCATCCATATTTCTGTACCATAAAACATACTTAGATGTGCCCCTGAGATATCTCAGGACAGCAGCACACCTTCCAAAAGAGCTTGGTAGGCTTAACCATCGCTTGTGATTGGTTCACGCATGGCATATGTCCGATCTTGTATTAACTAAATACATGAGTGAATCCACCAACTGTCGACAAATAGTGGCATCCACTACCTATGCCGATGTAGCATCCTATTTCCTTCAATTTCATGGAAGAGGAGTGTCGATAGGCTTGCATCCTTGCATGTGAAACTTCTCCAATATCTCCCGGGCATACTTACCTTGAGACACAAACAATTCACCTTCCCGCTGCCATATTTCCAATCCAAGGAAATAATGAAGGAGGCCCAAATCCTTCATCTCAAACTCCTTTGCAAGATCTGCCTTGCATGAGTGTATCAACTGCTCATCACACATTAGTATTAAATCATCAACATAAAGAACAATGATTAAAAGCTTACCCTCTACCACAATTTGGTACAGGTTTTCATCTGCCTCATTCTTGGTGAAGCCAAGTCCAATGAAATAGTTGTCAATCAGCGTGTACCAAGCACGAGGTGCTTGCTTCAGCCCATACAACGCTCTTTTTATCCTACACACATGCGACTCGCTGTTGAAGTGTAATATCCCAAAAGAGGGAATATATACAACAATAGGAATATCTTAAGATAGTCTAAAGTTGGAGCTACAACAATACGTAAACACAATAATGGAGTAGCAGTGATAAATCAACTCATAGAGTGTGAGAAGAAATCATAGCCATATTATTAAGTTATAGCAGAAAAATGTATACAAGATCTTGAGGAAAGAGCTACTCAAGATAGGCAAAATCAGCCTCAAGAAACAAGTACATAAAATGACAAAACACTGCTACAGAAGAGTGCCCAAGGCTATGACTGCGAAGTTTTATAAAATGAAACTACTGCTAACATATGTCAATACATAGATATACAAGTGTAGGGCTCATAAAAAATTGGGAGAGAAGATCTAAACTCCCAAATACTATCTCAATTCAATCCTGGAAGGATTGGCTGAAATATGCAAAAATGCAGAAATGCCGGAGTTGCAGGGTAGCAGCTGCAACTCAAGAACTGGAACTGGATGGAGATCAATGAAGATGTTGCATCAGATAAATAGGCCTCCTACAATTTATCTCTCAAGTGAAAGGCTGATCTTATCACTGAATATCTCACCCTCCGACAATCATTGCAATCCCTCACTGCAAATGCTAACTGAAAAATAACGCAATCACTGAGGGATAATGCACTGTAGATGATGGAAAATGGTTGGCCTAATGCCAAAGATGATGGGAATCAGCTCAAATTATCCCTCGCTGATCCTCCAAAGGAAAGGAGACTCCCTCCTCTGAAAAATATGCACAGGAAGTGGTGTTCAATAACCTCCACTGCAACACCCTGCAACACAACCCATATCTAAACAGAAAATGTGTTTTAGTTGAAGGAGGATGCTTGGAATCAAGCCTAAATGTGGAGAAATGAAGAGAAAGCTAATTCAATATGCCTCTCTTGGAAGGAGAAGGATTTCCTAAACAGGAATGCCTTGTGCTAAGTAGCACTGCAACTCTGCTAAACAACAGGAGAATGCACAAAGTCTAAATAGACAATGAAATCAATAATCTAAATCATGAATCACAATGGCTGCCTTGCCCTCCTTTTAAACAAGTGAAAGACCTCTCTCCATGGGTCCCACTCATTAGGGTTTACTTCACCAAATAACCCTCCTCCCATTCATACTGCGTTGTCTCTCAAAGTATTCTCCACCTCCTATCCCAACATTGTTGACTTGGTCAAACTTGACCTTGTCTCCATGCAAATGTCCTCTTTCACACATAAGGGTGTGAAATATAGCTCTTATGACTATCCCCTTTCACATTATGAGGGAATTTATTTATTTATTTAATATGCATGGCTTCCTTACCCATTTATTTAGCTGCTAGGTGAAAAAAACAAAATTTAATATTCCATTTAGCTGTGTGCTAAAGTGGGAATATTATAGTCCTCCCCTCCCAAATGTTGCTTCTCCTCAAGCAACTACAAGGATAGAACTGGAAAGTCTCCATCCAAGCCATGGAGTCTGAAATATGTTGGGGAGCATATTCCCCCGTGTGGATCCTCCATCCCCCAGGAAATCATCCATACAAAACGAGTTACCGCCCAACATGGCAACTCCTGAAAATCCTCTTCCACCTTTGGCTCCTGCAATGTAGGTGGGCTGAAAATCCGATCTTGGTAGACAAAATAGCCTACCCCATGCTGTCCTCCTCTCCACTTATGATAAGTGTAGAGTATAGGCTAATCTTGGGCTGCAATAATATTTCCATCAAGTGGCAAGATGAAGACTAGACCTCCAAGGATCTCTCCTCCAGCGTTATGAAACATGTTGTCCCAAATCATCTCATATGTGATGAGTTGGAAGTCACCATCATATGGCATCCAATAAATCCCATGGCTCACCTCATAAAAGAACAAATGTTTGGCTATGGTGGCCATACTACCTTTCATGCTGCCATTAGAACATGCAATGCAAACAATGTGGGAAATATCTCCCCCAAGGGAAACATCCAACCAATGTGCCATTCCCCCAATCACGTTCCCAATAAAAAAAAGAACAACAAAAACATAAGGGACCATAATGAGAACCATACTTTCTTCCATATGTAGCATGGGAGAAGGACAATGGTCCCTCAAATGTAACCAACGTAGTTTGACCCTCAACTGCAAAATAGAGTGACAAAAAGTGTGGTTTCTCAACCACTTGCTTGTTGTCCCACTCTCCTCATATGTTTGGAGAAAGTGAATGATGTATGGTACAAAGTGAGAATGTTCTCCATAATACATCTCCTCCCCAAGTCCTCCTAGAGAGTGGTCATCAATAGTGCTCGTGGCCTCAAGTAGACCATGAGGTCTAGAAGGTATAATGTTCCTTCCTTGAGAAATATCCTGCACATATATGGTTAAGGGATGCATATATACATTATACAAATCATTATGCAAACAAACAATACCCTCACCATATACTTTTCTGATACAAATGGAGTGGCTCATAGATGAGTCTCCTCTCATCCTCAAAGAGGAAAGAGGTGGTTGTGCTAACTCTTCCAAAGAGTTATGTATCTCCTCCATCTTCACATGATCCATGCATCTCCTCATATGATGATCATCCAATATCATACAAGTGACAAGATCCTTAAAATACTAAACCAATAGCTAGGAGTTCCAATATGGATATATCCTCCATAGTGAAAACGCTGATGATCTATCATGAAGAACATATATCATATGTTCATCCTCCCTTTTGACATCTCCCATGCCAAAGATTCAAGTTGGAAGGCTTCTATCCTTCCCCTGTTGCTTCTGCCACAACATAGAATCTGAAATGAGAGTGAGAAAATATGATGTTGAGAGAATGCCTCTCTCCTCCTTGAGTCTACCCAAGACTCTTAGCACTGTAAAATGACCTCCCAAGGTCTCCACTCCTCTGAAATCAATTAATGGTGCCCCAAAATATGAAGCATCTCTCATCATCTGCTGATCTAGTGGTCTCCTTGGTGAAATGTCTCCATGCAATGAGACATCATCATCAAGAGTAGACTGCATATATGAATGGACAGACTTGTCCCTACTCTTACTGCACAATCCAGTCTCCCTCTTAGGTGCATCAACCTCATGAAATAGACAGGGGTGTGTGCTCCTCATCACATGATGCAAGTCATCCTCCCTATCTCCTCCTTGTATCTCAATAGGCTCACACCCTATAATCAATGGCACATGTGAATCATGAGTTGTGCCTTGATCTCCACATGTGAGATCCTGTGGACTTCCTTGAAAAGATGCAAGAATCCCTCTAGTTGGAGCAAGAGCTCCTCCTTCCTCTGCATGAGGTGCTAGATCAACTCTAGACACTACATCGTTGTTTCCCTCAGCCTCCTCAACATGAATGGGAAACCTCCCAATGATTGGATCCTCTTTTGAAAAAAATATCTCCATGCCTTCTTGTAACAAAATACAAGATAAGGGTCTTGCCTCCAGCAAAGTATGATGCAGGTTATTAGCCTCTTTCATTGTTTTCTGAAGTGGTTTTGGTTTTATGTTTCCTCCATCACATGCAAGGTATTTGTTTGTTTAGATTTGTTTTTCTTCACCACATGTGTTTCAGAAATTTTCTTATCAAACCTTTCCACCAATGTTTTAATGAACCTTGCATAGGAAGAAGTATTTGCATTCTTTAAAGAAAAAGACTCAAACATCCACCATGCATAGGCCTTACCTCCGAAATGCAACACTGCTACTCTGATGGCTTCATCTTCAGAAATTTGATGCTGCTGCAAAAAGGTGTCTAGCTCTTCCACCCAGGCCCTGGATGAACATGTAGGTGAACCATCAAAGGTAGACAGAAGAAATCTATCCACATTATGCTGCTTTCTCATCCTCACCTTGATCTTGCAAAACTCTGGGAAAGTGATATGATCTCTAAACTTATGAGTTTGAGATTCATATTCATGCAAGAAGCCACTAAGAGTTCCCCTCTTAGGCATTCCTTCTTCCTCCCTTTCTCTCATGGAAAAACTGGGCATGTGACTACACTGTGCATCATAGGGTGTGGCTGCATGCTCACACTCCTCATAGTATAACCTAGAGTTTGATTCAGTTTCTAACCCTCTTGGATATTTTGTATACATCTCCCTTCTTATCTTCTTGAAATCTCCATGAATGCTCTGTACAGATCTTGGAAGAAGCTTTGTAAGCCTATCTTCCTTTCTTCCTCCACATAATGGAGTCTTCTCTTTTCTATTCATCTCTTTGTATTATTGTATTATAGATAGCATATTGGCTTATATCCAAGATTGATGCTTTGATACCACTGTAATATCCCAAAATAGGGAAAATCTACAACAATAAGAATATCTTAAGATATTCTAAAGTAGGAGCTACAACAATATGTAAACACAACAATGGAGTAGCAGTGGTAAATAAACTCATAGAGTGTGAGAAAAACTCATAGCCATCTTATTAAGTTATAGCAGAAAAATGTATAGAAGATCTTGAGGAAAGAGCTACTCAAGATAGGCAAAATTAGCCTCAAGAAACAAGTACTTAAAATATGACAAAACACTGCTACACAAGAGTGCCCAAGGCTATGACTGTGCAGTTTTATAAAAAGAAACTGATGCTAACATATGTAAATACATAGATATACAAGTGCATGGCTCATACAACATTGGGAGAGAATATCTAAACTCCCAAAGACTATCTCAAGTCAATCCTGGAAGGATTGGCTGAAATATGCAAAACAAAACTGCAGAAATGTCAGAGTTGCAGGGTAGCAGTTGCAACTCAAGAACTGGAATTGGATGGAGATGACTAAATATGCTGCATTAGATAAATATTTCTCCTCCAATGGATCTCTCAAGTGAAAGGCTGATCCTGTCACTGAAGATCTCACTGCTGACTTAATCCGCTGCAGTCCCCTCCCCAACACAGTAACTGCCAAAAAATGATAACAGTCCTTGGGGAATCTTTGCGTATAAGATGATGAAAATGGGTTGGCATGATGCAAGAATTTAAATCATCGGTTCATATTACCCTCAACGTGCTCCAAAGGAAAGGAGACCTCCTCAAGCCAGCACGAGGAAGTGGTGTTAGTTACCTCCGCACAACACCACGCTACCTTACCCATCTCTAAGCAATGAGGAATGTTGAAGGAGGATGCTTGGCCTCAAGCCGGAATGTGGAGAAATGAAGAGAAATCTCCTTCAAGAGGCCTCTCTTGAAAGAGAATTCCTAAACGGAGCTCTTATTTTAGCATTATTTACCTTTCACTAAACAGCAAGTACAAGTCTAAACAGACAATGAAATCAATAATCTAAATCATGAATCACAATGGCTACCTTTCCCTCCTTTTAAATAAGTGAAATCCCTCTCTCCATGGGTCCCACTCATTAGGGTTTCCTTCACCAAATAACCCTCCTCCCATTCATACTGTGTTGTCTCTCAAAGTCTTCTCCACCTCCTATCCCAGCGTTGTTGACTTGGTCAAACTTGACCTTGTCTCCTTGCAAATGTCCTCTTTCACACATAAGGGTGTGAAATCCAGCTCTTATGACTATCCCCTTTCACATTATGAGGGAATTTTTTCATGTTTTTAATATGCATGGGCTTCCTTACCCATTTATTCAGCTTCTAGGTGATAAAAATAAAATTTAATATTCCATTTAGCTGTGTGCTAAAGTGGGAGTATTACATGAAGATATTAAATCCTTCAGGCTTCTCAATGTACACCTATTCCTCAATGATCCCATTAAGGAACACAGTCTTCACATCCATCTAATGAATGTGTCAACCCATCTGCACTGAGAGAGCAAGGATGGTCCTTTGGAAAAACATCGTGCAATAGGTGCAAAGGTTTCTTCATAATCAATCCCCTTGATTTGTGAGAAGCCCCGGGAAAAAAATCTTGCCTTATACTTCTCGACACTCCCATCAGCAGCTTGCTTTACCTTGTAGATCCATCTTGATCCTACAACTGATTTTCCCACCAGCCTTGGAACAATCTCTCAAGCACTGTTTCTGACAATGGATTCATACTCCTCCACCATGGAATCTACCCATGTGGGCTCTTGCACTGCTTATTCAAAAGAAGATGGCTCTATCATGATACACATGCTCATTAGAGCCATTTATCCAGTAAATAGTTCTGGTGACTATCTCTATTTTCATTGTGATGTAGGGACTCCTACATTTTGTGCCGCCTCAAGCTTCAGTCTCTCAGCATCTGTGGTACACTTTCTCCCTTGTCTGATGTTTGGTTCTACATGAGTGGACTCCTCCACTCCATGAATCTCCTCCTGTGGCTGATCCACATCTAGAGGCTCGTATTTGGGAACAATAAGTTCCTCCTCTGCATGCAAGTGTAGCTCCCTCTCAATTGACAACTTCATGGCTTTCACCTCATTGAATTTTATATCTCGTCACACCACAGTCATCTGACTGTCTGGAAAATACACACGGTAATTATGGGGTTTTTCTGTGTACCCCACAAATATCCCTACTTCTTCAGTCAGCTTCAGCTTCTTCCTGGCGTCCTTTGTCACATCAATGTAAACAGATGAGCCAAAAATCTTCAAATGAGAAATATCAGGCTTCTTACCAGTAAAAGCTTCTTCAGGTGCTTATGCCAAGTACTCTATGAGGACAACGGTTTTGCACACAAACTATAGTGTTGCATGCTTCTGCCCACAAGTGCATCGGTAGCCCCTGGTCATGCATCATCGCTCGTGCAGCACCCACGATCGTTTTGTTCTTCCTCTTCACGAACCTATTCTGATGTGGGTTATGAGGCGCTATGAGTTCTCTTCGAATTCCTTCTTTGCTACATAAGTGTTTGAATTCGCCCGAGATGTATTCACCACCATTATCACTCCGTAGAGCTTTCACTTGCTTCCCCGGCTCCTTCTCCACCAATGCTTTAAACTTACAGAACTTTGAGAATGTTTCGCTCTTTTTCTGCATGAAGAAGATCCAACATATATGAGAATAGTCATCAAAATATATAACATAATACCTGTGTTTTGCTGTTGAAGCAACCGGGAAAGGTCCACACACGTATGTGTGAATTCTCTCCAGGATCACCGAAGCACGGTTCTCCTTCTCATGAAAGGTGGACTTCACAAACTTACCCATATTACATCCCTTGCACTGATCTGATTACGCAAGAGTACCCTTTGGAAGTCTAGTAGAAATATGTTGCAAAATCTTCAAAGCTTCATGGTGAAGATGGCCCAATCTCCTGTGCCATAATTCGCCCTCATTCCGGCTCACCACTTCTTCTGCTTTGCCCAGCATTGTAGCGCAACCATCTACCTCTAGCTTGTAGATATTCTTAACTCGAATCCCTATCTTCTTGGTTTGACCTGTTGTTTTAGTCGAAGGAAGGCTTTTCCCTCACTGAAAACAACATCATAACATTTGTCTTCCAACATTGCGACTGAGACCAAGTTCTTCTTTAGACCTGGAACATGCATAACATCCTTCAACAATAATGTATTACCAGACTCCCTCTCAAAGGTAATGGTCCCAATTCTGGTCACACTATATCGACCATTGTCGCCCATCTCTATATGCATCTAGAGGTCCTTCTCCTCCAAGTCACTAAACAACTCCTTGTCTCCCGTCATATGGAAAGACGCACCACTATCAACATACCACAACGATCCCATATTGCTTGAAACCAAGCATGTGATCAAAGAGAAATCAATTTAAAATTTTGAGGCTAAGGCCTCTCCAACTGCAGCTCTAGCAGTCTTCTTGTTCTTCTTCTTCTATGGGCAGTTAGTGGCAAAATGCCCATGTTTGTGACAGTGAAAACACTTCACCTTGGACAAATCCTGCTTCTTGCCTTTAGCTTCAGATTTTGAAGGAAATGTATTCCGCTTCCCTTTTCTTGATTTTGCAGCCAAAGCACAATTCTATTCATTTTAATTCTTCGATGAAGATCCATCCCTGGTACCCTGCCTTATTTCCTCCTGCACAAGATCCGACCAAAGTCGCTCCCATTCCGGCAGTTTCTCCCATCCATTGACAAAGTCTTTGTAGATATGCCAACTCTTTAGAAGCCCAAGGAGAGCCAATCTCACCAATTCTATATCATCAACAGTAACCCCCACACTTCCCAGTTCATCCTTGCAGTGGAAAAACTTCGTGAGGTATTTTGGAATATTGTTGCCTTTCTCCATTTTTATTTTTATGAGCTTGTATTTAAGCGCCAACTTCGTCTGGTCGCTTCTGCTTTGGAAAATATCTGTCAAAGCCTTCCACATTAATAATGGAGTGGATTTCCCATGAAGGCTGGACACAATATGGTCTTTCACACCTTCCAACAGAATTCTTCTTGTCTTTGTTGTCTTCTTTTCCCATGCGTCAAGTAATGCAACATTACTAGATCCTGACTTAGGAACATTGCTATAGATGAACTCCTTCAATCCATTATCCTCCAGCACCGCCTCCATCCTATCCTTCCAGGCTATGTAATTTGAGCTCCCATCAAGGTAATACTCCAATCACAACCCATGGAAATACATTTCAATGTATACTCAACTTCTGCACCAAGAATCTTCTGTAGCAAATTCGAATTGTCCACCAGCACAAACTCAATAATTCTTCACAATTACAATCTTCGATAATTAACACTGCTCTGATACCATGTATAAATTATATACAAGATGCATGCATATATCCATATTCTCCTAATCTAACAATATTTAATCTTCTTGCTAAATACAAAATCCTTCCGTTGTTAATCTTTTGCGGAAATTAAACATTTAATTGCAAACACATGAAGCAATAAAAACAATCGCACATAACACAGTTGTTTAACAAGAAATCCTGGAGCTGAAAACCCCAACTATCATATATTATGCATCATGGATATCATGTAACAATCTCATACAAAGCTTATTACATCAAGCTCTTAGTACAATGTAGATTCATTACACACTGTCATGTAGAAATTTGCATCTCTATGCACCAATTTCTTGCCTCCTGATAGCCTGCCTCCACTATGAAATTCCTGCTGAAGAATAGCTCTGAATGAGTTCGAATTACCCTTGCCTTGACTGCACAATCCTCATTGGTAACTCCAATGTGTGTGTGGTGCAATTAATGAATCACTATAGTCACAACTCATAGTCCATCTTTCCCTTTCACCTATCTCTCCACTGGGTCTCCACTGGAACTGCCATGCACTATAGTTAACTGTTGTATTGTTCAGTTGATTAATGAGTTATTATTTGTGAATTAATTAACTAATTAATTCACTCCACTCTCACTAGTGTATCATTCATTTAGACTAGATACAACTAGCTCAACTGAGTTTAACTCCATTAATTGAGTTAAACTAAATAACAACTCCATGAACTACTCTTCCAACTCTGTCATAACTTTTCCACTTCAGTTCTAACTGAGTCCTCCATGCATGAATCACCAGTAAACCCTAGGAATTGCGTAATTCCTTCATCCCACTGAAACTAAATGCTCCAAGAGAATAAGTTGTTGTTTATTTTCGGATTATTATTAAGAGATAATAATAATCGACACTTCTATTTTTAGATCGATGATCTATAAATAGACTTCGCCCAATATTCTAAAAATATAATTTCATATATTTTTCCAAATTGACCAACCATCCAAAAATAGCATCCTACAACTTTTGAAATATGATCACCATGTCTAAAAATAGACATAGTCTAAAAATAGACTTATGCCAAAAATAGTCTGCAGGCCCACTTAGTGAAGGCAACTCTTTTCACTAAGCTCATCATCTTGTTGAATCTCAATAAATCCCTTAGAGATGCTCCTCTAAAATACAACATCATGGATAAACAAGCCTTTGCCTTGATTAAAGCATTGAAAGATTTCTCAGTCTACATTTTGCACTCTCATATCATCGCTTTTGTTCCGCATATAGTTGTCAAAGACGTTCTAAATAAGGACCCTGATGGTAAAAGGGGTAAATTTATTGCTATTATATTAGAATATGATTTAGAAATCAGACCAAATAATTTGATTAAAGGACAAGGATTAGCAAAACTCATGGCTGAATCAAATTTCCAGGCACTAGACATGAATATGGTTGATGCATTGGAAGAACAGGAAGAGTTCATAGCTCCATACATTGAATAAGTATTTCTGAATTCATCCTGGTATGTTGATATCCTATATGTGCTTTCTTATCTTAATACTCCTCCTGTTTGATCAAAGACAAAAGCTAGATTCTTGAAACAAAGGGCTTTAAATTTCCGCATTTTAGTTGGAGTTTTGTATTGGAAGACTTCTGTTGGAATATTGCTTAAATGTTTGCTTGAAGATGATGTAGGTAAAATCATGCATGAGCTGCATGAGGGAGTATGTGGAGGTCATATCTACTGGAAAACCACAGCAAAAAAAATCCTTAGAGCTGGCTACTATTGACCCACCCTTTTCCTTGACACTCACAAATTGGTTATGACTTGCTATAAGTGCCAAATTTTTGATGGCAAGAGAAAAATTTTACTGTTGCCTTTGCATCCCATAACTGTTGAAGCTCGTTTTCAACAATGGGGTTTGGACTTCATTGGGGAGATCCACCCTTCTTCATCTGACCAACACAAGTGGATCCTCACTGCTACTGATTATTTCACCTAGTCGATAGAGGCCATCCCTTCTAGGAATTCCACCGACTCAGTCATTATCAAATTCCTTGAGACCCACATCTTGTCTCGATTTGGTTGTCCTAGAAAGATCATTACAGATAATTCTATTGTCTTCAAATCCAAAAGAATGGTTGAATTTTGCTATAAGTATCACATCACACTGGGGCATTCCACATCTTATTACCCTCAAGGTAATGGGTTGGATGAGTCCTCCAACAAAATTCTAGTGAACATTATCAAGAAGATGTTGGAACAGAACCAAAAAGCATGGCATGGAAAACTAGTGCATGCACTATGGGCTGATAGACTAACCACCAAGAAGTCAATCGATATGTCTCCCTATCAATTGGTGTATGGCATGGATGCAGTATTCCTAACATCTTTAGGAGTTCTAGTCATGAAGCTCCTCCAAGAATAAAATGACATGCAAAGGAGGTTGAACCAAACTATTCATTTGCAACAGATAAAGGAAAAAGTTTACCAAAGGACATAAGCAGTGCAAGAAAACATAAAGAAGATCTTTGACAAAAGAACCAAATCCAATAATTTCCACATTGGAGACACAATGTTGAAATGGGATTCTAGGAGGGAAGACAGAGGTAAACATGGCAAGTTTGAAAATTTGTGGAAAGGTCCTTATATCATTCATACTGTTAGAGGTCATAATGCTTTCTTTTTACAAGAATTGAATGGAGAATAATTATTTGGAGGTCCGGTCAATGGCAGGATGCTCAAGCACTATTTTTATCAAGAGTCCTAGTTTGAAATTTTCATTCATTGTACATAACATTGCATGAGGAAAATCAGTAAAAACACAAAAACATAGAAATAAGGAAAAAGAGGGAAGATTTGAAAAAGAGGTACAACCCCATACCCAAAAAATAGTGACGCTGAAAGTGTGCAAGCCTAAATGCCACTACTTGATAATAAAGGAGTTTTGTTAAGTCATCTAGCCTAATCATGGCTGAACATGTTTTCAATTTGTTTTTGATAGGTTAGTGAAAGAGAATTTTTCAAAGCATCTAAACTTTACTTGTCAATGTGAGTATATTAGGATGAAAAGATATTAGTTCTCCATGCTCAAATATGAACCAAGGAGAAAGATGAGGAGGCTTAACAAATGATCAATCACAAACCTCATGCTTTCTAGTTTTCTTTGTACAAAATAATGTCTGTGTGCAGCTTGTTCCAAATGCCACAGCCCATGGTGAATCAGATTGCTTAATCCTGGTTCAAATCATGTTTTCAATTTCATGTTAATAGCTTAGAAAATGAAGTCTTTCATATAGCTTGATCTTGACAGTCAGTTAGTCTAAGTAGAGAATAAAAAGGGTTCACTAGCATAATCTGAACTCTTGGAAGAAATAAGGGTACAAGTAGATAGTTTTTTTTTTTTTCAAAAGAAAATAATGTCTAAGGTTTTCCAGTTTAAGTGCACCCAAGGAAGAAAAAATGATAGGCAAAGTAGGATGGGTAGGTAGAGATGAGTTTGAAGTAATCATGTTTTTCAGATTCTTAAGATCATAACTTCAAAGAAAAACATCAGCAAATGAAAGAAGAAAAATATACCCAATGGATGAGGCACTAGTATTCAAAAACTCAGAGATTTGATATTTGAAGTTTTGGACACCTCTTGAAAAGGAGCTGCCCTCCCCAAGTGGAGCCACTATTAGTCATCAGTAGTTTTTTCTATTTTTTTATGACTAAAATATTGGTCCTAGATTTCTAAAAACAAGATTCATGAATCTTGTGAGTTTTAGAAACCTCACTACCTTCATTATCCTCCTAAAACCATTTTCCTTATCTCTCAGTTTTCCCTCTCAAAGTCACGTCGCTGCTTTTAAAAGATCCCCTGTTGGGCTAATTTCTCTCATTTTCACTCTCTTTCACACCTAAAACCTTCATTTTCTCCACTTAACCCCCTCACCTTCATCATTTCCCCTCATTTCCCTCAAACAAGGTAAAAAATTCCTTTTTACATTGTTTTAAGTCAAAAATATAATGTTCGGACCTTCGTTTTATATTTAAAAACCCTATTTTAAAAATAAAAATTCGACCCCCTTTATAAAAAGTTTAAGCCTTCTGCTTAAGCTATTTTTAGCCCCCACACCTTTGCTATAAAAACCCCATAAAACCCTTCTTCTGCCCTTTTTTATAACCCGGGCTCCTTTTCCTTAAAGCCCCCACCCAATTACACCTATCTCTGCGGCCATAAAACCTTGGATTTCACCCAACAAATAATCACTTTCGCTTATTTGATTAACCCGTCGAGGCCCACATTCACCAAAACCTGCACCCCACTTAAACTCCGCCACCTGTCCACCCCGACCCCACTCCTCCAACATACCCATTCCTCAAAGGGTTAACGAAGTCGCAACTTCCACCGGCGGATCATCCTGTTTCCCCAGATCGACGGTGGAGAGTGACTTTTCCCCCCCTTCGCCCATTTTTCATTAACGCAAGGGGGGGGGGGTGAAATCAAATGTTAATGGTCGCACAAAAAAATTTCACCCCCCCCTCCGCCTAAAATCAAAAACCACCATGTACCCCCAGCGAAGTCCACAAGCGGTTTTTCTTAAACCACCTTCCCGCTCACGAAAAATTGCTCTCCCCTCTTCATGCCAAAAATCCATTCCACCATACAATTTGAACACTCCAGATGAAGCCCGAAACATCATTTTCCACCACTTCAAACACTCCAATAACCCACAAGACCCAAAATAAATGCAGAAAGGCCCTCCAACGCAGGTTTTCATATTAATTTGTTTGTTTTTGTGTAGGTTTCAGGCCCAGAATGCGTAATCAGCATTTGACAGTCCAAAAAATGTTTAATCAATATCTCTGGGTGATGATCCAGTGGTTTTGATTCATCAAAGGGACCTAGAGTGCCAGTAAACAAAGGGTAACAATGAATCATGACCATTTCTGGCCTTTCAAAATCATTTCAAAGGGCATAGATGACCAGAAACGAAGAAAACAAAAAGGAAGAACCTAAGCATTGAAGATCAGAGAGCTTAAAGGTTTAAGTAAAGGTTTAAAGTTAAAACAGAGTTAAAGGGCCAATTTAAAAACCAATCACAGTGTAGATCATGGGATTAAAGGTTAAGTCAAAAGGATTAAAAGACTAATCATAGATCGAGGATAAAGGAAGAATCAGAGGTAAAGGTATAAGCACCAGAAGATAAATGTAAAAACAAAAGATAGAAATGAATATTAAAGTTTAAAGGATTAATCAAAGTTTAAAGGACTAGAGGTTAATCAAAATATTAACGAACAAAACAGAGATAAAGATAGTGAGACAATTTATAAATGATAAATCAAAGTCTAAAAACCTAAAACAGATTTAAAGATAAAACAGAGGTAGATTAAGCCCAGAAACACATTTGAATGGCTAGTTCCAAGCATTTACTTCTTCAGAAGGATATTTTTACCACCTATAGCATGTTTTCTTTCAATAAAACATCAGCAGTTATTACAAATAGTCAGAGATATTTTCATCTACCAACAGTTATTATAAAGTTATTGCAAAATGCCTTAAAGTCAAACATTTCCAGAAATCAGCTCAAATAGTGAAATTAAGAGTTATTATTACAGATAAACAGTCAGTCTTATCTTGCCTTGGGCCTTGCATGGCCACAAAGATCGAGAATTCATTTACTCTGTTATAACTATAGTCTAGAAGCGTCTTAGGGTTTCCACCTCCTCATTTTCTAAGATAAATAGAGAAATGAGGTCTTATGTAAATGGTTGACATTTGATGAATCTTTGGAGCAATACAGTCTTTTGGAGGTTGAAGAGAAATAGGTGTTGTGGAGCTTGTGAATGGCTTGTTTTGCTTGTTGATGGAAGAGGCTTACTTACAGGATCCCTGAGCTTGGTTAATGGTGAAGTGCTTCTATTTCAGTTATTGTTTTTTCATGTTTTCATTATGTTTCCATATTTCTATGTTGTAATAGAACAAATAATTTAGACTAAGAAATGTTCTTCAAAGGCACCTTAGCTCTGTTTTTTCTTCATTGCCTCTATGTTTTCTTCTGCTGAGACATTTTAGAGAATTCTTAATTTCTCTCTAGACCCCCTAAGGTTGTTTATTTAATGAGTGGTTTAATACAGTAGGTGGTTGATCAGCGGTTGTCATTGATGTCAACCCAAGCAGCACCAGGGGCTAACCAAATATTGCATTGGAATTTTGACCTAACAAATTAATATAATATAGATCAATAATGCTTTTGATGGTTTCTACTTGTCGAGATGTTTCTGTTGATATATGGCACGCCATGTAATTCTTCACGGTTTGAGAGATATTCATGTTTGAAGTTTGTACCCCCAATTAGTGGGCTAAAACCCCATGGGGTTGGGGCACGGGTCATTGAAAAGTCATAATTAATATTTTTTAAGCTCCTAAAATTCCTCCCATGTTCACTTGTTGAATTCCCTCTCAACTTAAGCATTTATATAAATTGTGATCTTCAATTCCTCCTTAGGCAAGGGATTCGGCCATCTGAAACAGGTCATCGTGGAGTTTTCGCTCTAAATTTTTTTTCTACGAAGGTTCAGAAGCTGAAATTTTTATGAGGAAAATCCAAAATCCCGAGGAAGCTATTGTAAACATTTCAGATCAAGGTGCACAATATTTTTGGAGATATGATCTGTGGAAGTCATGGTTTTTGAAGGCTCCTGAAATTAATCTCAAAGAAGTGACCTTGGTAAAATCGTCATAACTCTCTCTCTGAGTATCGGATTGGAATTTCGTAAAAAGTGAAAAATAGTGCATAGAATTTAGTTTTCTATCTATCAATTTTAGAGCCGAATGAAGAAACAATGACACGTGTAATGCCGTACAAGTTCTCTCTTATGAAACCATCCATAATTAGGGCATTGTGAGATATTGGGTATAACTCTCTCTTGAAGAATCAAAATTGGAATTGGAAATATGACTCAGAGGAATACTATAGGACCCAAAATCATATATTTAGGATCTGAAATGACAGAGATACACGAAATTCAATATTGAGCTCCTAGAAGGCAAGAAAAAGCTAGATCATGTGTTGTTAGGGGTTGCAAAGGACCAAACTTTCTATGGCAACAAAGAAAAGCAAGGTGCAACAGAAGGTAGCATGAAAAGAGCAACAACCAAGGTGCATAATAGCAGCAAGAATTTCATCATATGAAGTCTTCAAGTGGGAAGCACTGCATACAATCATTGTAAAGGTATCATTGTACTAAGTCGTTGTAAATACATTATTGTAAAAAAATTTACTAGTGTCTATCTGCCAATGGTTGAAGAGGCAATGTTGGGAGGTCTAGGATCATCATTAGGTGGTTGTGTCAAAGTTGGGGTTATGGTCTATTATATATTCTTCTTCTACATCATTCTATATCATTGTAAAGTGGACCATTTTCCCTGGTACGGGAGTCCATTCTTCTTTTATTTTTCTATAGGGTGGTAGGGTGGTGCTAGGGTGAGTTGTAGCTCATTGGGTGTTGGGGCATCCGTTCAGTTGAATATTGAAGAATATCGGGCATTGGAGCGTCCATCCAGTGGGAGCTGGAGAAGAATGCTTTTCTAGATTCTAGGAAGTTGGAGCTTTATTTTCAATTGGAGTTGAATATTAAAGAATTATTAGAAAAGCATTAGGTGGTTTTTGTCCCGGAGTGGGTTTCCACCTTAAAAATTGTGTGCATTTTTGTTCCTCTTGTTTGCTTCTATCATTGTACAAAAAATGATAATAATTGAAGATTAAATAATGCTCTAATTGAAGAGAACACTGATTCACCCCCCCTCTCAGTATTTCCAACATAGGTATCAAAGATGATTTATGGCTAGCCCTACTTTTTTGATGTCACTAAACATTGTTCTTGAGGTCTCTCTCCAAAGTACCATTAATTAGGTCTTCCAAAGAGGCTATGTTTCGATCATACCCTTTGTCCATTCTTGAATAATCGTTTTGGATATCTTCATAACTATTATCAATGATGTTTAGGCATTCCCTCTTCTTTGATTAAAGTTATGTGTGTATCTTGGAAGTTTTATAACCTTGAAGGTGAAATCACTAGAAGTTAAATGAGTTTCTCGCCTTCTATATTTCATTGGAATGTTTGCCTTGAATGCTTATTTGCTTAAGTTGAATCAAAGAGTTACTGGTTTGCCCTATCTATTGATTACTTTATTTATGTTAAATAGGGTTTAATTTCCTTCTTATTTTAAGTATTTGACAAAGGATTCTTGATTGCCCTTTTCCCTAATTTTGTTCACAAACTTGATGTCCATCTCATTTCCCATAAACCTTGAAAATCCATTGACCAATGCTAGATTTACCCTGTGATGCTCCCTGATCCATTGTTGAACTTTCCATGACTTTTATAGACTCCATAGCCCAATGACTTGAAGATTTCCTCATTTCATGTATTCTACTTGACCATCCTATCCAACCAAAACAATCAAACAAACCCTATACTTAACAATTAGCCTAAAATAAAAAACCTAAAATCAAACAATTTGACATCCTTTACAAAAATAGAGAGAGCCCTCTCTGAGTCCAGGAAGGCTAGGTCCTAGGACTCCAAAGACTGGTCTAATTTTACCCTGTGCATATGATCTCACCAATCTAACAAATCACAGGAACCTAACACATCCTAAAAGATAAATATTTGGAGACCAAAGACATGGTGCTCAAACCCAGAGGAAACTCGTTGGTAGTCCAATATGAAAAAATATGGCTCTGTTATCATAGATTGAACCCACAAATCTAAATCAAGCTTGTGAGGACAAATCTTGGTTGAAATAAATGAATGAGGAACTTGACCAAATTGGAAAGAATGATACTTGGGAGTTGATTCAAGACCTAGAGAGAAAAATGTCCTTGGTACCAAATGGGTTTTCAAAAATAATATGAATGAACAAGGTCAAGTAATCAATAACAAGGCTTGTTTAGTTTGCAAACTATATGCCAATATAGAGGGAATAGATTTTGAGGAGACCTTTTCATCAGTGGCTAGACTAGAAGAAATAAAAAAATTTCTATCCATTTCCAGTCACAAGAAATTCAAATTATATCAAATGGATGTGAATTATTCATTCCTCAATGGAGATCTGGAGGAATAAGTTTTCATTGAGCAGCCAAAAGGTTTATGCTCACCATAGAGGAAGGTTTTGTGTGCAAACTGAAAAAGGATCTATATGGACTCAAACGATCTCCCATAGTTTGGTACGAGAGGTTGGATAAATACCTTCAGCACAAAGGTTTTAACTTTTAGAAAGGGAATTGTTGATAGTAATTTGGACATTAAGGCTGAAGGTGACCATCTACTAATTGTAGTGGTGTATGTGGATGAGATAATCTTTGGCAGCGACCTGGAACAAATGGGGCATCAATTTACAGAATATGTGAAAACTAAGTTTGAAATGTCCATGATTGGAGAGTTGTCCTTATTCCCGGGACTACAAATCTCTCAATCTCAGAAAGGAGTGTTTATCTCCCAATCCAAATACCTCTGAGAAAATATGAAAAGGTTTGGGTTAGAATATTGAAAACTAGTAAGCACACCAATGGTTACAGGTTGCAAACTATCCAAAGAAGATGAGATAGCTCTGGTAAATCAGAGAAAATACAAATCCATGATAGAAAGCTTGTTGTATCTTATAGCTTCATGGTGAGATAACACGTATGCCATAGGACTTGTGGCCATATTTCAGGCTTTCCCTCATGAAAGTCATGTTGTTTATGTCAATAGGATCTTCAAATATGTTCGAGGGACAACAAAATATGGGTTGTGATATGATAAAATCAAAGAATTTAAGTTTGAATCCTACACTGATGTTTATTGGGCTTGCAGTCTTGATGACAGAAAAACCACTTTAGTTGCATCCTTATTCTTGGGGATATTCTTAGTATCATGGGAAAGCAATAAACAGGCCTCCATATCTTTATTGACCGCTGAAGCAAAATATATTGATACTCCCACCTGTTGCACACAAATTTTATGGATGAATAAGGCTTTGAAGGATATGAAGGTAGAGTTGATTGATCCTATTCTAATCATGTGTGATAATACAAGTGCCATCAGTATATCTAAAAATCCAGTAATGCATTCAAAGACAAAGCACATCCCGATCAAGTTTCAATTTTTAAAGGGAACAAGTTGTAGCCAATGTGGTTAAACTTGAGTATCTAGCCACTAAAGAATAATTGGTAGATATATTTACCAAGAAACTGGAAAGAGAACCATTTGAATATCTCAAGAATGAGATAAGAGTTGTGACTCCTCCCTCCAAATGAATTCATTTTGGTAAGGGGTGGAAGCTACTCAACACATGGGAGTCATTGGAGAGTAGACTTATATGGTTTGGGGGGAGTATTCAAGAAGCACTCTTTTCAATTGATGACAAAGGAAAAGAAGAGTTAATTGGAGAAGACCATGCCTAGCCTCAGGGGGATCTTATGGTGTTGCCATCAATACCAAAGGGGGAGATTGTTGGAAAATTGGTGGTTCTGTTAGTGTTTCCATTGATGTCAACAATAGTCGATGGTGATCTATTGATATATGCAGGCTTCTGGTAGAGAATCATCATAGTAGCAGGCTTACTGCGAAGCCATAAAATGATGAATATGGTTGTTAGGTGCCCAACATTCCAAGCACAAGAAGGAGAGTCAAGAAGAAAAGTGTGGCAGAGATTTTTAAGTCACCTCAGAGGAAAAAAATGTTCTCCAAGCCTACATTGCACCCTATCTAGTGGAAACATCTCTGGAATAGAGTTCCAATGGCATGTGGAAATTCAAAAATGGGCTCCTGGATCAAAAGATATGGTCTGTTGAAGTTCAGGGATTTGGAGCCTTGAGAAGGATGAAATATTGGAGCAGGGAGCATATTGAATATCAAAATATCAGAGGTTCATGATATCATAACATTAGAGCCGCAGGCTTATTGGCACATCAAAACCTCAAATAAGACCAGCATATCAAAACATTGGAGACATTAGGGGAATTTTGAGGTCTAAAATGGTCCTCCTAAGAAAAATATACAACAAAAATAAACTTTATAGGAACCAATAGGATTCAATATGATGATTTCAACCATGGGGGATGATTCACCATTTTTTAAGTTAAAGGGTAAAAATATTAAAAAATAATAAAATAATAATACTACTTTTTCAACTCGTATCTTTAGCTTATCTCCCAAAGTTTTTACTCAGATTTTGAGCAGGAGTACTTGTTGGATACAAAATTTAATTCCTCATCCAAGAAGTACCCATGTTGCAAGCTTTCGATGGACCCTGCTACACCAAAAATGAGATATACATGAAAAAACATGATTGCAATCACGTTTTTCATGTATTTATTATTTTTTGTGTCGCAGGATCCATCGAAAGTATGAAACATGGGTACTCCTTGGATGAGGAATTAAATTTTTCATCCAACGAGTACTCCCACTCAAAATTTGAATAAAAATTTTGGGAGATAAGTTGAAAATACAGTTGAAAAAATAATTTTTTATTTTTTCCCTCTATAATTTGATGATGTAATCAAATATTATTTTATTATTGCCATTATTATTTTATAATTTCCTTAGGAGGCCCATTTTATACCTAAACATTCCCCTAATAAAGGAAGCTTATTGGATATCAGAATATTGGAATATCTCAACAGAAGTGTTTTAAGAAGTTATGATATCCAGTCAGCCCGATAGTGTTAAAAGCACTGATAAAATCCTAAGAGAAGTTAGCAAAGGTTTCTGCTACGAAACCAAGGTCTGGCGGGTCCTCTTATCTCTCCTATGACAAGAAACGTGGCGACATGAGATTCATTCCGAGAAGATACAGTGGAAACTATTGGCAGCATGATGTGGTAGTACAATATGACACATGGCAGACATATTCAATCTTATTGGGTGGCCTAGTGGGCCAAATCCGAGTGACACCTGTCACCACTAAGAAGTTTCCATGTGGTGGTAAATTATTTCATATCAAAGGTCGGCGTATCAGAAGATGTAAAAATTGGAACTTATGTCACATGGATTTTTGAAAAGTTATGATATAAGGGGATTCTGACATTTGTTATGTATTTGGTCTAGAGAGGTTGGAGAGCCAAGGGCACAAAGCTGATTAAGAAAGGGAGCCAAGGATATCGGGGTTTGCATGGTCATTTTTTATGGTTCTTTGTGTCTCTGATGGAGTATCACAAGGGATTGAATAAGAATGGATGGGTCAAAATATTATGTTTGAATGCATTATCTCAAATTTGGTAGTTGCAGAGAAGAAGCCCTGCAACAATGCACCAAGGAAATTGGCTCATTTAATAGAAAAATATCACCTCGTGCACATCTTTTTGAATTAAATAAAAGATAGAAGTAGAGCTATCATTCCCGTATATTTTCCAGCTCTTATATGAAAGTGATCAGGTGCTCAGTGTAAAAGTTAAAAAATGAAAGTGCTCAATATTGAATGGAAACTGAACGACAACGAAGAGCTCATCGCCAGGAATCCGACACAATTTGTTTCGTTGAAAATAGAGTCCGCATGAAGAAGATAGATCATGTTCATTTTCCTAAACAACTAAAAAAGTTGCAGAATAGTGACAGATTGATGACATGGCAGCCCAGTCAGCATACATGGTATATTATGGGAATATTCTTCAGTTTTTTCCCAATAATACTGTGACAAGTGTCATAGAAGGATTTATCGAATTAGTTTGAAGGTGATTTTTTTTCAATCGCCCCTAAGGTTGAATGAGAATTTATTTTATGTTTTGTAGCAACCCAACCAGAGGCTGATGCGTGGTGTGTTAGCCACCTATAAAATTTGTCATATCAAATGGTGGTTAAATCATTTTTGAAGCCTTCAAGAAACAAGTTTTATTGCAAAATTGTTAATTCTTGAAGTCTTGTGAAGACATCATGTCTTTTGATTAATCTTCACTGTTGTTTCCCTCTTGATTCTGAAATTCTGTTGTTTTCCTAAATAAAAGACTGCTGCAAAAAATCCATTTTTTCATCATTTTTACTCCTCCTTCCCTTCATCATTAACCTCCTTTTTATCCCCTTGTTCCTCATAAAAATTCCTCTATTTTCCATTATTTCCCATTTTCCCTTTATAAAACCCCTTTTATAAGGTTTAAAACTCATTTTTAAACCTTTCCGAAACCCCCAAATCCATTGAAAATCCTTGAAAAAATCATAAAAATGAGTCTTTTTAACTATGGGCCTAAGCCCCTTTGGGCTAAGCCCTAAACCACTTTCCCACCATGCGACTTGGTGCTGGAACCAAGCGCTAATAGCCGCGAGTGCTTATCGCATCAGAAACTTTCGACGAGCGCAAGTCTTTCGTTTCATAAAAGTTCTGATGCTGATTGGCCCTTTTGTATATAAAACTTGGTCCATTTATCTTTTTCATATATCCAAAGGCCCCACCATCGGGCGCTAACCCTTAAATAAAACCCTCCCCGATGCATTTGTTCCTTTGTATTTCATTAAAAATCTATTTTTTACGTTTTAAACGTGACCCGCCGTTCATTGGTCGGAGCCCTTCCCGACCGTTGATCTTAAGCCAATTAATGACCTTCAGATTCTCACATTAGAGATTTCCATTTGGCGCATTGTAATATTTTATTTTCCCCCTCTAATTGGCCTCTCCCGATGGATCCTCAGCCTTTGGATCTACCCACCAGATCTCATCCGACGGCCCTCATCGTTCCATCCCAAAGCCCTTTCCCATGCCATGACCTCCTCTGATACATTCTCCGCTGTCTATCTGATCCTCAGATCAACGACTCTCATTCAATCGCATTGGCACTGCTTACCCCTTGCCTCCTCCGATCACAAATCTCTGATTTCATCTAGGTCTTCCATTGCATAAGATCCGACGGTCCAGATCTTTTCTCCAACCTTTGTTAAAATCATGAAACCCCCTTGTATAATGTTTTTTCGGCCAATCTTCACCATTGATCTCTGCAGATCAATGTCCCACACTAATCCTTTCTCCACCTCATTTTCATTCCATTTAACCCTGAGATTAAATCTCTGTCGTTGATTTGTTTCAATCCAACGGTCCATAACAAACGCGATAGGCCCAACTCCTTTGGGTCCTACCCGTCCCAGATTTGATCTCCACCGTTCATTTTTTGATCTAACGGTCAAGATTGAAACTGCCTTCCCCTGCCCCACATCTTATCACCCGCGCATCTATCCCTTATCACACTCTTTCCACGACCGTCAGATCTAAGACCCCAGATCTGACGGCAAACGCGCATTTTCGCGCAGATTTAAGCCTAAACGATAATTCCTAAAAATCACGCTATATAGGTAGTTTTGAAATGCCACGTGTCGACCTCTAATGCATATTGCATTCAAAAAGGTGAAACCACCTATCCGCCTTTTTGCTACGCGATACCAGTGGTTTCTATAGCCAAAACCGCTTTTCCCCTTTTTTATTACATCATGTCGCGTTTGTTCTCTGTTGTTGATCTCAGCAGATCAACGGCCAGCATTCGATCTCACCTTTCTTAATCGCCCTCTGCCCATCCTCTAAGGGCCTTCTTAGATCAACCTCCACCGTTTATCTCCTTGGGCTAATATGATCCAATGGCCTAGGATTGTTTGAAAACCCCAAATTTCCTTCCAACGCATATTTCCTTCGCCAAAGTTTTTAAACCTATTTTCTTTGCAATTTCTGTCATTGCATGATATTATGGCCCTTTTGCATTATATTTCCCCCGATGATTCCCGAACGTTGATCTTTTCAAGATCGATGGCCCTACCTTAATCTCTCCACCGTTTCATCAACCGCCTCCCTTTCGACCCCGGCAAAGCAATCTCCGCCGTTGGATGCTTTCATCCAACGGTCGCGAACTAACCGCAACCTCTGAAGCAATCTAAACCCAAAATATGCAGGATTTTCTTAATATTTCTTTGTTTGTGCAGGTATTAAATGTTTTTCAAATATTTTAAAAGAAAAATGAAATCCGAGGATGAAGATCCTCCAGGTCTTCATTCATTAAAGAATATCCATCTACAGGGTTCAACACCAAGTTTATCGGTGCCTCATGAACACTGGCAAAATTATAAAGAACCCCTGAAACGCCTGCACATCAACAAGACATAGAAAAATTAAATCAAATAAAGAGTATCAGTGTTAAAGATCCAGTCTCAGCAGAGATGAAGAATTAAAGACAGTTTACACAGTGTTGAGGGATTATGGCCTAAATCGACAATCAAAGGCCTAATCCACTCAATTAAACACAATTTAGAGAAAAAAAGACAGAATTCAGACCAAATTATTCCTAAACACACAGATCAGAAGCAAATTAGCCATGTTTTAGTCAAAACAAAAATATCTACCAGACCAGGAAATTCTTCCATTTCCACATCAGAGGCTAATTGAATCCTCTCAGCTACCAAAAGCCACCTGTAGCCTCAAAGCATTCAAAGGAGGCAGAGTTATTTCCTTAGTCGAAGATATTTGTCTTAATGCAGCTGAACAATTATTTCAGCCAAAGGAACTTATTTCAAAATATCAGCAGAGTTATTCCAAAGATGATACAGAGCCTTAAAGTCAATGAAAGCTTCCCAGCAAGCTTAATATTTAATATAAACCAATTAATACAGAGAAATATCTGTAATCTTCTCCATTGAGCCCCTCAAAGGCCGAGAAGCATTAAAACTATATTAATTGAACCCACAGATCTTTTCTCTCTTCGACCTCCTCATTTTCCTATAAAATCTTCTTGAGGAGCTCATTGTAAAGGGTTGGTTGTAGAACTTTGAAATATACTTGTGTTTTAAACTTCCTACATGTAAATAGTGTTCAGAGGCTCTTGAAGCTCTGTTTGTGATCATAGTAGTTAGGCTGAGAAGAGAAGATGATTGCTGAACTGGAACATTGGACTTGAAGAATGTAATTGGATTGACATCAATATACAAGCTGATTCTTGGGATCCTGGTCTTTATCACTGGTGAAGTGCTTCTTTCGGTGTTGTTGTTTTCCTTTCATGTATGCCATTTTGTCCATTATTCTCTGATAAATAACAACAAGCATAGAGTTAGGATTTAATTTTTACAGTACCCTTCTCTGACTGATAAGCTTTATCTCAATGTTTTCCTCCCAATTGTGTATTTAAGAATGATTCAATACAGTCCAAGCAGTTAGGAATGCTGACGTTCCCTCGTCCTACTGTCCAAACTAAAAATCGTTCTTGAATGTTATTTTCATTATTTACTCAGTAAAGTTAGACTAGAAATGTTTATGGTTTTCCCTGTCTTCTAGTTTCTTTCTCCAAAGGTAGTTCTAAAAGTTTCCCTAAGAGTATGCTAAAATATTTTAGATTTAATTGTATCTTATCTGATCTTAGGCTGCACTTTGTTTTTCTTATTTTTTTTCATCCCTTCTGAAAGTAATTATGTGGATTACTGGATTGTTTGTCTGTTGAGTTAGCTTTAATACGAACTTGTCCAAAGAAGTCTATGGTTAGCCTTGTCCTTTGGTTGGTTTTAAACAATTACTTAAAAGGATTTTCTTGTTTGAACAGACTGATAAATCCTAGTTGAAATTATTGTCTGTTTCCACCCTTTCAACACTTTTATTGTTCCATTCCATCATTTTATCTAAGATATATTGTGATATAGATGACTTTCCGCTTGGATCACTCTTGAAATTGTTGCACAATTAAAACCTTTTATGACTCCATAGCCCAATGGGCTAAAAACCAACGTTATATCTATCCTATCAGAAAAATCGTGTTTTGATTTCTTGCAACTTCACACCTTTGAAACTCTTTTCATTTTAGGACTTTCCACTCAACTAGAAATCATGCTCAACCATCCAAAAACAAACAAAAACCCTCGTTCTTAATAACTAGCCTAATATCATACCCAAAAGCCTTAAAATAGAAATCAATCTTTTCACTTATAGAGAGATCCCTCTCTGGATTCAGGAGGGCTAGATCCTAGAATCCCAAAGTGGTTCAAGTGTCCTCTCCGCAGTTCTAGTCTCACCAATCTGCTGGAATTACAGGGATATAACATGGTGTAGCCAGGGGCCGCCACATGCCACCTCTGGTGGACCCTCTCCTATGGTCGAGTTTCATTTTTATATGTAATGGTCAAATTCAGATGAAACTATATGTGGCGCATTTTTATTACAAACCTAAGGTTTTGGACCTACATGTCTTATATTGGCACATTTACATATTCCTAAGGTGGAATATAATTCACATATCAAAGGTTGGGTGGCATTTTATATGCCAAAGTTCTGAATTATTACATATGATAAAGCCCAAAACACACTATTTCCAAATTCAAATATTATTATTATATTTCCAAATTTCAAAGGTTTGGAACGTAAATCCGGTGGCCAAAGGTTTACATATATTGCGCATGCCAAAAAAATGTAAGGATGGGCAGATTGCGGGTTGAACCCGCGACCCCCCCTCCTAATCCAAATTTCTTACTGCTATACCAATGGGTGGGACTTTTTATACAGTGGCAGAAGCATTATACTTCAAATTCCAAGTATCTCCGACGGTAGGAATGGAGGGGGCCAACCACCTCCCATGCAACCATACCACATAAGCTCATTTAAAGAACTCCCACTAAACGTGCTTATGTGTAGATTAACATCAATTAATGTCATGTTAAAATTAAGTAAATAATAGATTGATTTAGCAGCCCATTCAGTGGTTACACCAAATTTGATGGGTTATCCAACTTTGGCGGCCTTAACTAGAGTCTTCTCTAGTTTTGGATGAGATTTCCTAAGGAAATTAAATGAGGCGTATCTTTTGCAATTTTCGGCCAAATTGAGAACAAGAAGAGTCATTTATGATATATTTGGACATTTTGGACTCATTGAAGCATGTTTTAGGAGTTGTAGGTGAATGTATATAAAAAGTTTTCACTTTTGAGCTAATACGGAGGCCCAAGCCATGGAAGCTGTACCAAGGAGATGTAGCCCAGGAGGGGTGAACTCCTTCATCAAAACTCTGTGTTGATGTATCAATTGTGATGGTTTGTTGTTCTTGTTTTTGTTGCTGTTCAACATTTGTTATTAATGTTTTATGCTCTTGAATTTAATTTAAAAAACTCAACTCATTTACCTATTTGGCACACATAAACACTAAGGAAACCTGTGTACATCAAGCATAAAATCAAAAAATTAATTTTAAATCTGAAGATGAAATTAGCACAGAAAAACTAACATTCATACTCAGATCAAGTTGGTATCAGAGCCTGGTTGAAAGGCTATTTGCTTGATAGTTGCTTGAGTTTTGTGCAAGTAGTGTTTTAATGGTTGCAAATTTGTGATGCTGACAAGGTTAAAGTTGCAAATAGGTGAAGGGAAATTGTTGGTTGCAAGTCCTGAGATTAGGACCAGAAGAAGGATAGTTACAATATCACCATCTCCACCCAAATTTTCCCTCACAGCTGCCCTTGAAGCACCTCAAGTTTTATCTGAAGAAGCTGATATTGAAGAGGTACAAGCACCAGAAGCTGAGCTTGAATCCATATCCATCATGCCAGGTGTTGGAGAAATTGAAGGTCACTCAGAATAGGATGATGTCAATAAAGACTTCAATGGCATAAAGAGGATGGTTAAAATTATGTTTGATGCATTTACTGTTGGGATGGCAGGAGCATTAGGGGAATTTTGGGGTCTAAAATGGGCCTTCTAAGAAAAATGTACAACCAAAATAAAATTTATAAGAGCCAATAGGACTCAATATGATGGTGTCAACGATGGGGGATGATTCACCATTTTTGGAGTAAAAAAGTAAAAAGATTAAAATAAAATAAAATAAGAAAACTACTTTTTAAAATTGTATTTTAAACTTATCTCCTTACAGTTTTACTCACTTTCCGAGTGGGAGTACTCTTTGGATGAAAAATTTAATTCCCCATCCAAGGAATACCCATGTTGCATACTTTTGATGGACCCTGCTACACGAAAAATGATAAATACATGATAAAATGTGATTGCAATCAAATTTTTCATGTATTTCTATTTTTCGTGTTGCAGGGTCCATTGAAATTATGCAACATGGGTAATCCTTGGATAAAGAATCAAATTATGCATCGCACAAGTGTTTCCGCTTGAAATTTGAGTAAACCTATAAGGAGATAAGTTGAAAATACAAGTTGAATTTTTTTTTTTCAATTTTTGCTCTAAAATTTGATGATGTAATCTAGTCTTATTTTATAATTTCCACTATTATTTTATAATTTCCTTAGGAGGCCCATTTTAGACCTCAAAATTCCCCTAATAAAGGTTCTAAGCCTCCACATGGAGAAGGAACTTTAGATGATAAGAAGGATGAAGAAAAGGATTCATAGGGTACTGGAGGAAAGCCACCTCCATCTCCACCATCTCATCATCCTCATCATCTGCATCATCATCATATTCCACTTCCACCACAAAAACCACCCACACTCACTCAAATACCAGAAGTAAAAAAACACCCTTACCCAAACTTGATGTAAAATTTGAGCTTCCAATGTATGATGGTGAGGTAAATGTAGAGAGGCTTGATGATTGGATACGTCAATTGGAGGTGTGCTGCAGAATTCAGAAACTTTATGAATATGACATAAAGATTCAATTGGCTTCTTTGAGGATGGAAGGATATTCACTGGTATGGTGGGAAGAATGGACTGAAGAAGAGATTAAGAACTATGGTAATATATCTATGTCTTGGTAAATTTTTATTGTTGCCATTAAAAGGAAGTTCTATCCCTTAGCTTACATGCAAAAGGCCATTATGGACTGGAAAAATTTTAGACAATTGAAAGGGAAAAGTGTGCAAGATTATACTCATGAATTTGGGAGAAGAGTTCTAATTTTTGGTATTAATTTATATTCTCAAGAGACTTTGTTAAAGTACATTGGGGGTATTCATAATTACCTTAGGCACACTATTCTCATGTTTAATCCCAAAAACATAGATGAGGTTTGTGTTCAAGCCAGACATTTAGAAGCAAGATGGAAATAAAAAATAGATGAGAAAAGTGATAGTTAGGGTAAAGGAAAAGGAAAGCTTTATGGAAGAGGAAAGAGAAATAGCTTTGTCAAAAGATAGAAGTATAAATTCACATGTAAAAATTGTTTGAAGAATGGCCATGATGAAGACCACTGTTGGAAATTTCATCCAGAGTTGAAGCCAAACAAACTAAAAGCCAAATAAAAGGAGAAAACAGTTGCTATAATTGAACATGACTTAGGGTCATATTTAGGAGATGAGACAAATATTACAACCATGGGTTTGAAAGGTAAACACAAAGAAAGAACTAGCTCTTAAAATTGTTCCAATGTTACTCAATATGAAGATACGAGTATTGAACTTTTCCATATTAGAGTTGTCTCTAAACATACAAAGATAGACACACTTTTTGATAGTGGCTCACAAGCTAACTTGATTTCCAAAGACTTGTTCAAGCAACTAGACGTTGAAACTGTTAGATATCCAAGACCTTATCCTTTAGGGTGGATATGAAAGAATGAAAACTTGCAGGTTACAAGGAAGTGCATACTAATATTCATAATCAATTCAAAATTTCTTGATGAAATTGAACTTGATGTGGTTCCGCTTGAGATATCAGGTATTGTTTTGGGAAGTCCTTATCTATATTATAGGAAAGAAGTATTTCATCGCCATGAGAATAAATATCACTTGTTTAAATATGGTATTGAGTACATAGTCAGAGCACATAATAAGAAGACAAGTTTGTCTCTTATACATGAAGGAGAAATGAAGAGGATAGTGAATGCAAGTAAACATTTGACATTGTTAATGATCAAACATAGAGATGTTTTGAATCAAACCTTTCAAAAAGTTGCATCTAATGAACAAGTTGATTTCATTAAGGTTTCTTACACTTGTAATGAGATGTTTCAGGACTCTAATAGGTTTCCTTTGAAAGGATGTGGACAAGATGTAAAATATTTGCAGCAGACAACATTAGTGTTGAGCAATGTTGGAAACAAGATGTTGGTGTAAGAGAGGGAAAAGGTCAAAGATAAAGCGACAAAGTGATTTGACAAAGAAAGCATGGGTTCCACAAGTGCTTGTTTTTTATTTCCAAAAGGTACATGGCAATGGAAAAGATACTTGGTCAAGAGTCAATGCAAGTACAAAGCAATATCAGTTAAGAATCGCCATGATGAAAGTGTGTAAGGTGAGATAGTTTTTAAGTTTCCTTTGATTAATGACCAAGGTAGGAACATGATGGTTTCTGCAAGAAAAACTTGTTGCTCTACAAATTCATGGAAATTGCAGCATGATGGTATCAATGATAGTAAGAGAAGGTTGCAAGAGTCAAGGAAAAAGTTAATTTTTTGTGAAATGATAAATTTGATGAAAATGGGAAAATTTCAGTGGATAGAGACTGGAAGGGTGAGGGAAATGTAACCCCATCCACATGATCAGTAATCAAAGATATTTTGGGGTCCAAAATGCTTCTAGTGGGGTGGAATGATCAAGTGCTCAATGTAAAATCTCAAAACTGAAAGTGATCAATTGAATGGAAACTGAATGATAGTGAAGAGCTCATTGCCAAGAATCCAGCACAATTCGTTTCATCAAAAAAGGAGTCTAGATGAAGAATATAGAGACTATTGTTCGTTTTTCTAAACAGTTAAAAAATTTGCAGAACAGTGACAGGTTGATGACATGGAAACGAAGTCAGCATATAGGGTATATTCTAGGAATATTCTTCATTTTTTGCCCAATGAAACTGTGATAAGTGTCACAACAGGATTCGTTGAATTGGTTTGAAGGTGAATTTTTTTTCAATTTCTCCTAAGGTTGAATGAGATTTTTTTTATGTTTTGTGACAACCCAACTAGAGGCTAACACGTGGTGTAGCCAGGGGCAGCCATGTGCCCCATTTGGTGGACCCTCTCCAATGGTCAAGTTGCATTTTCTATATGCAATGGTAAAATTTGGATGAAACTATATGTGGCACATTTTTATTACAAACCTAAGGTTTTGGACCTACATGTATTATATTGGCACATTTTACATATTCCAAAGGTGGAATATAATTCATATATCAAAGGTTGGGTGGCATTTTATATGCCAAAGTTCCGAATTATTTCATATGCTAAAGTCCGAAACACATAATTTCCAAAGTCGAATATTATTATTATATTGCCAAATTTCAGAGGTTTGGAACGTAATTCGATGGCCAAAGGTTTACATATATCGTGCATGCCAAAACAATGTAACGATGGGAAGAGGGTAGGTCAAACCCATGACCTCCCCCTCCTAATCCAATTTTCTTACCGCTATATCGGTGGGCAAGACTCGTTATACAATGGTGGTAGCATTATATTTCATATGCCAAGTATCTCTGACGACGAGAATGGAGGGGGCCAGCCTCCTCCCATGTGACCATACCACATAACCTCATTTAAAGCTCTCCCACTAAACGCGCTTATACGTTGATTAACACGCAGTTAATTCCATGTTAAAATTAATTAAACAACGGATTAAGTTAGCATCCCATTCGACAATTACACCAAATTCGGCGGGTTATCCAACTTTTGTGGCCTTAACTGGAGTCTTCTCTAGTTTTGGAGGATATTTCCTAGGAAAATTAAGTGAGGCATATATTTTGCAATTTTCGACCAAATTGAGAGCAATAAGAGTCATTTATGATAGATTTAGACATTCTGGACTCATTGAAGCATCTTTCAGGAGCTGTAGGTGAATGTAAACAACCATTTTTTCACTTTTGAGATAATACAGAGGCCCAAGCCATGGACATTGGTCCAAGGAGATGTAGCCCAGGAGGGATGAACTCCTTCATCAAAATTTTGTGTTGATAGATCAATTGTGATGGTTTTTTGTTCTTTTTTTGTTGTTTTTCAACATTTTTTATTCATGTTTTATGCTCTTGAATTTAATTTGAAAAACTTAGCTCATTTACCTGTTTGGTACACATAAAAACCAAGGAAACCTATGTACATCAAGCATAAGATCAGAAAATTAATTTTATATCTGAAGATGAAATTAGCACAGAAAAACTAAAATTCATACTCAGATCAGAAAGAAACATCCATGCGAAGTTCATGTAACGTGAGTAAATAGACTGCCAATTGAAGGCTCAAAATGGAAGGGTTCACGATGATACTGTAAGTATTTTATAAGTCATGACCTATGAGTTAACTCAATGAAATAACTCATTGTGCAGATGCAAAGGCAACAAAGTAAGTCACACAAATAAACAACTAAGTGAGGTTTTGTACCGATGGAAGAAAGAGGAATTTTTAGTATACAACAGTGGAACAAAACCAGCGAAATCCTGTGTGAAAATAAAAGGGGGGGAGAAAAAATAGTATTGTAAAATTTTTTGTGTAGTGAGTGTTGTGGTAGTGTTGGGTGAGAGAGCACAAGGTCTGAGATATGGGAGAAATAATGGAGGAGTTTTTGCAGGGAAACATAGTGGAAATCAAGAGCACATGACTTGAGTTGTGGGAGAAGCAACAAAGGATGCGTTGCAAGACAATAGAGTGTTGTTCACATGTTATGTTGAGCATAGTACAAAAGGTGTGGTTGCGCAAGACTGGAGGAGTAAGTGTTTCAGAAGAGGACCAAGATCAGAATGCATTTCTGTGACACTGTGGGTTGGTATTTATCTTATTTGTAAATGCATTTGTTTTTAGTTTGAAAATTGTATGAAATAGTAGAACAATGGAAAAAAAAAGTGGTGGCATGTATTCAAAGAGGTTGTTGCCTCTTGGAAAGTTGGTGCTTGCTATTATAAATAGGGTTGTGCCTCTCGAAAAGTTGGTGCTTGCTATCCTAAGGGGTTTGGTGCCTCCAGTGAGTTGGTTCTCACAAAAAAATTAATGTAATTAAGTGGGTGGTTAACTTACATCTTAAAACAACAAAAAATAGGTGCATTTTACCCTTTGGGTTTCCACATGAAAAAATACAAGTAATAATATATTCAAAATGAAAATTTAAGAAAACATACAATTAATGATTCATCCCCCCTCTCAATAATTCCTTATTCCAAGAGGTCATCCTTGCATCTATTTTTTCCATAGAATGGCCCCATTTTATCATGAAAAAACTTCTTTTTCAATACCATGGCTTATCAATACCATGTGCCCAAAAACCATAAGTAATTCCTAATGAAATTTGAGGAAACATTGCCAGAAAGGGATCAATACAGTTTTCCAAGAAATAAGGGTGTTGGCAGCACTAATCCAGAACTGTGAATATGAAATCAATGCGAGCATGACACCAGGAAAAGCGTTGACCCACGAAAATAGGAATTTGACCAAGTTTCTTCAGTAATCTTCCAAGGTAGTTTTCTTTGGATTTTTAGCGAATGTCTTGACATATTTCTTCATGGTGGAAACATTGCAAAAAATATATCATGGGGAATTTCAGGATCAGGGATGGGAAAATGAGCGTGGTGACAATTACTGTGTAACAAATTCCCCCTAAAGCATGAAGGAAGAACGAGGAGTGATGGTTGAAATGCTATATGAACCAAGGCAAAGAGCTCAAACCACCTCCAAAAAACCTGCCAAATAAAACATATTACAATATATGAAATCTCTAGTATGAATATTCCTAATCACATAACTTTTCAATAAGCATCAAATAACACATGAACCCACGACATGGTCGCAGCCATCTGTCTAAAGATATCATAGAAATGGATCTGCGGTATGGACACAACCATCCATATAAATAGGAGCATGTATACAATCATGAATAATAAATAACTCCCCAGATCTTGGATCAAAATTAGATGTGACCCAAGGTCTTCATTGCGATCTAAATCAATCCAATGTACGAATCTATCCATGCGAATAAATGTGTCGGTATCGAATATGGTAGAAACCACCTGATTACCAGTCAATGATGAAAACTGTTAAGAGGTACGAGAGAGACCACCAATAATGATGATGGACCTCAATTTACAACATCACAATATACAAGCATGAATGAATGTGTTGATGTCGAACACTTTCAGAATCATTCGATCGAATGCCAATGATGTGAACTTGTCGTCGAACATGAAGAACTTGCTATTAAGGCATGCAAGCTCCAAGGTACTGAAAATAAGTTTCTAAATCACCTTCCCGGATAATGAGCTAAATTCAACAGGAAGTGATTCGTCGAAGGAGAGCCATGATGATTACAACATCATCGACACGAAACAATAGATATCTTAAGATGATATGAGTGATTATGGATTGTAACACAGGAGGTCAGATAAGCAAAGGATGTCTAACAAAAATGACTTCTCTTGAACATATTGGCGACACGACTCCGGAGTGTGGCAACATTTGACTCAAATAGGATCAGAGGTCAGGTTGACAAAATTTGGTAATCGAATGATAGGAAAACAGATTTCCAAAACCCATGGAGGCAAAGTGACGAATGTAGGATGTCCCCAACCCAACATGAACTGCAGATGAGTGTCATGTTCAAGAGCGAAAAGCTACCAAAAATATACATAGGATATTCACTTCCAATTTCCCCCCCATTACTACCACCAAGTACCTCTTTATTTTTTATAGCCAGCGTGAAGAGGATGGCATATGCTGAGCGTGTAAGTTCATTCTTAGAATGAATCCATCCTATTAAGTTTAATGAGCCCTAGGAAGCAGGAACTTGGTCTCGTCATGGTAACAAGTCTTTCATTGTTTAATATTTAACGAGTCCAACTAAAGGGTAACTCGGTGACTTTTCATGTTTAAGGAGTTTGAAAAGAAACAAAAAGGAAACTCCATCATGTCTCTTTTCATAAATCATCTCTCAATCTGAAAAGGTAGAAAACAATATTCAAGAGAACCTCTTGACCATGTTTTATTAAGGTACTCCTTTTTCATAAATATTAAATCTCAGCTCGAAAAAATGGTAAATGTATACTGAGATCACGTCAATTTATTCACTTTAATGAATTTCAAATGACAAGTACTCAAAAATATTTTCATTTTTCGAGTCATAAAAGAGCCAAAATTTGACTCCAAGGGGGTTCCTTTTTCGCAAATGTTTCCAGAACCTGAAAAAGAGATAAAATACAACTTGTTTATATCAGAGATAATCACCAATAGTGTGAAAGTCCTGTTACTGCACAAAAATAGAAAAAATCACTGATATCGAGGAAAAATAATAAATTAATGGCGAATTTTTTTCAAAAATCTATAAATAGACCAAAAAGTAAATTCATTTTCTCCTTTCTATTTTGAGAAGAGAATTTTGTCCATTTTCCCTCTGAATTTCAAATAAGTGGTGCAGACAATCCAGGACACCATTCATCGATCCATCAGTGTCAGGTAAGAGCTATAATCCTCCTCTTCATTTTAATTCCACTCATTTATCATTTAATTTTAGAAATAGGGATATTGGGGGGAGGATTTCAAGCCTCAAAATTGCTTGCGACTAGCACGATTTTGAGTTATCGTGGTCACGCTGGTCGCGTTTAGCCTACTATGACAATGCACCATCAACGTTGAATTAATTCAGACAGTCGCACTGGCCGCGGGGAGGATTTTGAAACAAGAAATCCACCCATCGCTATGGACAATTTCAAAAATTACTCCGGTGAAATCTCCTAAAATGTCTTTTAAACGTGTTTTGTAGGTGTTTTCCTTAGAGATGTCGATTGAATGGAAAGAATAAGGCCACGAGGTGGAAGGCCACCAAGAATTTCAAGACCAAAATTGCGTCAATGCATTGCGCAATTGTGGTTTGCTGAAATTTTTCCACACATCAAGGCTGAGGGCTCAACTGGAGCTGCTCCAATATTTGGATGGTTTATGGGATGTATACTGACAAATATTTGTCATCAGAAACCAAGAATTGGAACTAGATGTGATGGAAATCTATTTCATTACTGGTTTGTCCACAAGAGGGTAGAGGATCCAACTCTCTGGAGCTCGTGTAGGGGGTGAGAGTACCGGCATGCTCATCCAGAGACACTGTCTTGGGGCTCGAAAAACTGAGAGCGAGAAGGGAAATATTTCATCTATCAGAGTGCTTCCCTTCTGTTAATGTCAATATGTCAGTGATCAAACATACTGTTTTAGTTAATTTTCTAGTGTCATAGGTCAAAACATTTAGTATTTTAAATAAGTTTTCAAAAACAATTTGGTCACTGAAGGAGTCTAGGTCAAAATTTCTGCTCCCTCGTCTCATCCATGGCCATCATCACTTTAAATTCATCTCATTCATTATCATTTAAAATTTTTAGGTCATTCACTCCATCTCATCTAGGTCTACTGTCTAGGTGTCATTCTTTTGCCTTTGAAAAAATTCTATTTTGTCATCAAAACAAGCCAAGAAATCCTTGATTTCACTCATAAGCCTTTAAAAGGGAGCTAGCATACTTAGGAGGTAAATTAAGACAATTTTTCTTATTTAAAAATGTGTTTAAATGTCAAAAAATTTCAAAAGGAAAAATTGTCTTATTGTTTCACTATAGGACAAAAAAGGTCATTTCAAAAGCTATAAAAGACAAAAGGCAAGCTCATCTAAACTCATTATTCACTTTTTGTGTGTGATAGAGCTCCTCTTTTACCTCCATTTCACTCCTTAATATTTCAAGAGTTCAATATCAAGGCGAGAAACCACTCCAAGAACACTTTGTTACATTTTTGGCCACCTTTGTTACGCTTTTGTAGCAAGTTGCTACGCTGTTAGAGCCAATTGTTACGTTTTTGAGCCTTTTGTTATGCTTCTGTAGCCTCCTGCAACAATTTTAGATCCCATCATTATGTTTATGACCCTTTTGTTACACTTTTGTAGCCTCTCGCTATGATTCTGGGCACATTCTTATGTTTCTGTTGGCAGTTATTACGTTTCTGGGCACATTGCTACGCTTCTGTAACTTGGTGTGACGCATCTGGAAAGGGTCCAAAATTAGGGTTTTTGGCTCCCAAGCCATTCAAACAAGCTCAATAATTGTGGGCAGTAGTTCGTGGAGCTCTTACAATAGTAAGTCAACACTCTTATAATCTCCCATGGTCAAATTATCAAGATAATTATTGATTTTCATGCTCACATATATCATTATATCATCACTTATTCATGTCATTGAAAGACTCCAGTAGAATAAACCCTAACCCTACTATATAAATCTATCCCACTCCTCCCCCATACATCATACTCCCACCTCCCACCATCCATATCCTCCCTAATAGTCATTTTCATGAAACCCTAATTTCTAGCTACTTTTCATAGTGTTAAAATTGGGTTTTTCCTGTGTTTCCCTCATTTTACCACCTTCCTCACATCCATTTCACTTTATTTCACTCATAACATGGAGCTAACATGAAATCATATCTCCTAAATTTTTTGTATAATTTTCCTTAGCTCCATAACCCTTCATCTCACGCTCTAAACCTACCACATCCCTACACTCTGTTGTTTTTTTCCAAATTACACTACACATACCCATCCCATCAACACACTAGGGTTTCATCCTTTCACTGGTAGACAAGATGGAGAGTGAGAAGAACTTCAAGGGAGGGTTCCACCTTAGATTAGGACCCTTCAACATGCATGAAATCAATGCTTCACGCTTGGCTAAAAGATGTTTTGAGACAATTGAATTTTTGAGGTTCTATGAGAAGCTCATGGAGGAAGGATGTCATATTCAAATTACAAGCTTATTTTCCTATAATCTCAACATGGGAAAGGTCATCATTGTAGGTGTAGAGTTTAACCTATCAAAAAATCTTCTTTCTTTAGCAACATGTATTCCTAGTCATGGAGAGAAGTGGTTCAAGGGCATGGAATTAGACATTGAAGATTACAAACAATTTCTCAAACTGCATGCAGAGAGGAACCATATTACCTCTTCCCTTTCAGACACCTCCATAAAAAATATGCTCCTTTGATGATGTTAATAATGAAAAATTTCACATGTGAAAGAAGATTTTCCAGGTTTTATAGGTACCATATCAGGTTGTTGAAGCATTTCATCTCTCTCAAATCACTTGATTTTCCCCATTAATTTTATAGGAGTTTGATTAAGATAACCGAGAAGGTTCAGAGCAGAAAATAAGATCATTACCCAAGTATTTTCCATCCTGGTCTGGTCAAACTCATTGTGTTGCATCACCTTTCATCCATCAACATGACTTGGGAAACCTTCATGGAAAGAGTCGCAGTAGCGCCTACAACTTATATCCCTCTTGTCATGCATATCACATCATATCCATCACTTTCAGCACAACCAATGGAGGTTGAATATTCTAGAATAAAAAATAAGATTTTAGAGGCTCCTAGGTTTTTTGAGTTTACTCATACCTATGATAAGGGAAAGAGACAGGTATTTTCACCCAAATCTATCAAAAGTGTACTTACACTTGACACCAATATTTTTGAACAAATTGAAATGGAGGAGCAACCTCTCATGCATCAAGATGAAACACCTTTACACCAACATAGTGAAACGACGCCATTGGAGGTTGAGGTGGTAGAGCAGGTTGATTTCAAATCAGCTGAGGAGATCATTAGGGAGAAGGATGATGAAATATAAGAGTTGAGGAGGATCTTCTCCATTGCTAATTCTCAAATCACTTTCTTACAACAAAATAATTTTCAGTTGAAGGTGAAGAAGTTGTTACAAAGAAAACCCAAGCCAAACCTAGAGGAAGATAAAGGTAAAGGTAAGCATATCATATATTTTGATCAAATTCATGACATGGATACTGAAACAAACCAAGAAGGAAAAAGACAAGAGGCCTCAAAAGGGCGATGGAGCTAGAAAGACAATCAACTCATCCACCTAAAGAGTTGACCTTTGATGAGCTAATAGCCATGGAGACAATCAAGACATAGAGTTTTGGTTGGGAATGGTAAATGAACATTTGGATAAGCTCTTGAAGAGAGCTAAGAGAAACAATAACCTCCAAAGACACATGAAAAATCATTATCACACCAGGAACACAATTTCACAAATAAGGCTAAAACAGTTGAAAAAAAGGCTAAAAGAAACTCAAATGAAGCTTAAAGAGAAGGATAGATTAGATTTGTTGGTTGAAGCTTCCTTTTCTATTTATCCCATCACTCAGAGGTGCTACAAAATCAATTTTGAGAAGTTTTGAAGAATTTTGGTATTTTTTGTGATTTTTGCACAATTCTGGAAATTCCTCCTCACAGAAGCATATCAAAAATTTTCTACACTTATTTTAGGGGCATCCAAATGATGATTTATTTATATGGTTGGATGAATTTTTATGAGTAAATCATAGATCAGGAACCCTCTTTGCATGAAAGCCTTTAATTTTGGAGAAAATTCCAAAAAAACACTCATTTTCTATGGTTCTGGCACCTTTTTGGAGGCCTTGCTACACTTCTGGAGTAACCTTGGGAGAATAAATTTTTGAAGGCCTTCCCATGGGTCATTTTGAAAAATTGAAGATGCTCTGGAAACCAAACACAAAAATATAGTTTAATGTTCTTTCAGAATTGTATTTGGACTCCAAAAAGTGCCTCAAAAGTGGCTCTAAACATCTGCTACTCTTCTGTCACAAATGTTACACATTTGCATTGGATTCCTCGAGACACTTGGCAATGTCAAAAAATGTCCAAAATTCAAGGTTTTTTTGTCCTACGAGTTGGAATTAGAGTAATTGATTTTTTTTTTTCCTCCTATCATGAGGGAACATGTAATTTAATGTAAGGTATAGACACTCCTAGTTCATAGCTGAATTTCAGGGAATGGTTACTAACCTCCCTAGAATCTAGGAAATGACTCATATTGTGTATTTATGATGCATTTTGAATGGGATTTCTACCTGATTAGGTTTCATGCTTCATATTTTCTATAATTAGACTCTCTTTAGTATTTTTTTTGGGTTGGATAGCCTTATTTTGCAGTGGAGCTATTGTAATAGCATTTTGGAATGAAATCAAAGACAGTCTTCTAGAACTTGTGTTGAGAATGTTGTGGTATGCACTGCAGAATTTGTTCTTCTTATGTATTTTTATCTATTCATTCTAAATTATATATTTTTCTCTTTCAGATACATCTTTCCATGTTCTTATCTTGTAATTTTACAAGCATAAATCATGTCTATTCATGCTCTATTTTAGACAAGGTTTTCATGTTATGTCTATTTACTTCTAAATGAATGAATTCACCTCAATGCTCATTCAAGCTCTCTATCACTTCATCCTATACTCAATGAAAAATTAAGCATGATTTCAAACTACATATCTAGCCTCACACATTCTATAAAAATTGACATTGAAATTAAGACTTAAAGCCCTAGACCTAGCCTTATCATTGACCATTCTATCCAGCACTTAAAACATAAAAAAAATCCTATTTATTGAGCTTACATACCTAGACTAATATCAATAGATATTAAGTCAATCCATTGAATGTTAAGTGACAACAAGATAGCCCTCTCTGGTACTAGTAGGGCCATCTACCTGACCTAAAGCATGGTCTGTGATTGCCTTCCTTCAATCCCATTTTTAGCCTTGGGAAGTTGGGGGGAGTGATAATGTTTTTGGCATCGTTATTGGGGAGAGATTGCTAAAATTTCCCTGGGAATATTTATTTAGTCCTTTGAAGGTTAGACTTTTAGGTGGAGAGCTCTAGCATTTGAAATAGGATAAACTCTTAAATTTGAGCCAAAGTCCCAAAATTCCTATCTAATATGGCTCCTAAAGAAAATACTAGGTCAAATCTAGACCCTAATCCCTCACCAATTGTGAATGACCCTAGGAGTATTTTAAGAAAGAATAAAACCAAGTCTTGGAAGGTTGGAAGAACTATTTATCCACTTGTCAAATCAAATTCCTTGACTACAAGATTTGTTTAAGAAGATTTGTTCTATAATTCAGAATCTGAAAGATCTTTGCTTAGGTATCATTCTAAAACCTTTGTTTCAGAAACTATCTTTGATCCTTTTTATTTGATACCTTTGCACCATTTTATGAGTATTTTTATTACGAAGTTGATAGTTAAGTTTGGTCTAATTTCTACAAAATTAAAGGCTTGGTGGATAAGTTTCAAGAAACTTCACAAAGAGATTATTTCCAATATCAGCAGCAGGCTTTTGCTTCACCACATATCATTACACCTACTCATACTACTACTACATCATCCCTTCCTTTCATTCCATCATTAGCTCTTCAAGTTTTCACTCCATCAGCACCTCCACCACCTCCTCCATTAGCCATGGCCAGATTTTCTTCGTTGTTCCTACCTCAAAAACTCACTGCACTACCTCAAAACTATGGTCAAAGACTTCCCCTTTTTGATGGAACATCAGAGGTTACTTCTTATCAACACATTTCCAAAGTGATTGATTTCATAGATCTTGAAGAGATTGACAATGACGATGCCAAGATGCACATCATTGCACATAGTTTCTCAGGAGAGGTTAAGAAATGGTTTCACTCTCTCACAACTGGTTCAATAGGTACTTCATAGGAGTGATTGAATTTTATATGGAAAAATGGGAAGAGAAGAAGAATCCATTGTAGATTCTAGTTGATTATAATGCCTTGAAAAGGAATCCCAATGATTCTGTCCAAGACTTTATAGCTAGATTCAATAAAATCTATGATTCAATTGCTGAGAATATTAATCCTCCACTAGGCCTTACTTTACTTCATTATCTTGATGGTTTTGATCCTGACATAGCCTATCAACTGAGGGAAATAAACCCATCATCTCTTGAAGAAATGTAGAGAAACACAGTGAGCGTGGAAGCTAATTTGATCATTAATAAGTCTAAAATCAAGACTGAGAAAAGGGTCACTATCAAAGAGGAAACATCTACTTCATCAGAGGGAAACTTAGACACATTGATTAAGACTATGGAGAATATGGTGGATAAAATTTCCATCATTGATAGACAAGCTAAATCCTCCATTAGAAATCCCAATTTCAAGGGTCAAAATTAGGAGCCTCAGTACACGATCAGGAAAAGGGAACAAAGGGGTCAGGATCCACAAAGTCAGTAGAACATTCGTACTCCATTTCAATAGAACTACATTGAAGGCCCTGATGAAGAAGATGATGAAGAAATTTCTGGCAAGAATCATTTATTTGAGGAAAATCAACAACCTCTTTTCCTTACTGAAGAAGATTCGTTTTCTACAGATTTTTTGCACCGGACAATCAGCAATATGTCTTGTCAAATGAGGACATGTTATTAGTATAGAGGGAATATTATCAAAGGGGATATCAAAATTCTCTTTCTCAAGTGCAGATAAAGTATGGTTTGAGGATTAGGAATGTTCGTATAACCTCCAAGCAGAAAAAACATAACGCTGAAGTAGATTCTCATCATAAAGAAATTGCTACTCCAAATTGAAGTAAAGACAAAGGACCTGTTGTTCTTAATCATGCTAAAGGTAATGAAGCTTCCTCCAACAGTCAAAGAAAGGATAAATCAGTACAACATGGAGGACATAATAAGGAGACTTCACACAAAGAGCAACCTGAAAAGAAAGATGCACAATTGAAAGAGGTAGAAAAACATTCTTCTCTTTTTAGTCTTGAAAAATGAAATTTCCAAATTGAAAGTCTCCATTCATCTAACTGAAATAGTCAATAATGATCACTACGAAGTTCAAGTATCTAAGTTTCTTAGAGTGGATCAAATTTCTGACATGGTTAATTTGAGTGATGGTCACTGGGAGCTTCTATTTGGTCTTGTTGTGGATGATGATCTAGAAGATAGTAAGGTCCCTCCATTTTATCTGAGCCTCAAAATCCATGATTTTACCTCCATAATGCCATGCTTGATTTTTGATCCTCTCATAACCTCATGCCCAAGGCCATTATGGAAATATTAGGATTGGATATTGCAAGACCTTATCATAATCTTTATTCATTTGATTCAGGGAGGGTGAAATGTCTTGGGCTCATTAAGGACCTATTGGTGTTATTAGAGAAAATCCTAGCCAAGAATGTCCTCATGGATGTTGTTGTGGATTATATCCCTCCTAGATATTGAATGTTTCTCTCCCAGTCATGGGGAGCGAAGCTTAGAGGTACATTACAACTTTCCTTTTCATATGCTACCATTCCCATCTTTGGAAAACTCACGAAACTATACCGGGAAAGTAAAATTAAGTACATGATAAATAGCTGAGAAAAGCCAAATAATAATCCCATACATGTTGTCCACACAGATTTAGAGTCCTTTATCTTATTCAATGATTAATGTTTACCATCTTCCGAAGTTCTGATTGAAGAGAAAGCTGAAAATTATGAGTTTTCAAATTCTATTTTAGAAATGGAAAATGCATAAATTTATGAAAATATGCCAAGTGGTTTGGAACCAAGTGCATCATCCAAAAAAGAGATGAAATAGTGAAAGAAAAATAAATTTTTGGTACAACAAAACTCTCTCAAGCAGCAAGTAAAGTTCATTCATCCGATTTGCAACTTCCTCATGAAGAAAGTAATTTTTGGACCATGGACTTTGATGTAGCTTTGGGTCAAGAAAGAGTTGGCATTGGGGTGTGGATTCACATCCCTATAAATCAGTCACTAAAAATTCCTCCCAATGTTTTAATTACCTCTTATAATCTGGCTTTCGATTGTTCAAACAATGAAGCTGATTATGAGGCTTTGATAGCCGGTCTAAAAATTCTCAAGAAGTTAGGTGCCAAGAAGATTTATGTGTATGGTGACTTCGAACTAGTAATAAAACAAGGGAAAAAGTGGGATTCCCGATCAGTAACACCCAGTGCTAAACAACACTACAATCTTAGCTAAATAGCTGAAGAAAGCTTATATGTCTAAACAGACCATATAATAAAAAACATAACATATCATAACTGAATAATATGGCTTCCATCCTCTTCCTTATATAATAAATGAGCTTTCTAACCCCAAGCCCCATCCATTAATGACACTACTTCCATGCAAAGGGTCTCCATCTAAAACTGTGTTGTCTCTCATTGAATTCCACTACTTCATGACAACGTTGTTGATTTGGTCAAGGTTAACCCAGTCAAGGTGTTCCAGGCCCTTTTCACACCTAAGGGTGCTCAATTAAGCTACCAAGATGTATTCTTTTCACATTGGCATTTATTTTATTCATATTAAGGAGATTTTTGTATCTCCATATCCTCTTATTCATCAAACAATAAAGCAAAAACAAAAATTAATATTCCAACTAGCTCATGGCTAATTTAGGAATATTACAATCCTCCCCTCCCAAGTGTTGCTTGTCCCCAAGAAACTGCAAGGATAGAACTGAAAATTTGGGGAACCTTTATTCCCATATGGAGCTCTGATCTCCAAGTTATCATCCATACAAAATGAATCACCCTCTAGAATGGTAGTTCACAGAAAAAACTCCCCCCATCTGCTTATGAGAGGCACCTCCCATGTGCTCAAGTTACCCAAATGGATTATCCCATAAGGAAACAAGAAACCCAATGTAGAAATCATGGATGGTCCAATTCTCTTCCAGAAATATGAAACATAAGAACCATGGAGAATCTCTCTCCCGAAGGGCACATCCAATTCTTCCATCCTCCCTCCACTCATTCCCATAAAAAGAATAAGGGCATCATCAATATATGGGATCAAAACCAGTGATACATAAACAACCAAATGCAATAATGGAGGTGGGTCATAGTCCCAAATAGGGAACCAGCACAATATATCTCCTGACTGCATCAGATAATGATATGGTAAGGGGTTTTCCCTCCACTTACTTGCTTCCATATCCTTCTCACAAGTTTTGAAAATGTGAGAAATGTTTGGTGCCTTTGGAGAGCACCCTAAATGGTAAATCATATCCCTATATCCTCTTAGGGAGTGGCCATGCTCAACATGGTTTATGGCCCAAATTTGGCCATGACGTTTGTAAGAAAGAATGCTTCTTCTTGGAGCAATGGCCAACACATATATGGTTCAGGAATGCACATATTCATTATATAAATCATTATGCAACCAAACATGATCCTTACCATATGATTTTCTCATAAAAATGGAGTGGCTCAGAAATAAATCCCCTCTCATTCCCAAAGAGGAAAGAGGTGGTTGTGATAACTCCCCAAAAGAGTTATGTATCTCCTCCATCTCCACACGATCCATGCATCTCCTCAAATGCTGATATATCTCCTCTTCAAAGCCTTCCCAAGTGTACCCCTCCATGATGGTGTGGTATGCTCTCAAAGAATAAGTGTGGCTGAAGAGAAAATATTCATGAGCTACTTGCAGTAACTTATCCTTGAGCTTGGAAGCTCTAGATAAGAAGATCCTACCATGATAGTAGACAACCTCATATTTTACTGAATAACCCTCCTCATGTAGTTGGTCATCCAGTATCATACAAGTAAAAATATCCTTGGAATAATCTACCAACATTTGGGATTTCCAATATGGATCTACCTTCCACAGTGACAATGTTGATGATCTGTCATAGAAATAATGTGTCATGTATTTTTCCTCCTCTTTGACATCTCCCATGCAAAATTGACATATTGGAAGGCTTCTATCCTCCCTATGCTTCTCCTTTCTCAGCACAATATCTGAGATGAGAATGGGTAATGATGATGTTGGGAGAATCTCTCCCTCCTCCTTGAGTCTACCTAAGACTCTCAGCGTTGTACCATGACCTCCCAATGCTCCCATTCCTCCTGGATCTATGAATGGTGCATCATGATGTGAGACATGCCTCATCATCTCTTGATCTGGTGGCCTCCCAGGTGGAATGCCTCCATGTAAAGAGACATCAATATCAAGAGTAGACAACATATATGAGTGGATTTCTCTATCCTTGCTCTCACTGCGCAAATCAGTCTGCCTGTTTTGTGCATCAACCTTCTGAAATGGATAAGGGTGTGTGCTCCTAATCATATGATGCTGGCCATGCTCCCTACCTTCTCCTTTCATCTGCAAGGTCTCACAATCTATTAATAATGGCACATGTTGTTCATGGATTTTGCATTGATCTCCATGTATGAGATACTTTGGAACTTCTCGCAATGATACAAGAAATCCTCTCATTGGAGAAATTGCTCCATCTACCTCTCCTTGAGGTACTAGATTTGCTCATAATGTGACAACGTGGTCACCTATAACCTTATCTTCCTCTTCAACATGAATGGATTTTTCCTCGTCATCATTACGAGGCTCTTTGTTTATATCCTCCTTTGGAAAAGAGATCTCCATGTCTTCCTTTTGAGAAAAGAGCTCTTTCTGAAGTGGGGATCTTTCCTCTAGCAAGGTATTCTGCAAGTTTTTAACCCCCTCAATAGCATTCTGGAATGGATTTGGGTTTATAGATCCTTCCAACTCATGCAAATTTTTTGTTTGTTTAGACTTGGCTATCTCAACCAAGGATGTTTCAGAATGTTTTGCATCAAATCTTTTCACTAACCTCCTAGTGAACTTTGCATAAGTAGATACATTTACATGATTCAAGGAAGAAGTTTCATAAAACCACCAGGCATAAGCCTTACCGTCAAGATGCAGTGTTGCTACTCTAATGGATTCATCTTATGAAACTTGGTGCTGCTTAAAATAGGTGTCTATTTCCTTCACCCAAGCCCTAGCTGTGAATCTAGGTGACCCATCAAAAGTAGATAGAAAGAATCTACCCAAATCATGTTGCTTGCACCTCTTGATTCTATTGTGATTTCTAGGTCTTCTATTCTCCTTGATCTTCCAAAACCCTTGGAAGTTTAGATGATCTTTGAACCTCTGAGATTGAGATTCATACTCTTGAAGATAGTCACCAAGAGTCTCCTCCTTTGGTGCATCTCCTTCCTCCATCTCTCTTGCTATGAACATAGGCATGGTAGAGAGTTGTAGATCTGATTGTGTGGCTGAATTCTCACACCCATAATATGAATATCTAGAGCTTTCTTCATGTGCAAATATTTATGAGGGATCCTCATGTCTTTCCCTCCTCATTCCCTTGATTTCTCTTTTAAGCTCATGAATAGCTTGGAGAAGAATTTCTAAAAATCTCTTTCCCTCCATTTATCCAAATAATGGAGAATTTCCTTTGTCTCTTCTATGAGTCTTCTCCTTTCTATGAGAAGTTTTTTCTTCTTCTTATAACATATATGCAATGTCTTTATAGGCTGAGCCAAGATTATGCTTTGATACCACTGTAATATTCCCAAATTTTCACATTACATTTGGAATATTAGAGTCCTTGATTTTCTTAATGAATTAAGTAAATAAAAGGGTGGAGGGACCCAAAATCCTCAATAAGAATAAATATCCATTTTGTGTGTGTGAATGTGGATTAATCTAGACTAGATCTGCAAAAGATGTAGTTGAGCAACTACTAATGTGAATGAAATTGGAGCTCATGTCTCATTTAATGAGAGAGATCATGGAGGCTTGATTTAGTCAACTAAGATCTTGAAGATGTCAAACAAAGGGTCATTGAGCATTAATGATCAAGTGGTGGAGGATCGTGTTCAAATGAAGCACACGTGATGGAGGAGGTGTACATTGCACCTAGACTATTTGGTTGATTTGGTCAAACAAAATTGTCCCACATGGAGGATCTTGTCCACATGAGACAACGTAGTTGAGATTAGGGCCAAGGCTTGGGATGGCTTAATCTTTATAAAGGAGATGAAGGCAAAGGTGAAAGGCATATTGGACTATTTTATGTATGATCTTTTAGATCTCGAATTGTCAAGTGACGTTCCACTGCATTATTGGGTTGTTTAGTAGAGATTGCAGGTGTTGTTTAGCGCAAGGTGTTCCTGGGCAGGAATCCCTCCTCTTTATTTGAGTGATCTCTAAGGAAAAGGTTTGTACTTCATTATACATCAGGATTTAAGTGCCATTTCCTTTCTCTACTTTCTGAAGAACATTCATATTCATAAAACTGCAGTTTTCTGAAGATCAGTTTGGAAGGTGGAAGTTGTCTTCAGTACTTCAGCTGGAGAACAAGATGAGGGATTATTCCCATCACTTGGGCTTATAGAGCAGCACTCCCAGAGCCACATTGCAGATCTGGCATTAGGCCAAAATTTATTGAACTCCTAGCAGCAGTATTCTCCTCAAGAATAACGTTGTCCTTATTGCAGATCTGAAAGGAGGAAGGAATTTGGTAGTACTTCAGCTAGCAATCCAGTGGAGGATCATTCCTCCACATTGCCATTAGTCTTGCCATCAGCGTGGAGTTTATTGTAGCATATTTCAGCAGGTAGAAGGCCTCTCTTTCGCTCACAGCGTAGTTTTTGGAGGCAGTTTTGTTGCACACATTTCAACCATATTTTCTTTAGATCTAGCTTCATATCTGTATTTCCTGGAAGATCAAGGATCAAACCCTGGGGAGGTGATCTTTCCAAAGTTGTAGATCTGGAAAATTCTTTCTGGGTTATATTGGGAATCCATCACATTGGCCAAACCTTGAATCTTGGCATCATCAGAGCTCCAATTTTGAGTAGATCTGCATTTCTCTTTTCAGCTTGCAACTCCATGTTTATGACTTGCTAAAGAGACAACGTAGTATTTGCTGCAGAGCCTCTCTAGTTACATTGTACTCGTTGGATGCATGTTTTTAGGGTGATCCTAGCTCATATTTTTGGCTAGATCTACCTATATCTTGTACTTGTGTAACTGATTCATCTCCAATATAATAAAATGGCTCAGCTCTTTCTGCATATTCTGATTTGTACTTAGAATTATTGTTTATCTTGGTGCAAGTTCTTATATTGTGTGAAGTATTGTTGCATTCTCCCTTTTGGGATATTACAGTGGTATCAGAGCATGATATTTGGCTCAGCTTATGGACACTTCATCTTTTTACATTGAAATAAGAACAGATAGATGAGATCTATCATGGAGGATGTGAGATCTATCACTCCTTTCTTCAGATCCATGCAAGATCTCTCCAAGGAGGTCAATAAAATGAAGGAGGAAGAATAGAAAGAAGATCCAATAAGAAGATCTGATGAGGAAAGCACTTCCTATCAACAGCAAAGAAGACCGGAGAATCCTAGATCTCCGCATAGATCCACTATGCCCGCTTTCTTTAGAGAAGGTGAGAGGTATAGAAGTGAAGAAAGGCATGAACCTGAGACTCATGAGACACTTAGTATATATCTTGAAGAGTACAAAGCACAGTCTAGAGCTTTCAAGGAGAATCTAAATCTCCAACAATTCTTCCAGATTAGAGAAGAAAGAGGATCCTATAGCAACAATAGAAGGAAGAGGCATAATGGATTCTATTTGCCTGCATTTGATGGATCTTCCTCAAGCAATGTCAAGGCTTGGAGGGGGGAGTTAGATTCATTTTTCAAGCTACATCCTGTGGCTGAAGAGGAGGCTGTTCAAATTGCAACACTTCATCTCTTAGATGAAGTAGAATATTGGTGGTTTGGGCACCTAGAGCATGCAAAGGTGACCAAGTATTCAGATTTCTTTCACAAGTTGAGGAAGAAGTTTGATATGGAGAAGACAGAGTTGTGCTACAAAGGGGAATATCCCAAGGAAACCAAGGGGAATGTAAATCTTGTCACTCTGGAAAAGAGGTCACTATTTTCACCACCTGCTACAGAAGTACTCGTATCTGGAGAAGAGACACTTGCATCTTTGCAAGACAGTCTTGTGCTCTTAACATATGGAGTCCCAAGCATGGATCAGGAGGTGCATGAGGAAGAGGAGGAGGATACCAGTGCTACTACACTTGAAGAAAATAGGCCATCACTCTTACCAGCAGTTGGAGATACTATTGTCCCAGTTGGAGGAACTCTTGTGTTTTGTTAAGAGGTTCCCACATATTAGTTGATCCAAGGTATGCACAAAATTTCAGCACATACTGTTTCAAGATCAATGCATGACCAAGGATTAGAACGAAATTATGATTTGAAGCAGAAACATATCATAGCGCAGAGGACCCTTGATCTAATCAAGGAGGAGACTAAAAACTATCCTTGTTCATCATTATTGAGCTACATTCAACCCCTTGAGTTGAGATGTAGAGTTTCAGTAAATGGAATTAGCATTATCTTATGTACAATGACTGATTATGAGATCAGTATTGTGCCTTACTTTGAGACAACATATGTATTACCCTGTAGATCTACAACACTGTCACTTAGTAGTTGGGACAAAGAAAGGGCTTCATCATTCTTGGAGCATTCTGGAGGTAGCTTCACTCATGAAGCAATGGAAGCAAAGATGATAAATGGTAGACATCTTGAAATGATAAACCTTTTCTCCTTTCTAGATGACCCTTTCTCAATTAGCCTCTCATTGCTCAAAGAGAAACTTCTACTTGCATTAAATCCAAAAATTATTTGGTTTTGGAGGGCCTTTGATGGAGAGAGAATCTCATTAAGAGATCTCATTAGAGATGCATTTCAACCATTCATGAAATGCAAAAGTCTTCAACAGTTTGGGAAGGATGGAATTCTACAAAGGGAGGATGCCATGATTATGCAGTACCTCATTAATCATCCCATGGGAGTGAATGGATAAGGATGATAAGAAAGGGTTTGCAAAGCCACTTGGAGATTTTTATGGGCCAGCATGCTTGGTTACGTTGGTTTCCATTGGGAGAATTATGTCACTCTCCAAAGGCACCTATTTTTTTTATCCATGCCTTGAAAAAAACATATGAAATGAAGAAGGAGGCATGGCTGCACTGGCTGCTCTTGGGTGATTATGGATACCACCCAACAGCTCATCATTTTCTAAATAATGCCTTGTTTTTCAATGACAAATTGTAGCAAGGGAAGGCATGTTCATTTTGGTTTCACTTGAGAGAGTTTGGCCACCACATGACATCTCCTATGTCTATGTGTTTTGTATTGTGTAAAACTTGGCATAATGATCTCGTGATGTGCATTGATGATGTTTCTTTGTATGGGGCTGATGTGACATCTCATATGTCCATTAGTATGCTTTTGTTTCATGATGCACATGAGGAGGAGAGAAATAAACAAGATCTCTTGTTGCTTGGATTGCTTTTGGGGGAGTTTGGCTCGTCCATCTTACATGGAGGAGCTGGAGGATGGCAAAAAAGGGCCTTACTCTAGTGGTTATTGTTAGGAGAATATGGTTTGAAATATTTGTCTACCCATATTACTTCTGTAGAAATTGTATAACTAATATGTTATATATCCAATATTCTCCCGATCACACACTATTTTTAACTTCATGCATAATACATAATCTATTCCACAATTGATCATCACATGCGGAAATTAAATCAATTTCAAAGCACACATGAAACCATAAAAATTCACACACATTAACACAATGATTTAACAGGAAAACCTGAAGCTAAAAACCCCAACTATCTGTATATAATATATGTCATAGAGATCATGTAACAATCCTCATACAAATCTGATCATATCAAGCTCTCAGTACAATACAATCGCTACACACTAATCAGGTTCGATCTAGCAAATCCATGCACCGATCTTTGCCACCTACTAGCCTGCCTCTACTGCGCAATCCCTGCTGAAGAATGGCTCTAAATGAACTCGAATCCACCTGGATTTCACTGCACATTCCTTATTGGCATCTCTATTGAGTGTTGGATGCAATTAATGCATCACTATAGTCACAACTGATAGTCACACTTGCCCTTTCACCTATCTCTCCACTGGTCTCCACTGAAATTGTCCATGCTCTGTAGTTAACTGATGTATTATTCAGTTGATTAATGAGTTAATATTTAGTGAATTAATTATTAATTAATTCACACCACTCTCACTAGTGTATCAATCATTTAGACTAGATACAACTAGCTCAACTGTGTCTAACTAAGTTAAACTAAATACAACTCCACCAACTACTTCTCCAACTCCACCAAACTCTGTCACATGAGTTCTAACTGAAGTCCTCCATGCATTAGCTCCAGTAAACCCTCAGGAATAGCATAATTCCTTCTGTCAGCTCTTTTGCCACATCTATGCACTTAACTGAAGTGCTCCAAGAGAATAAGATAACGTTTAGAGTCCAAATATTATTAAGAGCTAATAATATTCGACATATCTATTTTTAGATTGGAAATCTAAAAATAGATTCCACCCAATATGTCTAAAAATAGAAGTCCATATAGTTTTCCAACTTGACCAACCATCCACAAATAGCATCCTGCAACTCATAGAATATGATCGACATGTCTAAAAATAGACTTTGCGCCAAAAATAGCCTATGAGCCCACTTAGTGAAGGCGAATCTTTTCACTAAGCTCATCATCTTGTTGAATCTCAACAACTTCTTCCCTTCTTCTTTTGCATAAACTTGGAATGATGGAGTTTGGGTCCAAAAAGGCCAACGGGGATAAGTATGAGAGCATCTCAATGCTCAATCTAATCCATGAAACATGGGATGAAGATATGTATTGTGTGATGGAGCTTTTCCTTTGTGAAGAGAAACACCTTATTGTATGCATCTCATGTATTGATGATGATGTTGGACATCAAATGGTTGTCACTTGGTACTTCATGATGGAAGGAGGACATCTAAATAAAAAGTTGGAGGTCATTCTTTATGTTTTTAAAAGACAACTTTGGAACCAAACATACATAACCTATTGCAGAAAATGGAGGAAGCCTTCCTTATGTGGATCCCATATGGAGGGGAATAGATGGCCTTGCATCTACTTTTGGAGTTGCTTGAGGACAAGCAACATTTTTCTAGGGGGGACTGTAATATTCCAAAATTTTCACATTCCATTTGGAATATTAGAGTCCTTGATTTTCTTAACGAATTAAGTAAATAAAAGGGTGGAGGGACCCAAAATCCTCCATAAGAATAAAAATCCACTTTGTGTGTGTGAATGTGGATTAATCTAGACTAGATTTTCAAAAGAGGTAGTTGAGCAACTACTAATGTGAATGAAATTGGCGATCATGTCTCATTTAATGAGAGAGATCATGGAGGGTTGATTTATTCAACTAAGATATTGAATATGTCAAACAAAGGGTCATTGAGAATTAATGATCAAGTGGTGGAGGATCATGTGAAAATGAAGCACACATGATGGAGGAGGTGTACATTGCACCTAAACTGTTTGGTTGATTTGGTCAAACAACACTGTCCCACTTAGAGGATATTGTCCACATGAGACAACGTAGTTGAGATTAGGGCCAAGGCTTGGGATGGCTCAATATTTGTAAAGGAGATGAAGGCAAAGGTGAAAGGCATCTTGGAGTATTTTATGTATGATCTTTTAGATCTGGATTTGTTAAGTGACATTCCACTGCATTCTTGGGCTGTTTAGCAGAGATTGCAGGTGTTGTTTAGCGCAGGTTTTTCCTGGAAGGGAATCCCTCCTCTTTATTTGAGTGATCTCTAAGGAAGAGGTTTGTACTTAATTATACATTAGGATTTAAGTTCCATTTCCTTTCTCTAATTTCTGGGGAACATTCATATTCAGAAAACTGCAGTTTTCTGAAGATCAATTTGGAAGGTGGAAGGTGTCTTCAGTACTTCAGCTGGAGAAAAATGTGAGGGATTATTCCCATCACTTGGGCTTATAAAGCAGCACTCCCAGAGCCACATTGCAGATTTGGCATAAGAACAAAAGTTATTGACCTCCTAGCAGCAGTATTCTCCTCAAGAATAACATTGTCCATATTGCAGATCTGAAAGGAGGAAGGAAGTTGCTAGTACTTCAGCTAGCAATCCAGTAGAGGATCATTCCTCCACATTTTCATTAGTATTGCCATCAGCATGGAGTTTATTGCAACATATTTCAGCAGGCATAAGGCCTCTCTTTTCCTCACAGCGTAGCTTTTGGAGGCAGTGGTGTTGTAGCACCTACAATCATCTTTTGGAGGATTGAGAAGCTAGATCTAGAGCTTCTAGCTCATAGATCTGAGGAAGGGATCAAACCTTCAAGAATAGATCTGATCTGAGCACACATTTTAGCCATATTTTATTCTGATCTAGCTTCAGATCTGTATTTCCCAGTAGATCAAGGATCAAACCCTGGGGAGGTGATTTTTCCAAAGTTGCAGATCTCGAAAATCCTTTCTGGGTTATCTTGAGAATCCATCACATTGGCTAGACCTTGAATCTTGGAAACATTAGAGCTCTAGTTTTGAGTAGATTTTCGTTTCTCTTTTCAGCCTGCAACTCCATGTTTATGACTTGTTGAAGAGACAACACAGTATTTGCTGCAGAGCCTCTCTAGTTACGTTGTACCTGTTGGATGCATGTTTTTAGGGTGATCCTAGCTCATATTTTTGGCTAGATCTACCTATATCTTGTACTTGTGTAATTGATTCATCTCCAATATAATAAAATGGCTCATCTCTTTCTGCATATTCTGATTTTTACTTAGATTTATTGTTTATCTTGCTGTAAGTTCTTATATTGTGTGAAGTATTGTTGCATTCTCCCTTTTGGGATATTACAGAATATAGTGCATGAATATAGAAATAGCAGCAAGTATTAACACATTACATGTGAGCCAAATGATAGTTCCATGGCATTATGTATAACAGCAATAAATAAGTACAAGATCTTGGGGATCAAGCCCCTCAAGATAGGCAAAAGAAGCCTCCAATGCCAAAATGCACCCAAAACTTGTAATACACTGCTATACAAAGTAAATAATCAAGCACATCATAGTTTTAGTGACCAATACTGTAGTTGGGACATATAAATAAATGGATCTGATAATATCATGCTCATACAAGGCCAAAAATGGAGATCTATGCTCCCATACACTTTTCCTAGATAACCCAGGAAGGGTTTCCGGAAATACACAAAATATAAATGGTGGATCTAAAGCCCTAGGGATGAAGATTCACTGCAACTAAAGCACATAGAAGGAGGTGGCTTAATATGATGTAGATCTGAAAGAAATCCTCCAAAATACTGTCTCAATGAAGGGATGATCCCTTCAATGGAAAGCAAACACCCCACATGGGGCATTGAACTTGCCCCTGCAACATCTCACTAAAATAACGCAGATATGGATTGGAACTAAGTAGTAGGGGATAAGATCAACTTGGCCTGATGCAAAATATGTCAAATAATCCCAAGGGGCTCCTTCACTAGCCTCCCAATGGAAGGAAACATTCCTCCACTACAAAAATATCTCAGAAAACACCCAACAAGATCTTCCACTGCCGCATCTTACAACTCAGCACATCTCTCAACAAAAAATGTGCTGTACCACAAGACTGAAGCTTTGTATGAAACCTGAATGTGGACATGTAGTGCAAATCTCTTCCAAGAGGCCTCTAAAAGAAAGAGGTGGGATTCCCAATCAAGAACACCCGGTGATAAACATCACTGCAATCTTGGCTAAACAACTGAAGAAATATTATATGTCTAAACAGACCATATAATAAAAAACATAACATATCATAACTAAATAATATGACTGCCATCCTCTTACTTATATAAGAAATGAGCTTTCTAACCCTAATCCCCATCCATTAATGACACTACTTCCATGCAAAGAGTCTCCATCTAAAATTGTGTTGTCCCTCATTGAATGCCACTACTTCATGACAACGTTGTTGATTTGGTCAAATTTGTCCCAGTCAAGGTGTTCCAGCCCCTTTTCACACCTAAGGGTGCTCAATTAAGCTTCCAAGATGTCTTATTTTCACATTGGCATTGATTTTATTCATATTAAGGAGATTTATGGATCTCCATATCCTCTTATTCATCAAACAAGAAAGAAAGAAAAAATTAATATTCCAATTAGCTCATGGCTAATTTAGGAATATTATATTGTCTCAAAATCAATGTCACCTAAATCCTTATAGTGCAGACTAAATGTAAAAAGAAAAAATTTCCATTTCGATGAAGCCTAAATTATTTAGGGTAGAGATACAAACAAAAGTGAAATCAATGCAATGACAATAATGCCCCCCAAACTAGCTCAAAGCTACGAAATGCAATTCTTTTCAATCGAATTCACTTTTCCCAAACAAAAGCAACTTATTGAAAAATTAAAATACTTCTCTTTTCCAACAAGATGCACAATTTATTTTTTTATTTTTTTTGAAACTTTTAAATGCAATCAAAAGCAAAACAAATGAACGAAAGAAGAAATGAAAAAAAAAAATCCTTTCACTTTTCTTTCAATCGAATAGAAATAAAAATCTCTTTAAAAGCACATGAATGAAATGCTTTTCACTCCTTTTTTTTTCAAAACGATGAAGACAAGCCAAATCAAGATTAAAATGAAAATCACTTTCAATTTATTCTGAATTTGGAAAAAGGACACATTCTTCTAGACTTGTGAATCAAACACTTTGTGATCCTATGTTTTAAACTAAATTGAAGATAAGATTAGAGATGCAATGATGACCAGTGCAAATCACTCAAAATCAAGTCAGGAACAATGTGACAAAAGGTGTTTGAAATGGTGAAAAATATCCCAACTTACAAAAAAATTGAAGAGATGAAAATACTCGCTTGGAGAAAACATCTAAGCCAAACACGCAGTAAGGAGGTTGTTAGCCTCCTATACCAATAGGTTTCATCTTTCATGATTGTCTTGATTGAACTATGGAATATGTTCAAACCTTCTCTCTTGAGCAAAGGTGTTCCATATTCTTAAAAAACCAAAAAAATCAAAAAAGTTAAAAAATGTAAAGAGGGTATACCCTAAAAGAAAGATCAAAGGGTAAAAAGAATAAAATGGTCAAAAAAGTGAAAGAAATGAACCCCAAGTAAAAATAGACCAAGGAAAGTGTGCAAATCCAAATGCCACTGCTATTTCATTTTTGTAATAAATCAATTGTGTGCGGCTTGTCAAACTTTTGCCACAATTTATGAATAAGTCAAACTGTTTAAACTTGGCTTAGTCATATTTCAATTTCATGTTATAGATTAGAGAATAAATATCTAGCCAAACAGTTAAATCTTGGCAGATAAGTAGCTAGGTAGAGTGAATAAAAGGTGCTCAACAGTTTAATCTGAGCCCTTGGATGTAATAAGGGTAGAAATAGATAGATTTATCATGTAAAAAGAAAAAAGATTGAAAAGGGTTTGCAAGTCTAAATGCACCCTAATAAAGAAGAGAAAATGGTAGTGTTAAGTAGATAGGGTAGGTAGATGGTGCTGCAAAGTGTTATCTGATGAATGTTGCTGCTACATATTGTTGATCCTTTATTTTCATCACAAGTACTAAAGCAGGAAATACAATGGAAAATCACAGCAAGCAAAGTCAAACTCATTAACTTCCCTCATCACTTTCCCCTCAAAAGTTTTACTAATTTCCCCCAAAGTACTAAAGTATTTGGAGATCAAAGGGGCTCAAGGCATTTCCTTGACTTCTGGAGGGACCGGACCCTCGGCCTAATGATAAAAAAGACCTAAGTACTTAAGATAATTCATCATCATAATCATTCAGCTTCAATTTTTTCCTAAGTAAAATCCCATTTTACTTAGGAAACTCAAACAAAATTTCATAAAAATCCCTCAAGATAACTTGCTATTCTAAGTTTAAGTGTTGGAGATAAAATGTTGCAATTTACTTCACAAGTTATCACTTTCTTAGATGTGCAAAAATATTTTGAGTTTCCTTGTCCTTTGCCATATTAACATTTAACTATATTTAATAAATCCCTAGTGAAATACCCTATCCTAAGTATATAATTCCTTTTTTATATATACCCCAAAAAAACCCCTTTATTATAACGTTTTGACCAAAGTATTTACCTCCCTAAATATTCATTAAAACCCACTTCTATAAGCCCTTTGGTTAAAATATAGCGTTATACATTAATCCCGCCCCTATGGTGAATTAGTTGTATTAATTAATTTACCATATAAATAAAATATATATATATATAAACTTTAAACATGCGATATGTGTGTTTAAATACAAAAATATCAATAAAACTTCGGGAAAATTTCGTGCCACCGTGGTTTGTCCACATGGAATTCCACTTAACCAAACCCCCGCCGCAACCCCTTTCATTACGCACACGGGATTAATTAGTCATCAGGACTAGTTAATAACCTTTCCGCCTATTAAATATCTCCCGGGGTAATTAAATTAAACGTTAAACTGATTTAAAACCCGACGGGCCCACACCTGAATCCTCCGCATGTTCCCCCATCTCTCCAACCGTCGGATCAACCCTCCGCAGATCAACGGCCAGTGTTCACCCCGCTGCCCATCCCTTGTCAGAGTTTTAACCAGCGGGGGATGGGTGGTTTTTGAATAGTCACATGTCCACGTGGCGATCATTCGGTGGAATCGCTGCCCTCCCGATTCAAACCACCCTCGACTAAAAGCGGTGCGGGCGCTTACCGCTTACCGCCCGACCTTGCATACGTCAGCCCGTACGTCGATGACGTCACACCTCGAAAAAATAAAAAACCCTTTTTACTTGTAAATAAGCCATTTTCCCGTGTTTTTCTGTTATTTTCGTTATTTGAAAACGTCAGTGCTCCCTGCTGCGATTTTCAAATTTCCACTGCAATTCACTGATTCACTCCAAGATTCCGCTGCGCCTGTGTTGAAGTACAGTCCCGCCATCACCTGTTACCTGTTAAAGAACCAGCTTCCTTCTAAAAACAGGTATTTATCCTTTTTTACCTTGACTGCAAGTAAAACTCAGTTCTCTGTGTTTTTCGCTGAAATAGTGATTAAAAATCATCATTGAGTCTTCCCCCAGAGGTTTTAAAACTGTATAATTGTTCCCTGAACCAGCGAATTGCGCCAATTTCCTTGATATGTGCCCATGAGGATTTTCCTGTAAGGAAAACCAAAAACCTCCATTCTGAATCCACAAGAACCAAAATGGAGGCCCCGGCAGCTTTGAATATCACTCCACTGAATGCTCCTCACCGTGAATTGGATTATTTACCTTTGGTAGATGAAGATTTCCAAATTAAAGACTTGCATTTTGATGAAGATCCCCTATTGAGTTATTGTCGCTGCAGAGACGAATACTCAAAGGGGCAAGATCTTATAGGGTTTTGGGAATCCAATCTCCCAAGGTATATCATCCCCTCAGTCCTTATTTTCCCAGAAATCATCCATTATTGCCATTTAAACTATGATCCCACACGGAGGGCTGTAATAGCTCCTGATCAAAGTATTCTGTTTCCCATCACTCCCTAGGCTATCAATACCATGTTACACTTTGAACCAGACCAAGAATTAGCACCATTGTCCATGGAAGGATTGATTGAGAAAACCAGGCAATTAACCCCAGAAAAGCTAAAATTCATGTGTCAAACTTTCATGTTACCTGAGCATCAGCCAAAAGGGTCTCCTCCCTATGGTTTTACTATTTCAATACATTGGGAAGGCTTATTGTAAATATAATATCTTTTGTCTTGGGATTCAACACTAGTGAATATGTAGATGAGATAACCTTGGCTCTGCTATCCATTTTTACTCCTGGGCAACCTCCTGAGATCAAATATGACTTTGCTTCCTTCATAGCCAACAAGATCCATGATCAATTCATAAGGCTAGATGTTGAAAAAGTTTTTAAATACTCCTCAGTCATCTATCATCTCATTATCTACTATCAGTCAGAAAGGTTCCCTTTCCCTGTTCAAAAACATGATGCCAAGGGAAACCCCAGGTCAGTCATATTTTGGTCCCCCATAATTCATTTTTCCTCTGAGTCTCCCTATTCCTACACTGAATTCATTGACCAGTTTGTATATCCTGCAACAATTTTGTTAACAGGAATTCCTCCCCCAAGACTCAGTAATGAAATTATAAAGACCTTGCAACTGTCAAAGAGTTATAAAGTTGGGGATTGGTATTTGTATCAAAACCATACAGTCATCAGAATTTATGGATGTGAATTACGTCCATTCAAGTTACCCAGATATGTGCCCATGAGGATTTTGCCTTGGAATACTTCAGGCAGATGAACAATTCAGATGTGATCCATTTTTGTAATGTAAAGAAGAAAGCTCAGTTAAGGATCAAAAGCCAATTAGGTCCTTTCATCTGCAACTCTAGGAAGGCTGAGAGAGAGGCAGAAAATATATTAGAGAAAAAGTTCCAGACATCTTTCCGTTGGGTTCCTTATGACCCAGTTGGTTTTATTTGTGAAAAGAGATTAAAGAATAAATCATCCCCTTATATACACCACAAGATTCCTGATCTAGAAAAGTATGCCAATCAAGATGAATGGATTGAAGGAACACTTGCTGAGGAAGAAAGTGAAGCTGACAAAATGAATAAAATTATGAAAGATGTTGAGAAAAACTTTGACCTAGAATCTTATGGTCAAGTGCAGGTACCCTACATTGGCACTTCTTCAGCAGCAACTCTACAACAAGCATTACAGGAAAGCAGTTCACCAGTTGCAGCAGAATCAAAGGGTAAAGGAAAAGAACCTGTAATCCAGGTTATTGAGACTTTGGTTATGGCAGAGAAACCACAAACTTCCAAAGCACTTGAACAATCACAGGTTTCTCCCACTCAGGTACAGCATCCACAGGTTCCAGAGTTACAGACTCCATCAAATGTGGAAATAGGAAAGAAAAGGCTGGTTTCAGACACCACTCCTCCAAAAGAAACCTCACAGGTACATCAGGTCAAGAAACAGAAACCAAATCCACCTCCAGATGTGGAAATTATAGATGAAGTATTTGATGATGGAAGAGAAGATAGTCAGCAAACTGGCACAGCAAGTGAAACAAACATAAGCCAGAGAGGGAAAGCTTCACAAAAGCAATTAAGTACTGAGGTATCCTCTTTCAGACCACCAAAGACAGACACGGGGGATATTAAAAGAACCTTCATTAATATTAAAGCAAAGAATGATCCATTGAAAATGAAGGTATATGATCAGTATATGAAGATGGCTCCCCAAAATCAAGAAAGGCTAATGTCAGCGTTTGACCTTTCACAAGGTAAAATGCTGATGAGCCACTTCAAAACAAAGGTGCCAAAGCCCACTTCAGTAGCTGACTACATCAGAACAAATTTTGAAGTTTTGGCGAAAGATATCCATCCACTGGACCAGATAAGAGCTACACAGACAAACTGGGGAAATGGTCTATTCTACTCTTACCAATAAAGCCATGGCAACTATAACGCTGCAGGATTCTTTGAATAACACAGCTGCACAATTGCACATTGAGAAGGCCTCTTCACAGGCTAAAGATAATAGAATAAAGTCTTTAGAAGACATAATTATTGGCTTGGGTCATAACCCCAAAGACATTAAAAGTATTGAGGCATTAATAAAGAAGAAAGATGATGACATAGCTGCACTGAGGAAGCAGCTAAAATTGCCAGCCTCAAGGCACCCTCAGACCCAAGAAGTTCTAAAAGGGAATTCACAGGAAGAAATAATGGAGTTGCTCTTAAGTATGACTGAGCGACTAAGTGAAACGGAGAAGGAATTGGAAAAAGCTTTGCAGGAACAGGAAACTATCAGGCAGACATCAACAACAGGTACTACAACAACAGGGCAACAGATACAGCCATCCCAGGTAAATACTTCTGGTTTGAATTCTGATGAATTAATAAAGCAGATGGAAAGTCTACAACTCAGGGTCACAGAACTCCAAGAAACAAAATTGCAATTAACAAAATTGGAGGAAAAATATGATACATCAAAAAAGACAGCTGCTGATAACACCAGGGAGATAAAAAGGTTGGAAAAATTGGTTCAGGCTCTGGAAAAAGATCTTTCATTGGAGAAGCCTTTAAACGAAATAAATGACATTCTTTGGGGTAACATCATTGAGTTAATAAAGGGTATTTGGCCCTCTATTCAAGCTATTTTTGAGAAAAATGAGTTGGTTAAAATAGCCCAAGAAGAAATAAATAGAACCAGACATGAATTAAGAGGCAGGCCTGAGCAGGCCAATCAACTCATTCAATTTTTGAACACCAGGACAAAGCAACAGCTTGCAGGGTTAGGGATTGATGATAGGACATGCACAGTTTTGGAAATAAAGAGAGTTTTCATTAAGAGAACTTTCATGCAGAATTTAGAGAGGAAGTGTACAGACATTTTGGTTGATATCAACATTTTCAGAGAGAAATTTCAAGCTTTGTTGGATAGTGGATTGCCAAGTCCTATGCTCACAGAAGATCAAATAATGGATTTAGAAACCTATATAAAGAAAATAAATGCTCATGCTCGAAATACAGCTGCTTGTTCTCCTATTTTACCACAATCAACATTACCAACAGGGAGAAATATCTATGATAGAGTAAGGAATTTATTTCATTTGGAACATGAAATAAGGTATCTGTTTCCTAATGAGCCCACCTTCTACAAACTCACAGAAGCAGATGAGACATTGAGGAAACTCGGAAGAACTATGATACCAGATGATCAATGGTGGAGAGAAATGTTGGAAATTTTATGAAAATTATCTTCAGCATAAGAATTTTATTTTTTACTATTATGTGAAAAGTAAAAAGGAAAACAGATGAAAGAGTATCAGATGAAAAGTTAAAGAGTATCCGTAGGAACAAAGAGTGTCCAACAAGCCAAAGAAATACTGCAAGGGACAGCACAGAGCCCTATTTCAGCACTTACCTCCAGCACGTCCATGAAGAAAGGAACAGCACATCGGCAGTTACCCATTATTCTATCCACGAGACCATTTGTCTCTTGTTTGTTTGTAAATTATGCTTTAAATCAGCCTAGGTTATTGGCTAAGATAGTGTAAGATTGTTTAAGATTATTTTGTGTATAAATAAACCCTTAAAGAGAGTATTGAGGGTGGATTCTATTACTCTGCTGTAACATTGAGATTTTCGGAATAAAAGCTTTTGGAGAAATTTACTTGTGGCTTACTGGATGACGATTTAGAGCACTGGACTTGTTGCAGGATTCATGTGTTGGACTACAGTTCAATAAGTGTTTCTACCCTTTGTCTGAAATTTTATATTAGTTTATAATACCATCTTATCCATTTCTGAATAATTTACATAAAAGATTGAAACAGAATTTGCTTAATTGTACTCTGTTTTCAAATGTGGTTATTCTTAATGTTTTCTTCTAAATTAGTTATAAGCATGAATTCTTAAATGCTCTTGCTTTGCTAATTTAAATGTTGATTACTATAATAAAGAATTGTTCATTTCTCTTTGTTTGTAGTCATCTCATTTCTTTCTTTTTGAACATGGTGAAAGATTCTTAGCTGCCTTTCATCCCTTCAAGATCATCCCATCCACTTTAAATTTTAAGGATTGTTCTCTGTCTAGCTATCTTGCCCTGTAATACCATCTTGTGCTTAGAATAGAAATCTAGTAAAGCCATCCTTTGACTCCATAGCCCAATGGACTGAAAGCTCTCAACCTTGCCCTTAGTTTGTGGATTCCACCATTTTCCCAAAACAAACTCTTGAATCTATAACTAGCCTAAAACCTTCCAAGAACAAAGAAAAATCATAAAGAGAGAGCCCTCTCTGGATGCAGATTGGCTAGATTCTGCATCTAAAAGGTTGGTTTGTGGTTACCTCGGGTATACTTTCCTCTTACACAACTTCTAGGAAAACCTGAGTGATAACAGAGGTCACTGAGATTCTACAGACTTCCTTAAGGGGCCAGGAAAAACTGGAAAATCAAAGGGAAACCATAAATTATCCTAGGTATGAGATCAATGCTTTTGTGATAAGAAGAAGAGTGCTGAAAGACAAATAAACATGGTTGTACTATATAGAACAACGCTGCCAACGCAATTGTGCAATCAGAAAGCGCATTGGTCGCTAAAAACAAGAAAAAATGAAAAAGAGTTTCACACAAACACCAGACCTGACATAGTGAGGTGGCTATCAAACCCTACACAAACTAACAGAGGCCTAAGCAAGCTTAGATTTCAGAAATCGGTGAAACTGATCCAAGATTAGTTCTGGGAAGGAAGGCTAAGAGGCTAAGCTCCCCAGTGGAGTTTCTAGTTCTGTTGTCATGATAAATCCCCTCTGTAGACAGAGGAAAACTCTCTAGCCCTAGAGTGGATCTAGCAACATGAGATACTTTCTGATGCAAAGCTCTCTTAAATAATGTTTACAATCTGACAAGAAAAGAGACAAAAGTACCTTTTCCCAATGCTATGTTTGAATCTGTTGATGATGACCTTGATCCACGGTTATTTAGGCTTGCTCCCTGCTACTGATGGCACATGAATACCTATGGATGATCAAGAGGCAAAAAAAAAACATAATCCAATACATAATAATCATAAACATTAGCTATCTAGCAGATCAAGGAGTAGCATAATATTTTCACAAACAATTAGACAAATATATAAAGAAAACATCAGATGTTTTTATTGATAAATATAAAAGGAAGATCTTACAACCTAGGCCTTGATGTTAGAGGCCTCCTTTGGTGAAAATCTGAGTCCCTCACTGAAGCTCTGAAGAATTCATTCTCCTGAACACTTAGGCATTATCACAATGCGAGGATGTAAGGGAACAAGAGTTCAAACTAGCCCGACAATGAACAACCAAGCCAACATTATGGGAATGAGGGATATGAATTTATAGGAATGGAGAAGAGGTTGAGAGCCCATGAAAGGATGAGGAAGCCCACTTTCTAAGGGATAAACCCCCCATGGATGAGATCAAAGAACTAAAATTAGAGAGCTCGACTCTATCACCACCGTTTAACAACCAAATCGCCACCTTGGAACTTCTAGAGGTCGAGGCTTCTCCTCCATTTGAGGAACACTGCCAGGCAGGGATCAACATAGTTTTCCAAGAAATAAGGGCATTGGAAGTGCTAATCCAAAACTGTGAATATGAAATTAGCGCGAGCATGACACCAGGAAAAGTGCTGACCTCGGAAACTAGGAATTTGACCAAGTTTCTTCAGTAATATTCCAAGGCAGTTTTCTTTAGGTCTTCATGGGATGTCTTAACATATTTCTTCATGGTGGAAACATTGTAGAGGATCTTTCACGGGGCATTTCAGGATCAGGGATTGGAAAATGAGCATGGTGACAAGTTAATGTGTAACAAAGGTGTATGAAAGGCTACCATTGGGCATGGAGTCAGCTAATGGGACTTCAATCACAAACAAATTTAGTTCATGGAAGTTGAGGCAATTAATCTTAAAAATATAACTTTTTACAACATACACATAACACATGAAGGAAATTGGAGCATAATACTATGAATCCCAAGTAATCATGAGAATGTGAAGTTGATGATAATATCAGAAATTGGAAAAAACACGGACACGTAAGTTTAAAGGAATTCTCAGCTCTGAAAAACACTTTTTCAACTGTATATTAGCTTGGTGAAAAAAAATTACATAACAATCCTCTCATTTACATTAACCAACCCTTCTCAGATTCAATAAACATCTCATTTATATAGTGAGATCTATGTTACAAAGGGCTTCCACTGGGCTATACATACCTAATTTTACTAGGATTACATCACTTTGAGGAATAATAGGGATATTTATGTTTTAATAGAGTTGGTAATAAAAAAGGAGTCTATTATTAATGTCTAACAACCCATGTTTGTCTTCTTTATCGAATCAAACTATAATGTTGAGGTGGCCAACTGATACACTGGATTTAAGATCTTTACACAATTGATTTGAAGATGAGTTGTCAATTTCTGTGAGGTGAAATCATGATGAGTTGTTTTAACCATGTCAACCATTTGGAATGGATTTTTGAGCTTCCCATAAAATAGATGGCCCAATGATATCCATGATCTCATTAAATGTCTTAACCACTTTTCTTTCTGCATTGACTCCAATGACAAAGCTTTGGCGATGAAGGTGTTAGTCATCAATAATTTTTACCTATTTAGATGACTAAATGCTCTGTCCTGGATTTCTAGAAACAGAATTCAAGAATCATGTGAGTTCTAGAAAACTCCTCAAAGAGAAAATTTTCACTATCCCACTTCTCTGCCAAAGTATGGCCAATCTATCACCTAGATAAGACCAAATCCTAAACTGATGTCCCTTGCTCTCAATATGTTTTCCACCTCTGCCTATACACTCTGTCTCTGTTTACCTACGCCCTCTATTTTCACACCTTGTTTCGCCAAGTAAGCCGAACTTTTTCCCCTACTCACCAAGTGCCTCAAGCAGTGGTGGTTTCAAAACTCCCTTTCTAAAGCCCCTTTGAAGAAAAACAAGGTTTTCTAGTTGTCTAGGATGGTAATGCATAATAGAATGTCAAAAACCCTGTCTCCTTATCCAAACCCTAATTCACGTTTTCAGTCAAAAAACCTATTCCAAGGACATTACAATAAGTCAAATAGGGTCACCTAGGTTATGCACTGTCATGGTTATAAATTCACTATTTCCACGTATATTCAAAGGTGAAGTCAAGAGAACACAAGAATGAATCTTATCATTGTCCAAAGAATATCAAAGACCTCCAAAGATATCCTCCTGATCAAGCAGTAAGCCTGCAAAGGAGCAATTTACCATGTCTAAGCATTTCTACAGGAATGTTTTGTAAATGGTCAACAGTAGAAACAGAGGCAAAGAAGGAGACCTAAAAAGCTCATAAAGGCATCCACAGATGGTAGTAAGATACAAACAAGCTTAATTTTACAAGGAATATCATAATCTCTTGAGAGATTGTTATGAAGTGCTGCCCATCAAAAGGTCCATGCAAGTCCGAAAAGATAGTGGCACATAAGCAACACTATACATCAATCAAAAAGATCATTAAAAGGTTGTTTGGCCTCAAGCATGAATCTTGTAGAGGGAAAAATGTCCTTTTCTTACATTCCTACAAAGAAGACCAAAAGGCCATCAGATTAGCCATGAGGTAAAGTAATGCGAGGCATCATCACAAGAAAATCACGCACAACCAAGAAGAAAGCATCAAGGTATGTGTTTTATGGGAATCAAGATTCATGATGGTTTTGACCAAGAAATAGAGAAATGCTAACATTACAAAGGCAAAGAACCCCTAAACCCCTTCAAATGATCATTGAAGGCTTTTAGACATAAATAGTGAGTTTAATAAGTGTCTCTTTGAGAACTTAGAAGATAACACTGTTTGTTTTTCTAAAGTATCCCTAAAAACTCAGAAGCTTGGGAAGATAGACAAAGATTGTCAAAATAGTGACAAAGAAACCTCCTTCATCATAACAGATGGTTTCAAGGGTTTTCAAGCTACCTTATAGGGTTTGGCAGACAAGCAATAACTCCACCTCAGCAAAAGGTAAAATTAGAGTTTTTAAAGAAGAGCAAGAAGGGTAGACATGAATATCTAACACTTCACTACACAAAAGGCAGAAAGATGATGAAGAGTATCAGCAAGAAGAGGCAAGAAATGTAAGTTCAAAGGTATTTTTTTTCTGAAAAACAGTTAGAAACATATCCAAGTGGCCAAAGGGGACAAACATGGGTAGAAATTGCCAAAGATAGCAGCTATGATAAGCATGGGTCATTGTTTGATAAAGCAAGTTGTCCAAATTAAAAAGAGACAGTGATCAAAGTGACCTAAAAACAAACAGATATACCCCTGGTTTACAGCAGAGGAGTGAACTCCCAACAAAGACCTTCTTATCAAATTACTATTCTGCAAAAAAGATTACTAAGACATAAATAACACTTTACAAAGCTGCAAAGGTGTTTTTCCCACAGAAGGAATGACAAGGTCAAAGGAAAGAATGTTTCAAATACAGAATATCAGTCAAAAGGAGAAATGGAAAAAATGATGAGTTTGCTGTATATAAGTGTTAAAGTAAAAAATAGGTTCTTTTTCCAAAAGGGGCAGAGAGTCATAGGCTTGGTGTCTTCAGGAAGGGTGTCAAATTAAAAAGAGCCTTAAGAAGCCTCCAACAATAAGGAAAAGCAACTATTTCAATCAAATATGCCACCTGCAAGACCAAAATAGTCAAATACATAGTGAGAAAAAGTGAAGAAACATGAACATTCCAAAAGTGCGTTCTATTTCTAATTTTTCAAAAAAGTATAAAACCACTACAAAACAACATCTCCCCACTCATTGACACACACAGTGAGGGTTTTCAAATTTTATGCTAGAGTCCTTAGGTAAAATTTTCCAGGCCCTGCGCTCCAATAGTGTTCCATTGTGCACCTATAGCGTCTCCCTGTGTAAATCTCCACTATGCGTTGTGTGCTTGAAGAGTGATGATGCACTCCTGCAGTTGTGCCTGACGTTCAGAGGAAAGGCACGAAGGCCTGTGCATACCTTGCACGCTTACCCATTCAAAGTGTGACCCTCGGTGTTGCGCTCCTACCATGGTGTGACACCTTCTGCTGCACTCCTGCCACTGTGTTGAACGTAGAGCGATGACCCGAGCCGCTCAGCGAAGTGTGCTACACTCCTGCCACTATTTTGTAGCCGCTGAGCTAGGGCATGTTCAGGCACCCGACACCTTATGATACGCTCCTGCCACTATGTTGAACGCAGAATGGTGACTCGAGCCACCCGATGAAGTGTGATGCACTCCTGCCACTATTTTGCAGCCATTGAATGAAGGCATGTTCAGGGGTGACCCGAGCTGCCTGACGAAGTGTGCTGCGCTCCTGCCACTATTTTGCAGCCTCTGCATGATTTCAAGTTCAGGGTTGACCTTGTTGAAAATGCAGCAAGATGAGGGAGCTTAGTGAAATGAAGTCGCCTTCACTAAGTGGGCCCGCAAGAAAATTTTGGCGCAAAGTATATTTTTAGACATATGGAGCATGGTCCAGGGGTTGCAGTATGTTATTCTTGGAGTATTGGTCATGTTGGTAAAAATAGATGGGACTCTATTTTTTGACCTATAGGTCGATAGGTCGATGTCTATTTTTAGACTGCCTATCCTAAAAATAGGGAAGTCAAATATTATTTACCCTTAATAATATTTGGACTCTAAATAGCAGTTTACTCTCTTGGAGCACTTCAGTTCAAGCCTTGGAAGTGGCTCATGCATCTGACAGAGGAATTACGCTATTCCCAAGGGTTTGATGGCATCATGCATGGTTGACTTTAGTTAGGACTTCAGTGGCAGAAGTTTGGTGGAGTTAATGAGACAGCTAGTGGAGTTGTGTTCTGTTTATTTTAGTTGAACTGGTTGAGATTAGTTTAACTAGCTAATCAGTTAGTTATGAGTGGAGTGAATTAAATATTATTTAATTCATTAATTAGTAACTCATTATTCAACTCAAGAACACATCAGTTCACTACAGTGCATGATCGGTTCAGTGGAGACCAGTGAAAGAGGTAGATGAAAGGGTGGAGTTAGCTATCAGTGGCGACATCAGTTGTGCATGAGATTTGCACCACACTTGGAGGAATTTCCCATGATGATTGCACTATCAAGCCAAGGAGATTTGAACCTTGGATCTCTATATAGACGGGCCATGATTGCGCAATAGAGGAAGGCAATTGGCGGTGAGTTTTGAACCAGTAACCTGTTCAAAACCAAGCTAGATTGTGTGTAACTTTATGAGAAAGTACTGAGTACTTGTGAGGAGTATTGTATTGAGTTTGTTACATGATTTCTCCATTATAATATACACAATAGCTGCGGGGTTTTCAGCTATAAGCTTTCCCCATACATACTGTGTTAATGTGTATGATGAATTGATGTGCTATCGCTTGATTTTATTTCCGCATGTGTGATGATCTGAGTGGAAGAGATTATGTGTTGCATATAAATTCGAATTGTATGTGATCAGGATAGTCTCGGTGGATAATTAATCATTATTCAGCAAATTTCTACAGACCTGACTCTGCCCACAAGCTTTTTGATCCATTTTCTCTGCTGTGGAGGTGCTTCAAGAGGTATTTTGAACTTTTCCTGCATATTCATGGCTTTCTAAAGATAAGGCCACTAAGAAATTTGAAAATTGGTGTTAGCGAAGGCAGTAAAATCCTGAAAGATAACACTTGACCTACACACCACTATGTCTTGACCTAATTAAAAAACTCATCATCTCCTTTAACCCCTTTCCACATCATTTCACTAGTAGTACCATTTCGTTTTAAGGATCTTGAGGCAGGGGTGAAGAAAAACAAAATGTTTGAAGAAGAGAATCTTGACATAGATGAGGCAACTCAAATGCCTAAAAAACAACAAAGGAAGGGAGCGATGCCAAATAGGTTTGAACCTATAAGCACTGAAGAGCTGATAACCTCCCCTACTATTTTGGCCTGTTTTCAAGAGTTGGGCTACTATGAATTCTTTAAAAAGGTACAAAAGATTCAGAGTCACCCTCATTTGACCAAGCTCTTTGCCCTAAACCTTCATAAAAATCAAGTACACTTAGCTAGGGTAAAATTTGAGTTGACTGCCTATTCCATATCTAGGGCCACTAGAATACCTTGCATAGGAGAAAGGTGGTTCAAACAAAAGCATCTGGACCTAAGCCACTACCGCCCATTATTGAAACCAAGTTGTCAAGCTGACTGTAAAACTATGTTCCCATTCTCTCATCTATTGGAAAGATATGCTCTCCTAATGAATATCATCATGAAATACTTCACCTGTGAGGGTAGATTCTCCAGAGTCTATTCATACGACATAAGGCTCCTCATGCACTTCATCAAAACCAAGCTGCTACACATGTCCTACTACCTTTTCAAAAGAATTGAGAAAATGTCTTCCATCATGCAAAAAATGCCTCCATCCCAACAAATGTCAAGCCTTTTTCATCGTTCCCTCATCAAAGTGATTGTCTCATGCCAACTAGAACAACAAGGCATCCCTTGGGAGGTTTTCATCGCCCACGATGATATCACAACTCCACATCCCATTCCTCTGCAAAATCTGCCATCATCAACTAAAAATCCTCCTCACACACCTCCATCGCCCTCAAATAACCTTGGTTCATCTTCTTCACATGAATCATTTCCTCAAATAGACCTTCCTCATTCACCTTCCCCTAAGAAATCAGAAAATGAAGAAAGCAGTGATGGCCAAGAAGAAAGTAGTGATCGCCAAGAAGAAAATAGTGATGGCCATGAAGAAAGCAGTGATGAAAAAGAAGAAAACAATGAGGGACAAGATGATGAAAATGAAGAAAAAATTGAAGAGGAGGAAGGTGGCAGAGAGGGAGATAGCCAAGAAGACATTAATAAAGGTGGTGACAAAGATGAGTGTGTTGATAAAGAATAAAACATAGTTGAAACTAATGAGCCTCATAATGAGCGAAAAAGCCAAAACAATGGGTCTTATGATGAAGAAAATGACACTGAGAATACATATGAAGACAGTGGGGAGGAGGCATATGAAATCAATGAAGAAAACAAAAATGACAGTGACAAGAATGGAAAATACAACCAAGAAACAAAGTTTGAAGTTGTTTTCCGTATGCAAGAAAATGATGACAAAGATCCAAGTAATGAAGATAATGAGCAGGGCACTGAAGGAGAGATCAACCAAAGGAACTCACCTAGTGAAGAAAGAAATGACCCTCACAGTGATGGGAATACTAATGAGGATGCCCAAGATAGTGATCCTACAAAGAATGTAAACAGTGATACAAAAGATGAAATTGAGGGTGAATACAGTGGTTCAAAATATGAAGAAGAGGAAATTCATGAATACAAAGATGTATCAAGCACCAATGAAGATACTTCTAGCATTGAAAAAACAGAGGATGAAAATCCTAAAGGTCTTGACAGTGATAGTGGCATAAAAGATAGTGAGGGTGCTTATCAAAAGGGCAGCCAAGAACAAGGCAAGGAAGATGCACACACAAAGATCATCCATGAAGAGAAAAACAATCCTAAGGTCACTAGTGATCAAGATTTGCAAGTAAAACTTGTTGCACCTTTCAACTTTACCTATCAAAGAGGAGAGAGGCATGTGTTCGCTACGTCCAAAGGGAAAAGGGCCATGCACTCCTCCTTAAATCCAATGAAAGACAAAGGTAAACAACAAGTGAAAGAGGAAGAGAAAAATCATGAGGAAGAAAGAGAATTTGAGCTCATTCACATAGACAGTGATGAGAAAAATGAGACAAGAATAGTAAACTCTCTTCTACAAGACAGAATGCATAGACCAAAAACTTGGAAGTTGGGTTAGAACGGTCAAAGAATCTCATTCGCTTCTTACAGATGTAGAACAAACAAATGAGTGGCCAACTGGCCATCTATGAAGCAAGGGCGCTCAAATATCAGAAAGAGGCTCAAAGGTCACAAGTGCAGTTGGAGGAATACATGGGCACTTATGAGGAGGATAGTGGTGAAGAAGGCCAAACTAGAAAGAGACCTAAGACTATGGGTCTTAGGAAGGCATTGGAAAAACAGAGAGAGGAAGAATTAGCCCAAGCACAAAAATTTCCCCTCACTGAACTCCTTGCCATGGAAATTGAGCATAACAGGGAATAACGGCTTGAGAGAGCCAACATACATTTAGAGGCCAAACTGGAGAAGGTCAACAAAGACTTGAGCTTGCAAAGGAGAATGACTGAGCACTATAAACAGAGAGATCACTTTGCAAGGAAAAATCTCAAAACTGCCCAAAATGAGGCCCAAAACCAAATGATGAAAAGGACCAAGTTAGGCTTGCAATTTTGGCCCAAGTTTCTCTACAGGTCTCCAAGGACCCATGAGGCACCTACCTACCAATTTTGAGAGCAATCGGACAAATTTTTTGTTTTTTGAAAATTTTGAGGCTAGGAGCGCAACACACCCTGTGTTGCGCTTTTTCCTAGGGAATATTTAGGAGGAGAAGCTTACATTTTTGGATTCCCCATCATTATAGGAGTATTCTCACCAATTTTCAGCTCAATTGGAGTTTTTTTGACCCCCCAAAAGGGTCAAAACACTCATTTTTTCACCTTTCTACCCACTTTTCTGAGCATGTGCTGCGCTCCTGGAAGTCTTGGATTTTTCCAATATTTGGGAAACTTGTAGAGGTCAGATTGAAAAAATAAAGGTAGATCTGGAAGGTAGACTTCATGGGCTTTCCAACAAGCCATCTCGAAGCCTTTTCCGACATTGGGAAGGCCTACAAAACACTGCTGCAAAAAGGCCTATTTATGTGTTGCGCTCCTGGCAAGTTTTCAAATTTTTGACACAGTGTGCTGCGCTCCTGTGGGTGACCGGAAAAATTGTGCATTTAGCAAGTTTTCAAAGGCATTTCAGGCCTAAAATTCGATTTAATTTTCATTTATAGTCGGAAAAGATATTTGTTAGATATTTTTGTGCCTTAGGCTTTACAAAGCCTCAAGGACAACTTAGGATATTTCTTTTTGGCCAATAGGCTTCTAGATAATCTCTTTGGCTCTCCTCTTCCTTGTTTGTTATATAAGGCATTAGGATTCATTGTAAACAGTTGGGACTTGATGTGTTTAAGAGCAATACATGGTTTTATGAGCTTGGAGAAGAAATTGGTTTTATGAAGTCAATGAATGACTTGTTTGGCTGGATGATGGAGAAGCATGTTTGCAGGATTCCATAGCTTGGTGAATGGTGATGTTTTCTTAACTTGTTAATGTTTTCTTGTCCTCATTTCTGTTTCATTATTCTTGGTTTCTATAGATCAGAAAAGTATAGGTTGAGACATGCTCATGGAAGCACCTCAAACCTCCTGTTTGTTATAGCTTTGATGTTTTCCTCTTTTAGTCATCTTAAGGAATTATTGACTGCTCCTTAGGCCCACTAAAACTTGTTTTTTTTTTGTGAATGGTTAATATGCTAGCTTCTAAGTATATTCATGGTATGCCCTTCTTATTTAAATTTTTCAAAACCCTATCTTGAAGCTTTTCTACGAAATATTGATTGATTAGGTTAAAACAAAGAGGTCTCATTCGATCTTGCCCTTTTCCCATGCTTACCAAATTATTTCATAGTTCCTGATAACTTTATATATGCTGTTTAGGAGTTCCCTCTCCATAAATTTAGTTTTTTGTTTATCTTATGTGTTTTCCCAAAAGCTGAAGGTGAATTTCTAAAGTTAGGAGTTTTAATGCTTCTATGTTTCACTGGAATGTTCATCTTACATGTTTATTAGTTTGAGTATTTTTCACAGAGATTAATGGTTTGCCCTACCTCATGAATTATTGTTTCAGACTATATATGTTTAAGACCTCTTAGTTTTTTCCCAAACTTGATGTTCATTACACCTCATACATCACCTAAAGGATCCATTAACCTTGCTAAATCAGCCCTACAATACACTTTGTTTGATCATTTAGACACCTTGAATTCATCTGATCCCATAGCCCTATTGATTTGATAACCTCTCATTCCACATATCCTACTTGATCAAATACCCCAACCCAAAACAAACAAACAAAACTACACTTAACAACTAGCCTAAAATCAATCATCCAAAGCGAACAAGTTCACATCCTTTGCATATTAGAGAGAGCCCTCTCTGAGTCCAGGAAGGCTAGGTCCTAGGACTCCAAAAACTGGTTTGATGTTACCCTGTCATTTGGCTTACCAATCTGCCAAATTACGGGACTCCAACATAATAGCGATCACGGTGGGACCTTCTGAGTTCATAACAATATAAATACCCCTTATGACTCCAAAATCCCTTCATCAATAGTATCTTATGATTTAGAGCTACCTCATCACTATCACTAACACAATGGTGATCATGATGCAACCTCTGATGTCAGTGACAATCTAAGTATTCCTTAGGATTTCAGTAACCTTCGTGAAATCATAGATAAACTTAACTGATAGCCTAAGAGTAGAATCTAGCTTTTTCACCATCCTAGCAAATTGATGACTCAACTATAGGAAACTCTTACATACCTTAAGGGCTGCATATAGAAACCCAGAAAACCCCAAAACATTTCTATATTTCCTTTTTGTCACTATTGGTGGTAGACCATAGACACTTATCTTCAAAACAACTAAAATTATCCACTTGGCGACTCCACTAAGCCTCTAGTAGGCCTTCTCAATTTTTCTAAGTATCTATAGACTCCCGTAGGACTACATCAAACCAGCCCTAAGAAGTCTAGAAACCTAGTCACACACTGTGCAAGTTTGATTGCACCTAGAGAGGTAAGCCTTCCAAAAGAAATCATAAACTTTCAGCCTCTCTAAATTTTGAATTTGAAATTTGGCTTTGTGAAGAATCAATACCAGATCTCATCCGAACCCAAACCCTCGTACTATAGTTGATGACCCAAAAAGGATTTTGTGGCAAACTTCTGAAACTGGAAACTTAGCTACTAATAGGACCATTCATAAAGCAAGCTCTGTACCTGAACATATTATAGCATTTCAAGACCCCCAGTTTGACTTGCACCATACTAGAAACCTTTTCAGAACCAAGTCACAAAGTAGAATCGACCATACTGACCTTGAGCCCATAGACTTGTAGCAGAGTCTTAGAAGAGAAGCTTCTCCTTCCATGAAAATGAGGATGTTTACCCAAAGCCTAGGAGGAGAAGCTAAGAAATGGTTCAAAAGCATAACTCCCAACAACATACATGATCTCCCTTCCCTTTACCAAACTTTCATAAACAAATGGGAAATCAAGAAAAACCCTCTTCAGATCCTCTTGGAATATAGCAATCTTAAAAGAAACATGGGGAAAAGTGTCCAAGACTATTGCACTAGGTTCAATAGTGTTTACAATGCACTACCACCAAACATGAAACCCCCATTAGGCCTAGCCTTAGCTAAATTACCGGAAGTTTTTGATCCCGACATGGCCTATCATCTAAGAGAAAGAGAGCCCCTAACTTTAGAATACATGAAACAGGGAGCTATAAGTGCAGAGGCCAACTTAATTGAAAAAAGAGCTTGCTAAGATCGGAAAAGAGGGTAACATACAAAGATGACACCATCTCGTCCACCTCCTCATCTGATTCCAAGATGGACAACCTTCTTAGGACCATAGAAAGAATGATGGAGAGAATAATCATAAATGAAAGAGCACCCCCTAGGGACAACCAAACAAATCCCCAAAATAGAAACCGGAATCAAAATTTTAGAAGAGACCCACCCCAAAACATACCAAAGGAAAATGATCAAAAAATCAGGCCACCCTTCCAAAATAACTATGTTGACAAAGGGGAAAGATATATTGAACAACCAAATGAAAATCATCTAAACTTAATAGGCTCTGATAGTGAGGGTGATGGTTTTCTCACAGAAGAAGAACAAAGTTTTTTCTCCTCAAACCAAGATGAAACAAGCTATGAAGATTCTAAAGACCAAGAATTGGGATTATAAAATGCCATAATGGAAGTCCATAGGCAATATGATCTTAGGATTAAGAAAAACCAAGACAACTCCAGGAAAAACAACTCAGACACTGCTATTAAGAAAGCTCCCAAAAACATTCTTAAAAGAACAACAGACAATAACAATACCATGGCTAATAAAAATGATCCTAACAAGGATAAAACGAGCCAACCAGGTGTTGACACAAGTTTTCCTAGCACCTCTACTAGTGGCCCTGAGAAAAATCTACTGACCAAAGCCCCAAATCAAAATTAGCCAATTAAAAATGTGGAAAAAATTATGTCTGATAAAACTGAGGTAAATATGTCCAAAACTCAAGTACATTTCAGTTTTGAAGGAAAAATTTCTAAAATCAAAATAACTATCCTCTCACTGAATTGGTAGCTCAGGATATGTACAAATATCAAGTTCTGAAAGTTCTAAACATAGGAAATGATAGCAATACTCTAAATCTAACGGATGATAAGCCAGAGATGTTGTTTGGACTATAAGTAGATGGAAAATACCAAGAAGGAGCCATTCCCCCATTCTATGTTAGCCTAAACATACACGACAAAATCTTACATAATGCCATGCTAGACTCTGGTTCCTCTCACAATCTCATGCCAAAGGTAGTGATGGAAAGATTGGGCCTAGAAATAACCAGGCCCTACAAAGATCTGTATTCTTTCAATTCAAGTAGGGTTAAGTGCTTGGGCTTAATCAAAGACTTATGTGTCAATCTAACACAAATCCCTGCTAAGAGCCTGGTCATGGACATAGTCGTGGCTGACATTCCCCCCAAATATGGCATGCTTTTGTTTCGATCTTGGGGAGCCAAAATTCTGGGAAACCTCCAACTTGACATGTCTTATGCTACCATCCCGATTTTTAACCAAACTAGGAGACTCTACTGGGAATATCACATGAAGTATATGGTAAGTAGCCTAGATAGACCCAACAACACCCCTATCTATTCCATTCATTCAAAATTGGACTCATTCATCTTGTATAATGAAAATGACCTTGATGAGCAAGTGAATGAAGATTGTGAAGATCTAGGTACACTACAACAATCAGATCAATCCCTCTATGATGATTTCGATAGTCAAAACTATCACGACCCTGAAACACCACAAGATAATAAAACTGAAATTGATTTCCTGCAAATTGAAAATGAAATGTCAGAAATAAGAATCAGTTTAGAAAAGGGAACAGGTTGCTCAAAATAAAGACAAATCACAAGAACACAACTTCTTCCTTTTTCTAATCCAGAAGAAATGAAACACCCTCACAAAAAAAAATCTTTGGGAATATAGAGCAAGATAGTCTTATGTTTTTACCTTACCTAAATACTTCATCATCCAAGAATTTCTCCTTTTCAAAAAAGTGGTCAATTTCCACAAATATTGCTATAAATCCCAAAGAAGTATTTACTGAAGCTGACATAGGGGAAGATAGCATGGGTAAACTTAAGAAGCCTGAAATAATTAAGTTGTCTAAAATTTTATCACTACACACAAAACAAAGAAATACAAGACTGTGCAAATTTTTTTGGAATGCTTATGTGTGTAGGAAAGCTAGTCTAAAACCATGTAACACAACCATTGTTCTAAAAAGCCCTCCTTTCAAAAATAATCTTGGAAATCTTGAGCCGTTAATTTCCCTTAGAAAGAAGGAAAAAGGACATAGGCTTTGTATAGACTTTAGGTACCAGGATCAACCCTTCCAAAAGAACAAATAATTTTTCATGAAAAAAAATCATACTTTACAAAGGGTAGGGTTTTCTAAAAAAATCTCATTGCATGATAGTTTTTCAGGTTACCATCAGATGATACCAGTTCAGATCAATCAACTCAAATATTTTTTCAAATTTCCTTGGGACAGTTGCATGCTTAAACAAATACCTCCCGAGCTAGAAAGTGTTGGAGATACTTTCTGAAAAGCTATGCCTTCAGTTTTAAATTTCTATACTATGGTGTACATGGATGACTTCATCATTTGTTTTAAATATGATAAAGAATACCTTGCCTACTTGAAGAGGATCTTTGACACAAACAGATTTTAAGAGAAAAGGTCAAAGAAGAAGCACCAAGGGGATCATGGATTTTATGAAAACTCTTGGAATAATTCTTATACCATGTTGTCAAATAGAGGTAACTATGTTTTATATTTTCAAGAGTTGAATGGAAAAAAGATGTTAGGAGATCCTTTTGAAGACAAGATGCTCAAACACTACTTTTGTCAAGATCCCTAGCTTCAAAATTTTCACTCATTGTGCATACCATTGTGTGAAGAAAAAGTTAAAAAGAGAGATAAACACAAAAACATAGAAAAAAATAGAAAAGAGGGCAGATTCAAAAGACAAGGTACAACCCCATACCCAAAAAATAGTAATACTAACTCCAAAGATAGCAACTATGATAAGCATGGGTCATTGTTTGATAAAGCAATCTATCCAAATTCAAAAGAGACAATGATCAAAGTGACCTAAAAACAAAAAAATATACCCTTGGTTTATAGCAGAGGAGTGAACTCCCAACAAAGACCTCCTTATCAAATGACTATTCTGCAAAAAAGATTACTAGGACATAAATAACACTTTACAGAGCTGACAAAGGTGTTTTTCCCACATAAATAATGACAAGGTCAAAGGAAAGAATGTTTCAAATACAAAATACCAATCAAAAGGAGAAATGGCAAAAATGATGAGTTTGCTGTGTATAAGTGTTAAAGTAAAAAACAGGTTCTTTTTCCAAAAAGGGCTAAGAGTCATAGGCTTGGTGTCTTCAAGAAGGGTGTCAAATTAAAAAGAGCCTTAAGAAGCCTCCAACAATGAGGAAAAGAAACTGTTTCAATCAAATATGCCACATGCAAGACCAAAATAGTCAAAGACAGTGAGAAAAAGTGAAGAAGCATGAACATTACAAAAGTGGGTTGTATTTCTAATTTTTTAAAAAAGTATAAAACCACTACAAAACAACATCTCCCCGCTCCTTTGGTCATTTACACACACAGTAAGGGTTTCCAAATTTTCTGCCAGAGTCCTCGGGAAAATTTTTCCAGGTGCTATGCTCCTGTAGTGTCACGCTACGCGCCTGTAGCATCTCCCTATGTAAATATACACTACGCGCTGCGCGCCTAAAGAGTGGTGCTGCACTCCTGCAGTTGTGCCCGATGTTCAGAGGAATGGCATGAAGGACCTTGCATACCCTGCACATTTATCCATTTAAAGTGTGACCCTTAGTGTTGTGCTCCTGCCATGGTGTGACACCTTCTTCTGCGCTCCTGCCACTGTTTTGAATGCAGAATGGTGACCCGAGCCACCGGACAAAGTGTGCTGTGCTCCTGCCACTATTTTGCAGCCGCTGAACGAGGGCACATTCAGGCACCCGACACCTTCTATTGCGCTCCTGCCACTATGTTGAACGTAGAACGGTGACCCGAGCCGCCCGACAAAGTGTGCTGCACTCCTGCCACTATTTTGCAGCCACTAAACGAAGGCACGTTCAGGGGTGACCCGAGTCGCTCGATGAAGTGTGCTGCGCTCTTGCCACTGTTTTGCAGCCTTTGCATGATTTCAAGTTCAAGGTTGACCCGAATCTTCCCACAAGCTTTTTGAGCCATTTTCTCTGTTGTGGAGGTGCTTCAAGAGGTATTTTGAAATTTTCCTACATATGCATGGCTTTCTAAAGATAAGGCCACTAAGAAATTTGAAAATTGGTGTTAGAGAAGGAAGTAAAATCCTAAAAGATAACACTTGAACTACACACCGCTATGTCTTGAACTAGTTAAAAAACTCATCATCTCCTTTAACCCCTTTCCACATCATTTCACTAGCAATACCATTTCTCTTTAGGGATCTTGAGGCAGGGGTAAAGAAAAACAAAATGTCTGAATAAGAGAATGTTGACATAGATGAGGCGACTCGAAGGCCTAAAAAGCAGCAAAGGAAGGGAGGGATGCCAAATAGATTTGAACCTATAAGCACTGAAGAGTTGATAACCTCTGCTAATATTCTGGCTTCTTTTCAAGAGTTGGGCTGCTATGAATTATGTAAAAAGGTACAAAAGATCCAGAGTCACCCTCAGTTGACCAAGCTCTTTACCCTAAACCTTCATAAACATCAAGTACACCTAGCCGGGGTAAAATTTGAGTTCACCGCCTATGCCATCTCTAGGGCCACTAGAATACCTTGCATAGGAGAAAGGTGGTTCAAACAAAAGAATCTGGATCTAAGCCACTATCGCCCATTCTTGAAACCAAGTTGTCAAGATGACTGTAAAACTATGTTCCCCTTCTCTCATCTATTGGAAAAATATGCTCTCCTAATGAAGATCATCATGAAATACTTCACCTGTGAGGGTAGATTCTCTAGAGTCTATTTATACCACATAAGGCTCCTCATGCACTTCATCAAAACCAAGCTGCTACACATTCCCTACTACCTTTGCAAAAGTATTGAGAAAATGTCTTCCATCATGCAGAAAAGGCCTCCATCCCAACAAATTTCAAGCCTTTTTCATCATTCCCTCATCAAAGTCATTGTCTCACACCAACTAGAACAACAAGGCATCCCTTGGGAGGTTTTCGTCGTCCACGATGATTTCACAACTCCACAGCCCATTCCTCTACAAAATCTTCCATCATCATCTCAAAATACTCCTCACAAACCTCCATCGTCCTCCACTGACCTTGGTTCATCTTCTTCACATGAATCATTTCCTCAAATAGACTTTCCTCATTCACCTTCCCCTAAGAAATCAGAAAATGAAGAAAGCAGTGATGGCCAAGAAGAAAGAAGTGATGGCCAAGAAGAAAACAGTGATGGACATGAAGAAAGAAGTGATGAAAAATAACAAAACAGTGAGGGAAAGGATGATGAAAATGAAGAAAAAAGTGAAGAGGAGGAAGGTGGCAGAGAGGGAGATATCCAAGAAGACATTAATAAAGGTAGTGACAAAGATGAGTGTGTTGATAAAGAAGAAAAATGAGTTGAAACCAATGAGAAAAAAAGCCAAAACACTGGGTCTTATGATGAAGAAAATTACACTGAGAATACATATGAAGACAATGGGGAGGAGGCATATGAAAGTAATGAAGAAAACAAAAATTACAGTGACAAGAATGGAAAATACAGCCAAGAAACAAAGTTTGATGTTGTTTTCCATAGGCAAGAAAATGATGACAAAGGGCCAAGTAACGAAGATAATGAGCAGGGAAGTGAAGGAGAGATCAGCTAAAGTAACTCACCTAGTGAAGAAAGAAATGACCCTCACAGTGATGGGAAGACTAATGAGGGTGCCCAAGATAGTGACCCTACGAAGTTTGAAAACAGTGATACAAAAGATGAAATTGAGGGTGAATACAGTGGTTCAAAAGATGAAGAAGAGGACATTCATGAAGACAAATATGTACCAAGCAGTAATGAAGATACTTCTAGCATTGCAAAAACAAAGGATGAAAATCCTAATGGTCTTGACAGCGATAGTGGCATAAAATATAGTGAGGGTGCTTATAAAAGGGGCAGCCAAGAACAAGGCAAGGAATATGCACACACATAGATCATCCATGAAGAGCAAAACAATCCTAAGGTCACTAGTGATCAAGCTTTGCAAGTAAAACTTGTTGCATCTTTCACCTTTACCTATCAAAGAGGAGAGAGGCATGTGTTTGCTGCCTCCAAAGGGAAAAGGGCCATGCACTCCTCCTTAACTCCAATGAAACACAAAGGTAAACAACAAGTGAAAGAGGAAGAGGAAAATCATGAGGAAGAAAAAGAATTTGAGCTCATTCACATAGACAGTGATGAGGAAAATGAGACAAGAATAGTAAAATCTATTCTACAAGACCGGAATGCACAGATCAAATACTTGGAAGTTGAGTTATAAAGGTCAAAGGATCTCATTCACTTCTTATAGATGCAAAACAAACAAATGAGTGGCCAGCTGACCATCTATGAAGCAAGGTTGCTCAAATATCAAAAGGAGGCTCCAAGGTCACAAGTGCAGTTGGAGGAATACATGGGTGCTTATGAGGAGAATAGTGATGAAGAAGGCCAAACTAGAAAGAGACCTAAGACTATGGGTCTTAGGAAAGCATTGAAAAAATAGAGAGAGGAAGAATTAGCCCAAGCACAACAATTTCCCCTCACCGAAATCCTTGCCAAGGAAATTGAGCATAACAAGGAATCATGGCTTGAGAGAGCCAACATACATCTAGAGGCCAAACTAGAGAAGGCAAACAAAGACTTGAGCTTGCAAAGGAGAATGACTGAGCACTATAAATGAAGATATCACTTTGCAAGGAAAAAGCTAAAAAATGCCCAAAATGCGGGCCCGACACCAAATGATGAAAAGCACCAATCTAGGCTTGGAATTTTGGCCCAAGTTTCTCTACAGATCTCCAAGGACCCATGAGGCACCTATATACCAATTTTGAGAGCAACTGGACAAGTTTTTGTTTTTTGCAAATTTTGAGGCTAGGAGCGTAGCACACCCTATGCTGCGCCTTTTAATAGGGCATCTTCAGGAGGATCAGATTACATTTTTGGATTCACCATCATTAGAGGAGTATGCTCACCAATGTTTAGCTCAATCGGAATTTTTTTGACCCCCCAAAAGGGTAAAAAACACTCATTTTTTCACCTTTCTGCCACTTTTATGAGCATGTGCTGCGCTCCTGGCAGCCTTGGTTTTTTCCACCTTTTGGGAAAATTTCAAAGTTTAGATTGAAAAAATAAATGTATATCTGGAAAGTAGACTTCAAGGGATTTCCAATGAGCCATCTCGGAGCCTTTTCCGACATCGGAAAGGCCTCAAAAACACTGCTGTAAAAAGTCTTATTTCTGAGCTGAACTCCTGGCAAGTTTTCAAATTTTGATACAGTGTGCTGCGCTCCTGTGGGTGACTAGAAAAAATGTGTGTTTAGCAAGTTTTCAAAGGCATTTCAGGCCTAAAAGTCAATTTAATTTCCATTTATAGTCGGGAAAGATATTTGTTAGATATTTTTGTGCCTTGGGCTTTGCAAAGCCTCAAGGACAACTTAGGATATTTCTTTTTGGCCAATAGACTTATAAATACTCTCTTTGGATTCGATCTTGCCCTTTTCCCATAATTTTATCAAATGGCTGGAAACTTTGGTTAAAATACATAATATCCCAAACTTAGGGTAAAATATTATGATCCCAAACTTAGGATAAGAGCCCCCAATAATGTAAAATCAACCATTTTTTACCCTTTTTGGAAATAATTTGTAGGATGGAATATTATTCACAACATCACAAATATAATAATCATTAGTTATAATCAAGTGACCCTATAAAAATTATAGGACCCTCACAAATACCATGCTCGTGATGGGGGGGATGTAGTTTTCAGACTGACCTCATTGGTAGGGAGGATACTTCTCTCTTAGGTGGTTGTGACCACTAGTGAAGTGGATTCAAGGGAAAATATAAGTATTTCACAATTTTTATTAATGATTCATGTTTTATTAAGAATGAATTCTTTGGAAATTATCAGTATGAAATGTTGTTTTCTTGTTTAATTGGTAAACCTAGGATTTTGGTATGGAAAAATATAAAAGAGTAACTATAGCAAGATATTTCCTGATTAAATTAGTTATTTTTTGTTGCAATTCTTAACTGACTATAAATTATTAAAATAAAAATCATGATAGTGCTAGGGCCGAATATGAAAATAAGCTTCAACCAATAGCTTGAAAGGAAAATTGTTTATGCAAAAGGGACGAACTCGTATGACTAATATGTGTTGGTTAAATCATGTTGGGAAAGAAAAAGGTAGCTTCCATAGCGTGATGTTGATTAAATATATGGGAGTTTCATTAACAAAAGAAAATCCGGAAGAAATCAGGTTAGTTCCGTGGCCCAGTCGGTTAAAACAGCCCCAGAACAGTCCCTGAAAACCTCGTCGACAATTTAACCAAGTTAGTGGTAACAACCATTGGGGTTGTATGTGCAATAATTTCGCAAGAAACACATTATGTGATTATAAAAGATAACTAATATAATTTTCATAGAAAACTAATGAAAGATAAATATATTATCCAATAAATTCAAAAGATTTTGAGTAGTAGGTCGATACTTTATTTCAAGATAAAAAACCAAGAAATATGAATAACAGAGTACCAATCAAAGACTGTGAACATAGTAAATAATTATGAACCATACAAATTGTAAAAGGAAACCCTGTATTACATCACCAATTAAAATATACATATATACATTTCTCAAAGAATTTGTGCATAAAATATAAATTACTATAAGATACTCTTCTCTTCCTTTCAAAACAAGGCTTTCGGGGAAAGCACTATTGCAAATAGAAATAGCTTAACATCCATGGAAAAAAAAGGCTTACTAAGGTTTAATACATTTGGCCACACCATAAAAGTTAGAAGCAACTAAGGTATTAGCTTGAAAAAACGAGGTCATAATAGGTCATGTATAAGAAAACTAATTTTATAGCTAGCAAACCTAACCCAATTATACCTAGAACTTCTTTTAACCCTCACGACAATGATAATACTGGACCCATATTAGGAGGGACAACCCTAGCCAGGAGGGTTGAATGACTAACCTGGAAGGGAAAAATAAAATGTGAGTTGTGGTGCCACAAAAATTGAGATATGAGAAAATATTTGTAATTGGTACCATCTCACCTGTGATCACACCATTCATACAACCATAAGTTTATAAACCCTTTGAAAACTAACAAAATGGAAAATAATAACGTATGAGAAACAACACTTCTCACCTATGCATAAGGAAAGAGGATTCTTGGGAATCCACTTCTGAGAAGGTAAAGGAAATATTTAGTGAATCAAGTCTACAATGAGATACAATATATATAACAGTTTATGAACTAACCCTAATAATACACATCACACCCAACAATGTGAGAAGGCCACTATATATAGTCATCCCTAGAATCCAACTATCGGCAGAAATAGGTAAACACATCGTCGTTGTGCAAACATAAATGAGTCAATAACCCAATCAAATAGTTTCAGCAAGCACATATAATGCTAAAAGGGCTCTACAAATATGTAATATTCCTAATTAGTGCTGGGTATGTGTTATATTCTTTCCACGACTAATCATGCACGGGGGGGGGCGGGGCGATAGCACTCCCCTGTATGTTGCATTGGGCGTAACGTCAAGGGGGCGGTAGCCCCCCCCTGTCGGGGTCTGAGAAGTGCCCCGGAAAAATTGTTTCGTCCTTATTTTCTGGTGGGCGGATCTGCCCATGGTTTTTTGCATGGGTTTGCACATGGTTTTGGGGTACGATGGTTTTCGACCCCTGGTATTTTGTAGATCCGGTCAAGGGAACTAAGGTTATGTTCTAATCCAGGGTTAATGGTGTTAGGTCCCTATATTACTAGTATAGTCCCTTATTGTTGTTAGTGTAACCCCCTTATTGTTATTATTGTACCCTTGTAACCCCCATATTGTTATTATTGTGCCCTTAAATTATTATTGTTAGGTCAGCTAGGATTACATTGTGGCCCCATGGACTCTTATATATAGAAAGGAGGTTTTGTAATTTGAATCATCCAAGAATTGTTCATTCATGTAATGTATTGGAGGTTTCCCCCTTGAAGTGGCTTATTTCTAAGGTGTTGATATCTCTTTTCTTCTTTTTTTGGAGCTGGTTTCACAACATTTGGTATCAGAGCTTTGAGATTCTAGGGTTTCGCTGCTCCAAATAGGTCATCGTGGCATTTTCGTTATAATTTTTTTCCTACGAAGGTTCAGAATCTGAAATTTTTAGAGTGCGAAGCCAAACTCCTGAGGAAAAAATTCACAAAGTTTCAGAGCTTGGTTCACAATATTTTCGGAGATATGATCTGTGCAAATTAGGTCACTTTGTAGGCTCCTGAATTTAACCTAAACAAGTCATCATGGTATTTTCGTAATAAATTTTTTTATACGAAGGTTCAGAAGCTGAAATTTTTAGAGTACGAAGCTGCAATCCTGAGGATCATCATCGCAAAATTTCATATATTGGTTCGCAATATTTTCAGAGATATGATCTGTGGAAGTTAGGGATTGTTTAGGCTTCTGAATTTCATCTCAAAGAGGTGATCGTGGGAAAATATTCATAGCTCTCTCTCTGAGCATCGGATTGGAATGCTGTAAAAAATGGCCACAATTACACGGAATGCAGTTTTCGTTCTATCAATTTTAGAGCTAAAGGAGGAAACAATGACATGTGGCAAGTCATACAAGTTCGCTCTACTGAACCAGTCCAACATTGGGTCATTGTGGGAGATTGGACATAACTTTTCTTTGAAGAATCCAAATCAGATCAGACCTGTGGCATTTGAAAGAAGCTTCAGAGGGCTAATATAGGGCTGAATTAACTATATTGAGGATCTGCAATTATTGATATAATTCAATTTCAATATTGAGCTCCTCAAAATCAAGTAAAAGGTGTGTATTTTTTTCTTCCGAATTGCATAAGTATTGTTTGAAGAATCAAGTTAAATTGATTCCAAGGGCATATTGTAGAATAGATATCAGTATTGGATTCTAAAATTTCCCCTAAAAATAATTCAACACCCATTAAGCCTTTAGAAAGCTCTACTATGACTCATGAAGACGAAGAATGGCAACATGGCATATCAAAATTACAAGAGCAAGTGCAACAAATTTCGCTCTTGCAAAGAGCAACAAAAAATGACATGGAAGTTTTGAAGAAAGGTATGGAAACTAAGATGGATGGTTTGAAGAAAGGCGTGGAAACTAAGATGGATGGTTTGAAGAATGGAAGGGAATCTAAGATAGATGGCATGGAATCTAAGATAGATGGCATGGAAGCTGGCATGGAATCTAAGATGGATGACATGGAAGATAAGATCGATGAGAAAATGGAAAACATAAAGAATGATCTAAAAGCAGACATGGAAGGTTTGAGAAATTTGATACAAGAAATTTTTCCTAATGGTGAAAATAGTAGAGGAAACTCATGATGAGAACAAAATAAATGTTAATCGTGATTTCATAAAATCTAATGTTGGCGGGAAGAACCACCATTTTCCAAAAATGGATATGAGGAATTTTGATGGAAAGGATCCTATAACATGGATACTACAGATGGAGCAATATTTTTATCTCCATAATGTGAAAAATACACAAAAGGTACGCATTGCAACTTTACATTTAGAACAAAATACATTTATATGGTATCAATGGCTTTGCTCCCGTAAAAAAATTGTCACTTGGTCAATTTTTACGAAGGAAATGATAGCACATTATGAGGATACAAAGAGAAACACTTTCTTTAGCCAATTGATAAATCTCAAACAAAAGGGTTTAATGGGGGAGCACATTGAGGACTTCCAAAAATTTAATATAAGGGTAACTGATGTTCCAAAGGAACACATGATTGATCTCTTCATAGGTACTTTAAAGGATAACATCCAACATGAAGTTTGCATTTGGAACCTGATTCATTGGAGAAGGCATTCAAGTTGGCAAGAAAAATTGAATGTAAAATTATGGCGACAAGGAAGCCTACCACTCACTTCTATAAAGAAGGAAGGGTTGCTACTCCTAGATTTCCACAACCTACAGAAAAAGGGCTTTGCTACAGTTGTAATAGAAAATACACTAAAGGTCATAAGTGTGCTGAGAAGAAATTATTTTACATATATTGTGAAGAGGAAGAAGAAAATGAACAAGAAGAGGATATACACCAGGAACCAACCCAAGAAGAGGAAGAAATGAGTTCGACCATATCGTGTAATGCATTGGCAAGAATTACCACTCCTCAAACTCTCAAGATAGAAGGACATATCAAGAAGAAAAAGGTAATAGTGTTGATTGATTCAGGTAGTACCCATAATTTTATCCATTGTAAGGTAGCCAAGGAATTGAATTGTTTCCTATACCCAGTACCAGAATGTCAAGTGATGGTTGCAAATGGAGGAACTATAAATTTCTCTGGAAAATGCCATAATATTAAGCTAACCATGGGGGAATATGTATTGAATAGTCCAATTTTTTCCATTCCTATGGGAGGTGTTGATGTTGTACCAGGAGTACAATGGTTACAATCTTTGGGGACGGTAGCTTTTAATTTTCAAGAACTTTTCTTGAATTTTTTTTTTCAGAAGGAAAGGAAGTCGAATTACGGGGTATTGCAAGGAAGCCGAGAAAGATAATAAGCTCTAATGTCATGACAAAGCTTCTAAAGAAATAACAACGAGGCATAATTGCACAATTATGCTCACTAGAAGTTCCAACATCAAAATCATCTATTTCTGCAGATCTCCAAAAAGTCTTGGACAATCATTCCAAGGTGTTTGAAACTCCCAAAGGACTCCCACCTATTTTTGATCATGATCATGCTATTCATTTGATTCCAGGAAGTGTTCCTCCAAACATCAGGCCTTATAGATATCCTTACTTCCAAAAGAGCGAAATTGAACGTATGATTGCAGAAATGTTAGAGGCAGGTATAATTCAACCTAGTCAAAGTTCTTTCTCTGCTCTCGTAGTATTGGTACACAAGAAGGATGGATCATGGCGAATGTGTCTGGATTATAGGGAGCTCAATAAGCTCACCATTAAAGATAAATTTCCCATTCCTGTGATTGATGAATTATTGGATGAATTACATAGAGAAATTTATTTACCAAATTGGATCTTCATTTAGGGTATCATCAAATTAGAATGAAGACTAAAGATATTCTGAAAACAACATTTCGAACTCATGAGGGTAATTATGAATTTCTGGTCATTCCTTTTGGCCTTGCCAATGTGCCTTCTACATTTCAAGGGTTGATGAATTCCATTTTCAAACCCTTCCTTAGAAAATTTGTGCTAGTATTTTTTGATGATATACTAATCTACAACAGGTCTTGGAAGGATCATGTTCAACATGTTGACAGGGTGCTCAAACTATTGCGGGAGAAACAATTATATGCAAAAACATCCAAATGTTTCTTTGGAGTACAAGAGGTGGAATATCTGGGTCATATTGTATCTCACGAGGGTGTTAAGGTAGACCCTAACAAAATTAAATCCATTAAAGAATGGAAAGTCCCCACAACCATAAAGCAGTTGCAAGGATTTCTCGGGTTAACAGGGTATTATCGCAAGTTTGTTAAGAATTATGGGAGAATAGTAGCACCTCTAACAACATCATTGAAGAAAGATGCATTTTCATGGACTCCTGAAGCAACTAAGGCCTTTGAACATCTTAAAGAGGCAATGTGCCTAGCACCGGTCTTAGCTACGCCAGACTTAACAAAAACCTTTATTGTGGAATGTGATGCCTCAGGAAATGGAATTGGTGCAGTTTTAATGCAGGAAGGAAGACCCATTGCTTTTGAAAGTCGTCCAATCAAAGGAAAGTATTTACAGAAACCTATTTATGAGAAGGAAATGTTAGCAATACTGCATGCACTAAAGAAATGGAGAAATTACCTAATGGGAAGACACTTGAAGGTAAAAACTGATCATGATAGTCTTAAACACTTTTTGGAACAAAGACTATCTTCAGAAGAGCAACAAAAATGGGTCACAAAGATGTTGGGTTATGACTTTGAAATAATATACAAAAAAGGGAAGCTAAATGTTGTTGCAGATGCACTCTCAAGAAAGAATGAAGAGGTGGAAGCATTTCTTTATGCCATTCTTATTATCCAACCAGATTGGATAACCGAAGCAAGAGATGAATGGAAGAAGAATGAAGACGCGTGGACACTCATTCAAAATTTGCAGCAAGATCCTAGTGCATCTGATACATTTAGTTGGAAAAATGATTCTTTATGGTACAAAGATCTCTTATATTTTTGTAAGAATTCCCAACTAAAACAAAATATTCTTTGGAATTGCACACCTCTCCCTTAAGAGGACACTTGGGATTTTTAAAAACTTACCATAGGGTGAAGAAATAATTTTTTGGGATGGCCTTAAATATTATATTCAAAATTTTGTGGCGGAATATTTGATTTTCCAAAAAAACAAAGTTGAGACAACTAAGACCCCGGGTCTGCTACAATATTTATCCATTCCAAATCACTGTTGGGAGGAGGTTTCAATGGATTTTATCACAGGTTTACCTACGTCTGAAGGAAAGAGTTTCATCATGGTGGTAGTTGATAGGCTTACCAACTATGCACACTTTTGTGCTTTATCTCATCCATTTAAAGTGATTACAACTGCTACTACATTTATGGAAACAATTCAAAAGCTACATGGAAACCCAATGATTATTGTAAGCGATAGAGATCCCATTTTCACTAGAACTTTTTGGATGGAATTATTTTCTTGTTTGGGTACTCAAATAGCTCATAGCTCATCTTATCATCCCCGATCCGATGGGAAAACTGAGATAGTGAATAAATGTTTGGAAGTATATGTTTGTTGTTTTGTATCTGATAAGAAAACACAATGGGTCAAGTGGTTACCTTTCACTGAATGGTGGTATAACACTTCCTTCCATAATGTAGCAAAAAAGACCCCATTTATGGCACTTTATGGATACCATCCACCATCCATCAAATCTTATTTAAGAGAAAATTCTAAGGTTAAAGCAGTGGCAGATCACATTGACCATCAACAAGAATTTCTCCAACTCTTAAAGGATAACCTAAATTTGGCACAAAATCAAATGAAACAATAAGTAGATCAACATCACAACGAGAGAAGTTTTGATGTAGGAGACTAGGTATTTTTATGACTACAACCATACAAACAAATGTCCCTCAAGAAAGCTAAGAAGGATAATAAATTATCGCCAAAGTACTATGGTCCTTACAAGGTGTTGCAAAAGATTGGTACTATGGCATACAAATTGGAGTTTCATGCTTCTTCACGAGTGCATCCAATTTTCCATGTTTCATGCTTAAAGAAGGTTATAGGTGAAAATCTTCCAATTCAAACAATATTTCCATAACTTGATGAGAAAGGAAAAATCATATTGGAACTTGAAGCGATCACAGAAACAAGAACTCGACAGCTACGGAATCGATCAATTTTAGAGTATCTCATCAAGTGGAAGAACTTACCCACTGAAGATTCTACATGGGAGGATGAGAATTTTATACAGAAGCACCGAGAGCTACTCAAGCATTGAGGACAACACGTTTTTGAAGGAGAGGGGCATGTTAGGTCCCTATATTACTAGTATAGTCCCTTATGTTGTTAGTGTAACCCCCTTATCTTGGTCACTTGTACCTCAGAGGCCCCCATAATCCACATGTTGTGCCCTTAAATTATTATTGTTCTGGCTATTAGGGATTACATCAGGTCCCATCAGGGATTAAATTGTGGCCCCATGGACTCCTATATATAGAAAGGAGGTTTTGTAATTTGAATCATCCAAGAATTGTTCATTCATCTAATGTATTGGAGGTTTCCCCCTCGAAGTGGCTTATTTCTAAGGCGTTGATATCTCTTTTCTTATCTTTCTGGAGTTGGTTTCACAACAAATGGATTGGGGTTTATGTATGCTTCGACATGAATATATATGTGTTGTAACACTAAAAGGAATATAATGAAAAATCAAGTTGGTCATCCCGATTTGGGATCCAGGGGAAAATCTCTATGTTTATCTGTTTTATGTTTTATGCTCTCGCTATTGTTTATTTTTTGTTTTAAATATTCATTCTTAGATAATTTCTGTACAGGTTTAAAACCTACATTTGGTATCAGAGCAGTTTTGGCTTCAAGGGGGCACCTTTGTTGTTGAGGGGTTTTTTTCTTGGGCCTGAGGTAGACCCTGTTCAGTGGGAGATCTGCGGGATCGATTCTTGCGGTTAAAGAAGATGGCGAGCGGTGAGAAGATAAAGATCGAGAAATTTAATGGTCAGAGTTTTGAGTTGTGGAAGCTCAATATGGAGGATCTGCTGGTGGATAAAGATTAGTGGATCGAGGTAGATCCAAGTACTAAACCAACGACAATGTTAGATGAAGACTGGAAGAAGTTGGATCGGAAGGCAAAGAGCACAATATGATTGTGTGTCTTAGATTCAGTATTGTTTAATGTATTTGGGAAATTTGCGGCAAAGACCTTGTGGAACAAGCTAGGGACTTTGTACCAATCTAAGTCTCTGGTGAATAAATTGTTCCTGCGAAAAAAGCTGTATAACCTGAGGATGAAGGATGGAGACTCGGTGACACAACATTTGAACGCCTTCAATACTGTGGTAAGTCAGTTGTCATCTGTTGATATTAAAATCTTAGATGAAGTTAAGTGCATCAGTTTGTTTTTTTCTCTACTAGACTCGTGGGACAGTCTGGTTATTGCAATAGGTAGCAATACAACTACCTTGAATTTTGATGACATTGTCTCAGCCTTGCTGTCAAAGGAAATGAGACTGAGAAATATGTAGGGTCAGAATGGAGATGCCTTATCTGTACGAGGAAGGTCCTAGAACAGAAACAAGAATAAGGTTTCGAGTGGGAGATCTAAATCTAGAGGGAGATCTAAATCTCCTGGAAAGTTTGTAAAGGTGTGTTGGAAATGCGTAAAGGAAGGGCACTACAAAAAGGACTGCAGATCTAAAGCTCCTGAGAAAGGAAAAGGATCTGATGATGCTCCTTCTGCAGAGGCAAAAACCACCTCAGATGAAGGTGGGGATGTGTATTTGGCTTCTTCTTCAAATACACATGTAGATCATGAGTCATGGTTGATTGACCGTGGTGCATTTCACTTCACTCCCCATAGGGAGTGGTTCTGCGAGTATGAGAAATATGATGGCGGTGATGTCTTCTTAGGTGATGATAGGAAGGCAAAAATCATCGGACGTGGAAAAGTCAAGCTGAAGCTGCAAGGTGGAAGGATTAGAACACTTCCTGGTGTTCTTCATATTCCTGCATTGGCCAGAATTCTAATTTATGTAAGCAAGATGGATGATGCAGGTGTAAAAAAAGTGTTCGAGAAAGATATTTGTAAGATGGTTCGGGGAGCATTGGTATTAATGTGGGGAGTTCGGATTGGAACTATGTACAAGCTTCAGGGTAGCACTGTTATTTCCGGGTGCAACAGTTCTATGGTTCCCAAAAATGGAGCGGAAAGCCTAGCGGTCTCTGGAGAAAATACCATGCTGTGGCATCAAAGGCTTGGACATATTGGAGAGAAGGGTCTTCGGATACTACATGGAAATGGTATGTCTAATAGCTCTCTGGATTTTGATTTCTGTGAACATTGTGTATATGGGAAGCAGAATCAGGAAAGTTTTCCTTCTGGTGTTAAGAGGGAAAACAAGATATTAGAGCTTGTGCACAGTGATGTGTTTGGACCTGTGTCGGTTCCATCACTGGGTAATTCTGTGTACTATGTTTCATTCATAGATGACTTCTCAAGGAATACATGGATATATTTCTTGAGGAATAAATTTGAAGTCTTTGACAAATTTAAATAATTTAAGGCTCTGGTGGAAAACTAGATAGAGAAGAAGATAAAGTTGCTGAGGACAGATAATGGTGGGGATTTCTGTAAGAAGGAATTTGAAGAGTTCTATAAGAAGTGTGGTATAGCACGGCAGAAGAATACTCCATACACACCTCAGCAAAATAGAGTTGCAGAAAGAATGAACATAACACTAATGGAAAAGGCAAGAAGCATGCTTAGTGGTATCGGGTTAGGACAAGAATTCTGGGCAGAGGTAGTGGAGACTGCATGTTACTTGGTTAACAAATCACCTTCATCAGTGTTGGAGGATAAGACTCCACATGAGGTATGGACTGGTAAGAAACCCTCTCTTACACATCTGAGGGTATTTGGATGTGATGCATATGTACATGTTCCAAAGGAGAAAAGGACCAAGTTGGATAATAAATATAAAAGGTGCATCTTTATTGGGTATAAGGATGGTTTAAAGGGTTACAAGCTTTGGAACCCAGAAACAAGGAAGGTTGTGTACAGCTGAGATGTGGTGTTTAGAGTGGTGAAAGATGTTGTTAAACATGAATTCCTACCAAAGGAACCTGAGAATATAGATTTTTAGCTAAAGGAGGATGAATCCGACTCTACAATAGAAGAAGACTCAGAAGAGGAAGAGCCACAAACTCCAATTGTAAGAAGATCAGCTCGGGAAAGAAGACAACCAGAAAGGTATAGTCCATCTACTTTCTGTTCAATTTTTTATTTAACTATAACTGATGATGATCCCAGGACTTTTAGGGAGGCAGTAGATTCAGAGGATGGAAAACTCTGGAAGGAGGCCATGGTTGATGAAATGGAATCCTTGCATAAAAATGAGGCATGGGATTTGGTGGAGTTGCCGGCTGGAAGGAAGCCCATTGGGAGAAAATGGGTGTTTAAGAAGAAGATGAATGTAGAAGGCAAGGTGGACAAATATAAAGCTCAGTTGGTAGCAAAAGGTTATTCCCAGTGCCGGGAATTTATTTTAGTGATATTTTTTCTTCTGTTGCCAAAGTTACTTCTATTAGATTACTTTTATCTGTTGCTGCTACATTTGATTTTGAGGTAGAACAGATGGATGTGAAGACAACATTTCTTCACAGGGATCTGGAAGAGGAGATCCACATGAAACAACCTGAAGGCTTTATGGTGAAGGGGAAGAAAGAACTACTATGCAGGTTAAAGAAGTCTCTGTATGGGTTAAAACAGTCATGAAGGATGTAGTATCATAAATTTGATACCTACATACGGGGACTTGGCTTCACCAGAAGCAAGGAGGATCACTGTGTTTATTTTAAATTAATTGGTGATCGTGTTATTTATTTGGTCTTATACGTGGATGATATGTTGTTGATTGGAAATGACAAAGAAATTATCCAAGATTTGAAGACCCAAATATTCTCCAAATTCGACATGAAGGATCTTGGTGCTGCAAACTATATTTTGGGCATGAAAATTAAGAGAGATTGGGAAAAGAGGAAGCTCTGGTTAAACCAGAGGAAGTATGTCGAGGCTATATTGCATAGGTTAAATATGCAGGATAGTAAACCAGTGAATGTTATGATTCATGTAGGTACACATTTTTCTGCTAAACAGTGTCCCAAGACACAATAAGAAGAGGAGGATATGTCTCGTGTTCCATATGCAAGTGCAGTGTAATGTTCCTTTTTCGGGAATTTCTGCAATATGGTCCTCAAGGACGCTATATAAGGAAGGAAGTGTAAAAATAAGCTAAAATGGATCTTGGATCCCTTTTTTAATACATAAAACACTTCTCTTCCAGAAGTTGAGCCCAAAGAAATGTCCCTAGATGGGTTATTCAGATCTCCCCAAACTAGGTTCCTTAGGAAACTGCTCAAATAGAGAGCCTACAGCAATACATGAACACAATCATGAAACTCTGAAAATATGTACATATCAATAAATGGAATATAATACAACCATCATTTTTATTAATATATCATCTACAATATACAAAAATATCTTGAGGGACAAGCCACTCAAGCTACCAGAATCAATCTCCAATGATCAACACATGAAATACAAGAGTTGCTGCATCTGCACAAAATGCCGGAGAGTAGTGACAGCGCTGCCTATATTAGAGTAGCTGCTACTATAGATGCATATAAATAAAATATGGCTGAAATATACAAGAAATTCCCAGGAATAGAAGAATGGGCTCCAATACAAGATTTCTATCCAATCTAGGAGAGGTTGCTAGAAATGCCGGAAAATGTACAACGTGACAAATAACTTGTCACTGCAACTGAATCAAAATAAGAATGAGGCTATGGTAGATCTGAAATAATCATGCCCTCCTCTGATAATGTTCTCAAGCAAAGCGCTGATCCCTTTTACTCAAAAACACTCCTCCTGATAAGCTCCAATGGACCTCCCGGCAACTGCTTACATAAATAACGTAGTTTCTACCCTAGACTGCATTGTGAGAGATGGTGAATGATTGGCCTTGTTAGTATGAATCTTTTGTCGAAGTGTACGAAAAAATACCACTTTAGCTACGCATAACAAATAGCCCTAACATCAAATATGGTTGCCAATATCTTCAAATCTGCAGTTAGTTGATCAAGACAAATGCTGCACAAATACAAATCTATGCATAAAAAGACATTAAGCAGTGAAAATAAGGTTTTTCTCCATACATCCAATAGACAAGACAAGAAAAATATTTTTTGAAAGAATTTTATATTAAGGGCACCTGGGAGGAAAACAAGAAAGGTGTTTCCAATTCTCCTCAATGGGATGGGTTCTTCAAAGTCCTCAGCGCTTCAGATCTAGCATTTCTTTCTCTTGATGGTGTAGAAAACCCAGACAAACATAGAACTCAAAGGGAGCTCACAAAATGAAAAAATGGAAAATTTGACAATGATGATGGCTCAAAGTCAGACCAAGAGCATAGATCCAGAGTGATCTAATAGG
>CM076581.1:252085938-252247739 GCA_034641835.2 Pinus albicaulis
CAGCAAAAGGTGACAAATGAATGGGAAAACCCTTCTATTTATAACAAAATATTGGGTCATTCTAGATCTTGGTGCATGATTAAAATAATATTAACCAAATCTAGATCCACCTTTTATGGAATATTTTATTATATTTGTTGGAGGGAAAAATTATTTGACTTGGGTCAAATCCCTTTATTTGTAAATAATAAATAAATAAATGATTTATTTATTATTTTAAGGAAGTGGTTGAATGATAATTAAATAAATAATGATTTATTTAATTATTTATAAATGATTTAGTCATATTTAACAAGGAATATTATTTAAGTAAGATTTAAATAATTATTCCTAGAAAATAATAAGATAAATAAGGATTTATCTAATTAATTTCCTTGTTTTGGGTTAAATATGACTAGCAATAATAATTATATTATTGTTTAATTAATTATTCCATGAGGAAACTCAAAAAAATATAGATTTGTTTGATATTTCCCTTTGGGGTTTCCTGTTTAGACCATAAAAAACCTAATAAATGTGTTTTATTAAGTTATTTTACATAGTGAAAGCAATTTTACTTAGGGTAAAATTGGTCTTACATGGTGTACTTGGGTCCATCTAATGATAATAGGTTAGATGACCAAAAAATGGTGTAACAGATTTCCCCCCAGCATGTGAGTGTTAGGAGCAAATCATATGACCGAAGTACGTTGTAAGAACTCAATCACCAGACATCAAAAGGGAAGTCAGAGAGAGAAATGTAAGGTAGTCTAATGTGCTAAAGAACTAGACCTTGAGGAGATGAGACTTACAGGTGCAACAAGTCTCTTTTTATGAGAGGGTACCTATGCTAGAGGCGACGGGGGAGGCATACCTATGCTTGCCGAGACAAAGTACAAAAGAATAGTTCGTCTAGTAAATAAGGGACCGAATTGTAAAGTACATACTGGCATAAACATGAGCCATATAAAATATAGAATGATTAATCCCACATACATGCTGTGCCTAGGATAACAGCCAGGACTTATACAATAATATCTAAGTACATGAGATACAAAAACAACCCAAATGCCCCCTATAAATGAGGGAGGGCTCGCAAAATTTGACTGATACATGCAAATCAAAGAGGCGTTGCAAGTGGCTAAGGCCGACATCATCAAATATATGGAGCTGCATCGAAGGCTGTAATGAAGAGGTCATCTGGGCATGTGGGGGGCTACCTGCAGGGCCATCCCCTCATGAGGGTTGAGACATCTCACACACACCCAGGAATCACCAATATCTGTTGATGCATCACTAAACCATCAAGTATACGGGTCTCGATCATGCTGAAAGGAGTTGGAGCTGAGAAACAATCAAGTCAAAGGGTAATGAGAAATCCCCTTTGCCTAATCTGAGGCACCGAACAAGTGTGGAAGCTGGACCAAGGTACACCGCCCTCTAAACCTGTCTTCTGGAATGAATGAGCTGATGTCGACAGAAGGAGGTCCGCCAAAGGTGAGGCAATAAGGGATCCTCAAATAAGGCACCAGAGAAAATAGTAGAGAAACTGAAATACTGACACTAATGATGATGATGAAGTGGGGGATACTGAATAGCGAATGGATGACTTCCCTTGTTAGAGCATAAAGGGCATGGATGACTTGGCAGCGACTGATGCGATATCATGAGGGATAGGGGACAGTGGGGCTGAAGGCCATAATGTGTGACATGAGAGAGGGACGAAGCAATGAAGGATGGAGGACTATGATGGGATAAAAAGGGACTGGGGATAGAATCCATGAATGTGATGATGACTCAACTCGGATGTTCTAAATAAGGGCGACTCAATGGTGCTGCCACACAGTAAAGGTCCAAATGGGGGACCATAAAAACATGAGTAGATGGGGGTATCTCATGACGAAAATCGACACGAACAAGGACAAGTAAGGAGGCAAAGTGGTGCCCCAAGTACAAGTGTTGTAAGTGAGGAAATTCAATTTGGAGGAGAGGTGAATAGACCCTCTGTGGAAAAAATGTGTCCTGTTGAAGTATTGAATCATGAAAAACTAATAGATACCCATTTGAGTGCTCAGTGAGAGCTTTCCAATGGTGCAGACGGTTTGTCAAACGGAGCTACGGTTTGGCCGTAGCAGGCGAAAGAAAAATTGGGGGTTTCTCTTCTAATAGGGCATTTTCCCTCCAATGCATTCATTTTATTGTGTAGCTGTGGTGAATGTAGAGAGGAGAGAAGGCCCTAAATCTTACAGTGATCATAGCAGACAAATCAACTGTTGGAATCGAAATCCGTTAGTTGCAGGTAAGAGGCCTAATCCTACTCTTTCTTTTTGATGGATTGAAAGTTCAGATTAGGGTCCTAAATCTTAGGAATATACTCTCCCTTATCTTTACGGCCGGGTCACACTATTTGGGTCAAAAAATGTGACCTGGGAAGTAGGTTTTGGCCTGAAAAGTGCGACCTATCCCAGGATTTGTCCAAAAAGTGTGACTTGTCAGATGGAGATGATTTCAGTGTTGTTGTGGGTTGAGAGTTGGGTTTTTGTGGTTGGATACAGTTTTTCGTATCAGTATACTAACAAATATGATGTTCTTGTGTAGATATGGTAGAGATATGGATCAATTGGAGAGAGAGAGACCTGGGTACATTACGGTCGAAGATCCAAGTGGATCAGGGTGTCTGTCGTGCACTGGCCAGGTTTGGGGTTCTGAAATTTGTGGAGAAACCTCTAATGAGAGCTGGGGAGCCCTTGTTGGCCCAGATTGTCAGTCATTGGGATCCAGATCATGAGGTATTTATAGTGCACGGGCACAGGATCAAGTTGATAGTCCAAGATCTATATTTCCTGACTGGTCTCCCGCCACTGGGAATGGTGGGAAATACTCAGCCTGTGTTACCGCAGGGGTGTAACATTATAATGGAGTTTGTAGAGAAACATTTCCGACCAAGTCTCCAAGTCAAAGGGACTCGGATACTTATTGGGGACCTACAGAGATTAGAGACCCGTGCAGTAGCCGCAGCGGTGTTGCGGATCCTGGGCAGCCAGGTGCTCCATCACATCACTGGGGGACAGATGATGATCGTGGAGAAAGTGTTGAGTGGGACCTACTATGGCTAGGCCCAGATGATGTTGGTGTGATTGAAATGACAGTTCTTGCTTTGCAAGCGACAAGTGAACCATGATTGTGCGTATGGGACCGTATTGTGCTCCTTCTTTTTTGAGAAGATCCCGACCTTGCGACCTCGTGTACAACTACTAGATGGGGGTCCAAGAGAAACCAGAATGTGCCGGTGGGGGCGACTACTATGTAGAGGAGGAGGAGGGGCGGTCGGACGGGTGTTTCGACCAGATTTCTTTTCCCATTGGGATCAGATGTCGCTGTACATAGACGACTTTCCCTATAGTGGGATGAATTATTGTGGAGATCCATACTTGCCACTTCCGCCTGGTCGAGTGTGGGGGCCCAACGGTAAGTGAAAAGTGAATGATATTTTATGTGCATGTTAAGGTTTGTGAATAGTATATATGGTTCTGATTCTTATACTTTTGGTATGCAGATATAGCTCCGGTAAAACTGGCCGGATATATGGGACGACCCGCAGTATCAGGAACTATAGGTTCTAATGGATCGAGAACGACACAGAATGAGGATATGACCGCCATCTTGGAGGACATCCTTCGTAGATGTGAGGGGTTGCTGACCGGTGTTTCGGAGTGGGGTTGGCAAGACTTAGATGACCAATACATAGAGCTATGTATTGGGATACCCTCGGAATGGCGAGGTGTCATGCGGCGTATGGTGATGGCCGGTCAGACTGTGCATGATCTACAAGCTGTGGGAGCAGAGCCATTGGCTCGGGATCCTCCAGATAGTGGTTAGATGTGGGGCAGGTGGTGCCCCCTAGTGTGTATGTAGGGGCAAGTGTTGCCCCCCAGTTTTGAGTTTTGTTTTTTGTAACATGCTATGGGCATGTCATATGTATTAGAGTATATGTACTCTAAAAACATGTTGTACGACACATATTATGGATATGCATCATTTTGATGATTTTGAATGTTATTGTCTTGTGGGAAATGTGTGTGATAAATGCCAATCTAGGACATGGTTTGCAATGCTATCTAAGTAGTGATTTTGTTCTCTAGGTACATGACTGAAAGTAATGGCTCTAAATTCATGTATCAAAACTTTCACTCGTAAATATCGTCTAAAAAATATAGGATTATGCACACGATAAACACCATTGAGTTGCATGACAAGAAGCAGGGAATCTAAATGGACATGCATATGGAGGATGCGATGAGAAAGGGCATCGGCTAAAATACCACGCACTGCATCATATTCAGCCTGATTATTGGTGGTAGCACCAATGCAGATCCCATTGGAGAGAACGACGGTATGCAAGGGGGTAAAGATGGCCCAAGCTGCTGAGGCTAGATTCCAGGAATAGCGACTTGCACCATCGGTGTAGCCGATATAAGGTGTGGATGGGAGGTCCTGCAGAAGAGTGTCAGAAGACAAGAAATGGGAAGGGGAAGAACAATGATGGCAGCATGAGTGCAGAGTAGACATCAAACGACAACTACGGGAGGGAGTAGTCTGGATAGGATGGCTATGACTCATAAACCGACTAGAGGGTGATGTATGAGGGCTACGGGAGGGATAGCTGGTGCTTGTGCTGCAGAGAACATCATAGATATGGATGGTATCATCTCAGTTATGGGTGGGAAAGAAAAGGTTAGGGAAACCACATGACACTACAAAGCTACCTAAATCATCAGCATGGGAGAAGAGGCTCACATATGAATCATCACGGGGGATGAAAAAAGAGCAGGTAAAAATATTGTCAAATGATGTGGAGCCCAAGAATGTCGCTGAAGGGAGATCAAGAAAAATAGAAGGAGGGGATTCAGAGGGAATGTGCTCCGAGGGTCGCACGGATGATGATAGGTAGAGGATGGGGGCGACAGGTTCCATCATCTCAACATCATGGGGGAATGTCAATGGTAGCAGGGGGATCTTCAAGCTGACCTGACGCATACTGCGCGAGTATGGGAGAGGCGGATTGATTTTGTTCAACCTCATACTCGCGGATGACCTCTAAAGAGGCTCAATAATGCGGTAGGTGAGAAAAATGGTGGGAATAATGGCCATGGACACCACACAGAGAAAAGGGTTTGTTGGTGCAAAGAGTCTTTGGGTTCTTGGCTGCGGACGAGGAAGAAACAGAGGGTTCAAGGACCATAGACTCAGGGAACACGACTTTAACCATGGGTTTAATACGGGGAAACTCAGGACAAGTATGGGTGGCATGACCAACGCCATCACACAAGGCACAAGGTTTGGTGGGTGGAGGAGGGGTAGGGTCAATCGGGGTGGCCTTGTCTTTGGATGCCCCCTTGCGAGCTTTGCCTTTCTTTCCTGAAGCTTGCATAACAGGAGAAGGATCCTATTGTGGTGCGAGTGGCACTGTAGCAATGGAAGAAGCTAGGGGAATCAGTTGAACTGGTGTCAAAGCAAGGTACGGTTCTGGGTGACCTGGTGGGGTAGCGGCTGGAGGGTCAAGGTACCAGACGGGAATTCCCAGGGTCAAATTGGGGAGGGAAAGGGTGGCCATGATGGGGACCAAATAGACTCCGAGAGGGGGAGCAAGGAAAGGTATATGACCAGCAGGGTAATGGCCAGGAGGGACGGTTCCAAGATGGTTGAGAGCTAGGGGAACCGACCCAAGAGGGTAGAGAGGCTCATGGGTACTAGCTGGATGAGAAGGTCCAGAAGGAAGAGGTCCGGCTGGCTGAGGCGAAGGGCTAGGAGCAGGTTGCGGCGGGCGAGGTTGAGGTTGCTGACTAACTAAAGCGGGCCGCTTAAGGTAAGCCCGAGACGATTGCATCATGCAAACATTCGCTAAACTGGGATCAGAGACAGGAGAAGGAGGAAGACTAGGGAAGGTTCCAAGGAGGTAGGAGTCTTTGTAAACGCCGGGGGAGACACTGGTCAAAGAATCAACAATTTTCTCATTGGCTACAGAATAGATGGTTGACTCAGGGGAGGTCTGAGATTTTGGCTCATGATATGTCAACTGGTCAATGGTGACTATCTTTCCATTATGAGGGAAAAACATCTTGCGGTGGACTGTGGATGGGACAAAAGACATGGCATAGGTGTATCTATACCCCAAAATAATGTTATAATCAAGAGGGGCATCGTTGACTTCAACGTCAATGCAAACAGTCTTTCCTGCAAGAGTGATAGGACAATTACGGAAGAGGCTAATGGGCTGGGAGGCGTGGCCATCCCACACACAAAGGGTGATTGTGGAAGGGGACAACTCAAGAGATCCAAGTTGTTTCCAAACCGAAGCAAACATCACACAGGTAGATGCCCCCTCATCAATAATACACCGAGACACGTTAGCATTCTGGATTTTGACTAGGATTTGGAAAGTAAGGGAGGATGGTCTGACTGACGGGCATCGAAAATAATCAATTGGTCATCAATAGGATCTACAATGTCCATGGCTGATAGTAGAGCCTTCCTTTGAGAAGGACACGACTGGAGGAATTCCAGTGTTGAAATGGCAGCAGGAGACTGTGCCAAATCATCTACTATGCTATATGAATGAGTAGCTCGACCAGAAGTAGCATTTCGGCATAATGGGCCCTTAGGAACCTTGGTATGAACCTCAAGTTTGGGCTGAGGGATCTGCAAAGGACCATTTGGTGTCGAAAGAGGCTCTATAGGACCTGAAGAAGGTGGCTCGGGCATAGACAGAGCGAGAGGCTTGGGGTACTAACGAGACCGAGTTTGAAGGTTAAGGTCGACAGTTAGAGGTTGGTCAGAGTTCATCATGAGAATCTGGTAATCGGAGGAACTAGAATGGGAAGGTTGAGTGGTTACTGGTGCGTGAGGGGGTTGGGTAGCCATAAATCCTTACTGAGGGAAAGGATCGGTAAACACAGTCGGTTGAGAAGTAGTTTCATTGGGGGGAATAGTAGGTGAGGCATGTTATCCTTGCAATGTAGCCTGAGACTCCCACATCTTCCGCATCTGTGGTAATAGGGGACAATCGTGAGTGTAATGACCGTAAACACCGCAACATGAACAAGGCTTATTTGTACGAAGAGGCCTATCCGGCTATGGCTGAGAGCCCTGTTGCTGGTTAGCAGTGTTAGAGTCAATACCTGAAGGATTGGATCCATGATTACCAGGGGAAGATTGATTTTTATTTCCTTTCCTCTTTCTTTGAGAAGAAGGAGGATTAGTCGCGCCCTGTTGTGCAAAGACTTGCCCCGGCTGGGGTGGTAGTTGCTGTTGCGGGGGTTGAGAAGGCAAGGGAGGTGGAGGTGAAAATGCTGAAGGAGCTGGGGCACCAGGCTGAGGATAAGGATACTGGATAGGTTGGGCAAAAGGAGGAGGCATGTCGTATCCTGGATACATGCTACTTGGAGGGGGAAAAGTGTTGGAGGTGTTGGCCCCTCCCCGATGGAAACCATAGCCCATAGGAGGTTGAGCGTATGGATGCGAAAGAGCTCCAATGATACCGTCGATAGAGTGAGATGCCCTCGGGGCGTTAGCGCCACCGGGTCTGGGGAGGTCAGGAAGGACAGTATAAACATAACTATACTGAGCATAGATGAGGTCATATTTCAAGGCTATTTGGAGGGCGGCTTCTTTGGTTTGAGGGAACTGGGATGTGACATATTTACCGATGGTGGGTAAGAGATATCGAAGGAACCAGTCCATGTAGACCTGATCTTCAAAGGTGGGAACTAGACATAAGCTCCTTCTTCTCCGCCATTCCTAGACATGAGCGGAAAGGTAGGTTGAATATGATTGACGGAAATAAGTCAAGAGTTCGGTACCAGTGTCGTATCGGAGAGGGAGCTGGAAATAGGATAAGAAGGCTTGGGAAATGGTCGCAAAGGTGGTATGGGAAGAGGCGTTCTGATCAACATACCACTTAGAAGCTTCGTCTGTAAGCGTGCATTGGAACAATATAAGATAGATGGAATCATCAGTAATGGAATTGGATGAACACCACATGTGGAAAGATCGGATATGGTTGGAGGGATTTTCTCCAGCAAGGCCTTTGAACTTTGGAATGTCGGAGGGGAGCTTGGTTGGCATAGCAGGCCAACTAATGTCGTGGCAGATAGGATCATTGATCAACTAATGAAAATCAGGGAGACTGAGACCTACCATATAGGGGAGCAAAGGGGCAGTCGAGGGAGGTCCCATGGTGGTTCTGCTAGTAACATTCCCAACATTAGGGCCGGGGTTTCTGCTAGCGTTAGGCCCTGGACCAGACATGGTGAAGGTAACAGGGGGAGAACCAGAACTAGGGGGAGAATCCAAAGAATCAAAAGAGGAGTCAGAGTGCAGACTTGGGGGAGGACTAACTCGACGACGGTGGGAAGGCGTAAGTCAACCAACCGGAAACTGAGGGTGAAGGCCAAGAAGTCTCCAGGATATGCACCTTGGGGGCGCAATGATGACGGCACAAAAGGAAGAAGAATGACCAAAAAAGGCCAGGAGGTGCAAAATCAAGTGATTATAATGTCAAAACAAGGGCAGAAAGGTGCAGTGTCAATTGATTTTAAAGTCTTTGCCTGGCGGTGTTAACTAGGCTCTTCTTCACTTAGGGTCGGTGTTTGGCGTGTGTTAATTTTAATTTTTAAACCCAGACGTTTTGAGAGTAAAAGAAAAAAGTGCGCTGCATAACTGAAAATAAATTTGCAAAGAACAGTATATAATGTTGAAATAACAGAAAGTTAACAGCTAACAATGTATCGATCTAACCCAAGCAGGTGGATCTCTCAAAACTATTCCAAAAGAGGGAAAAAATCTAGGCAAAACACACTAGAAAGGGGCCAATAGATCTAAGGTCGAGAGGAACAGGGATCTAAAGGAGAAATCTGCTGAAAAGAGGTGCAGAAAACAACAAAGAGGCAGAGGCAAGGTTGCTGCAACAAAGGAGGAAATCAGCTAAAGGTAGAAGGGACAAGGAGGTGACCCTAGAGGCAAACCCAAAAAAAACTATATGAGGTGATTTGAAAGGGAGAAGAGCTGATCTAAAAGGGATCTGAAAGTGAGGTATCAGATCTGAAAAGAAAAAGGCTGAAATTCTGAAAATTCAGATGGATGAAACAGCTAAAACTCTTCCACAAAAATTGGAGGGTACTAAAGCCCTAAGGGGATAGATTCCCACTTAGTTGAGTAAAATATTTTAGAAACAGGTCTAAACGGGCTGAGACAGAGGCTGGAAAACCCTGACAGAAGCTTCAGACAAACCCAGAAAAATTGTTGAAAAATTGAAAGTAAAAGTGTGTCGTAAGTTTTAATCGTTTTCATCTGTGTCACAACTTCTGGGCTGAAAAGTGTGTCCTGCAATCCAAGTTGCAGGTTTTGGGCTAAAAAGTGCGACTCGCAGCTCCGGGTGTCTCGGCGGCAGATTTCAGGAAAATTTGTCGTCTCAGTTGCGGCTGATGTCGGTTACCTGCGCAATAGGGCCAGAAACGCACGAAAGTTAGAAATTTGAATGTTCGTGGTTTTATAGGTGAAAAATGACATAAAAATAGAAAAACAAAAAGCTAAAAAGAAACCCTAGGGTCTGAAGCAGCCGGATATGTAGGAATATGAAAAACAACAGTGGTCGTAATTGAAAACCTGTGTGGAGTCACCAATTGTTAGTATGAATCTTTTGTCGAAGTGTATGAAAAAATACCACTTTAGCTACGCATAACAAATAGCCATAACATCGAATATGCTCGCTAATATCTTTCAAACATGTTAGTGGATCAAGACAAATGCCGCACAAATCTCGTATCTATGCATAAAAAGATAAGTTAAAGGAAAACAAGGTTTTGCTCCATACATCCAATAGACAAGACAAGAACAATATTTTTGGAAAGATTTTATATTAAGGGCAATTCGGGAGGAAAACAAGAAAGCAGTGTTTCAATTCTCATCAATGGGATGGGTTCTTGAAAGTCCTCAGCGCTTCAGATCTAGCATTTCTCTCTCTTGTTGGTGTAGAAAACCCAGACAAACATAGAACTCAAAGGGAGCTCACAAAATGAAAAAATGGAAAATTTGACAATGATGATGACTCAAAGTCAGACCAAGAGCATAGATCCAGAGTGATATAATAAGCAACAAAAGGTGACAAATGAATGGGAACACCCTTCTATTTATAAAGAAATATTGGGTCATTCTAGATCTTGGTGCTTGAGTAAAATAATATTAACCAAATCTAGATCCACCTTTTATGGAATATTTTATTATATTTGTTGGAGGGAAAAAGTATTTGAGTTGGGTCAAATCCCTTTATTTGTAAATAATAAATAAATAAATGATTTATTTATTATTTTAAGGAAGTGGTTGAATGATAATTAAATAAATAATGATTTATTTAATTATTTATAAATGATTTAGTCATATTTAACAAGAAATATTATTTAAATAAGATTTAAATAATTATTCCTAGAAAATAATAAGATAAATAAGGATTTATCTAATTAATTTCCTTGTTTTGGGTTAAATATGACCAGGAATAATAATTAAATTACTGTTTAATTAATTATTCCATGAGGAAAACCAAACAAATATAGATTTTTTTAATATTTCCCTTTGGGGTTTCCTGTTTAGACCATAAAGAACCTAATAAATGTGTTTTATTAAGTTATTTTACATAGTGAAAGAAATTTTACTTAGGGTAAAATTGGTCTTACATGGTGTACTTGGGTCCATCTAATGATAATAGGTTAGATGACCAAAAAATGGTGTAACAGGCCTGGTGCCAAAGATCTGAAATGATGCCCGGGAGTCTCCTCTGCTACTCCTCCAAATAATATACAAGATTTCCACTGATGAACAAGCCAAAGAATGACTCTATGAGTTCCTCTGTTGCTGCACCTAGCAAATCAACATTTTTTTCCCAACATAATAACACTGTAGCTGAAGGATTAGAATTGGCCAAATGCCGGAATGAGGAAATGTAGCTCAAACCCTCTCCTTCCTTGAGGATGAGGTAGGGATTCTCGACCAGGAACACCCTTGGGTTCAAGAACACTACAGCCCTGCTAAATAGCCCAGGGATGCAAGTCTTTGCAGACCCAACGAAAATGATAAGTTAATGCATAATGAAAATGTGCTGCCATCTCCTCCTTAAAAATCAAGTGAACTCCTCTCACCATGGGTCCCATTCACACTTTCCACCTAGCTCATGCAAGTGGAGCCTCCTCTAAAACTGCGTTGTCCAAGAAGGTTCAATGTACCTAGACAACTTAGTTGACTTTGGTCAGAATGACTAGATCAAGCATGATCCAATCATGTTCACACCATGTGGTGCTCAAATCAGTTGCTTTATTATTCCTCCTTTCACACAAGGAGTGTTATTTCTCCATCTAAAGGAGTTAAGGTGTCTCCTTACCCATTTTATTCAACAAAATGAAAATATGCAACTATAATGTTCCATTTAGCTTAAGGCTAAAATTTGGGAACATTACAGTCCTCCCCTCCCACATGTTGCTTGTCCTCAAGCAACTGCATAGAGAGAAAAAAATTACTCCCCATTTTCTCTTGTGGCCTCCTCATCAACAATCTCCACCACTGCTCAAGATATACTGAAACAAATCTGTCCTCCAATGCTTCCTCCCAAGTATGCAAACCGGAATGGTGCACATCATGGAAAGATAGAAGGTGTAGGTGGAAACCTTCTCGCCGTGCTATGGCCTCCTCAAGGTGGAAGTGATGACATGCATGGGAAAATTTTGTCCCCAATGATGATCCTTTCATCCAAATATAAATCTCAACCCCTGGTGTATGCAATGTGTTGGGGCTGAATGGAGAGTTGGGATTTTGATTCCCAAGGTGTTTCTCCCTCCATTTGTGGCACATATGGGGCTGCCTTTGTCCTTGGGCTGAAATGGTAAGGCCTCCAAGAATGGCCCAAGCTTCCCCATCAAGAAAATCAGCCATGATATGCCCCTTCAAGTTATCCAAGTGGTTTTTCCCACAGGAAGTGAAAAATTGTAGTGTGGCAATCATGGTTTTCCCATGGTGTCTCCTGCAATATAAAGCATGTACAATGGGGGGATTCATGCTCCCAATGGGTTGTCCCAAAATATACAACACTCTCATAATAGTTCTCCTTGTGAATGTATAAACATCAGTAATACATGGAGGCAACATGCAATAAAAACAAGCTGTCATAAGACAAATAGAGAGTGGGTCACTGCTCCACTCGTGGGACCAACGCAGTGCACCTCTTACTGCATCAAAAATAAAAACAAAAAGTTCTTTCCCAGCCACTTTTTTGCTACCAGAAACATCTCATAAGGTGAAAACATGAAAGTACAAATTGGTGCCAATGGTGCACACCAAGAAGCATGTGGCTTCCCCCACAAACCATCATGAAAATAGCCACTCCCATTGTTGCAATGGGCCACAAGTACATCATAATAAGGAGCATAAGGAGGTGTGATCATCCTTAGCTCATCAATATGCTCATGTAAAGTAAAGAAAGGTAAACCAAATAAAAACATATACCTTCTTTACCATGTACCCTGGTCCTTGAGCTGAAATGGCTCATCTGAATGCTCTCCCTCACCTCCAATGAGTAGGGAAATGGTTGTGCCAACATCTCCAAAATCATCTGGGCTATGCATCTGTTCATATTATGATATAGATCATGTTGAATTTCCTCCCAAATGAACTCCTCTAGCAAAGAAAAGTATGCATCAAAGTGCATAGCTAGGAAGTCCTCATGTGCTGCATGTAATAGTTTCTTCTGGAGACTAGAGGTCCTAGTCAAGAAGAATATGTCATAATAATAGATGACCATATCATCCACCATGTACCTGTCATCTCCATCCGGGTCATCCAAAATCATGCATGCATCTTGTTAGCCCCTTGTAAATTTTTTACTAGCAAAGTAAGGGGCTATATTGTTTCTGAGCCTTCAATGAATGCATCTCCCCTGGAGACACATCATCCTTGAAGTCTCCTGTGTCTTTTCCCTTGATAAAAATCCCACTGCTGTATCCATACAAGAAGCCCCTCTGATTGTGATAAATTGTGTTCCTTAAAGCCTTCATTTACCCCTTGCACCCCTGCAGAATTCTTCATTTCATCCTTTTTCCTTTTGTCAAAGTCCCCCTACCTTACCCCCAAATTTCCCCTAAATCTTCTAAATTATTCCCGTCTCCTTTAAACCACACATTCACCCCTTGGTTTAGCCAAACACCCTTTTTCCTCTATTGTTACCCCATATTGGCTTTAAATTTCATTTAAAACGAGCCAAAAATCCTGTTTTCTCCATAATATGGGTCCTAGCACCTTCGGCTTAGCCCCTCAGACTTTCCCTCCACGTGACCTGGATGTTGGAACCACCCGCCAGCCCAAAGGAGCGTTTATCTCATATGTTCATCGGGCACGTTTATAGCTGTTGATCAAAACGAAATGGACGACGATCGCCGCCCACGCAACATCCGTCATTTCAATCGTTCACTGCCGATCATCGCATCTTGACCGTTCATTTAGCTGCCAGATCAACGGTCCAGAATGCACCTACCCTGGTGGTCCCCGCCGCGCACTATTCAAAAACCATCCAGTTTCTATCGCACCGCCTTTCGAAGGTGGGTGGTATTTTACGATGAGCCAACGATTCCACTCATCGCGCGACACGTGGCAGCGACACTGTTCCAAAACTGCTTTCTCATCACGCGTTAACATTTGGCACAGGATACAGAGCGATATGCATATCAGTTGTCCGATCTAGGGCACCTCATCCAACGGTTGTCGCTTCGCGAAGTTGCGCGGGGTTTAATCCATGGTCACCGTGCCCCTAGCCCACAGTCCATTGCCCTCCGATGTGCTTTCCATCGTTGATCTCCGCTGAGATCGGATGGTCCAGATTTAATTGCCCCGCCGTTGACCACCCCACCATCTCCTGGTCCCACCAAGTCACCCCCACGTGTATCCACCGTACATCCGCCCACCCCATTGCATATATTTTTTCAAAAGTCGAGTTTGTTAAGGTTTTTCATTTAAATTTCCTCTGTGCTCCACCAATCTCCACCAAGGCTTCCCTCCATCATTCCTCTGCATTGTTCCGCCATTTCACTAGCCGCACGACCATTTTCATCATCCGCACTGCATCCATTACCCCCATTCATGGATTTCATAACAAGTTTTCTGTTTTGTAGGGTTTTGAGGTGGTGAAAGCCGCCATGATTTGCATCCGCTGTCACAGTGACAGAAAACACAGGAAAAGACCGTGTTCAGAGCCATAAATCATGAAGAAAACTCGAGGAGTCCTATGACAGGACTTGCATTAAAAGACCAGGGTATTACTCTGTGAAAATGTCCCGGTGCCATTAACAAACAGATTTCACAGTCAGAGATTTAAATTAAGCAGCAAAGAGCTTAAGGCAATCAAATGAAGAAATACAAGCCTTATGTTCGAAGATTTAAAGGTAAAGAATCATATTGAAGACCCATGGATCACGTAGAAGGTACAACACGAAAATCAGTGTGTCAGGGTTTCTACATCAGTAGAATGTTTTTTCCTAAAGAAGGATGGAGCACCCATGCAGCTTTTATTATACGCCATGTCCCTAAAGAAATTTCCACCCTGATAACAGTCCGAAGCTACCAGAGCATTTGTTTCATAAGTATGGTAGACTTCTCAGTCATTCATTTATCTTTTGTTTATTCACCAATAGTACCACAAAGTCCTGCAGCCAAAGTACGTCAGAGACATACCTGGAGTAAATAGAAGTCTGACGAAGACCATTTTTTCCTCCAAAGAATGCCAAAGATCAATACATAGGAGTTAAAACAGAATGGGCTTCAAGCCTTCTTTCTTTCCTAAGTTTAATGCTTCATTTAGTATTGCACCTACCTCCTCGGCTCATCTCCTGCAATAAAACTCATGAGCGATTATTGTAAAGGTTGTTGATCAGTTATCAGAGAATTGAAGTAGTTTCTTTTGAGACACAGTCTCTGTGTAAAGTTGTAAGATAGGCTGAGGAATATGATTTCAGATTGAGTATTCAACTATTGGCAATGTTGTACTTGACTAGCATTGCTGTTTAATATGACAAGCACATTTATTTGGATCCCGATCTAAAGCAGTGGTGATTTTTCCCTATCTCTGTGTTTAATTCATTTCATTTCATTTCTACTGGCTTGCATCAGAAAATTGGCATAGTATTTACCCTTGTTAGGTACCCTATGTTTCTGCTCTCCTTGCCATTAATGTTTTTCTTCTAAATGTGTTATCTAAGAATTGATTTCAGATAATTTAACCAGTGTAGTGGATGTTATTTCCTTCTCTCTGATGTATGAGTTAAATGAATATGTTCTTAGATGTTTCTTGTTAGGGATTTAGCTGGAAGATTTGGGAACACTGGGGATTAAAATTAGCCCTGTCCACTAGGATCCTTGTGCAACCAGCCGGTGTTTAACTTTGTGCCCTGAATCTATGTATGTCTCCTCATCTCCTACCATTCCACATCATACTATCATCTTTAAGATCCAACGTTTTAGATGACTAGCCCAATTGAAAGCCTGCCTATTGATTAGCAAGCAAATCCTTTCCTGACTCCATTGCCCAATGGTTTTGAATGCTCCCTGGAATATTTCACCTCTACCTTGAATCCTCTTTTCTCATCCTGGTCTTACATTAAACCCTTTTTCCTGATAACCAGCAACCACACAAACAATCAAACAAACAAACCCTGAGCCTTCTACCTAGCCTAACATTTTAACACTGAGCTTTCAAAGACATAAAACTTTTGCTTATATAGAGAGATCCCTCTCTAGACCCAGGAGGGCTAGATCCTGAGGTCTGAAAGTGGTTTGATGTTGTCTCATCTTTTGGTATTTCCAACCTTGCCAAAACATGGGAACCCCAACATAATGGCGACTCCACTGGGGAACTTCTGAAATACTCTCCATCCTACTACATTATAAGAACTTTAGAAACCTACAATCTATGGTTAGGTTGGCAGTTAAACATTCCTATTCTCACATCAACCTCTATACCATTTGTTGTGTTTCCCCCATACTCTTGGATAGAGTCTGGAAAGGGCTAGGTAGCCTCCAGATCTCACACTCTTTCAGAGATGACATATCTGGTAAATGCCCTCCCAGTCAATCTCTGGTTAGAGTTTGCTGTGTTTGGGAGATATCCTTGAAAGGGGACATCTCATAAGAACTGTGATGGACAGTGTACCCTCCCCAAACATCCTAAACCCTCCACCTGGCGACTCCATAGTTCCTAAACAATTTAAAGACTCCACTGGTGATCAATAGGCCTGCTGATTATCTTGGTTCACAGAAGACTCCACTAGGAGACCAGCCTCCATAGAAACATCAAACACAATAGAAGTAACAAGTAGGGTTAAGCTACTTGGTTAAAAACAACACTCTGTATTACAAAACCATTCACACAAGAGATTACCCTAACCCAGACCCACCTGAAATAGTTGACAATCCTGAGAGCATCCTCAAGGGATCTCTTGCTCATAAGCGGTCAACTATTTCCAGCCACATCTATAGAGCTAACTCTACACCAGAAAACTTTACAGCTCTATCAGACCCACTTTTTGACCTAGGCACTCAAAATAGTTTGCCAAGAACTAGGTCATTCAGTGTCCTAGACCAGCGAGACCTTGAGCTTCCTGGTTCACCACCCCAAAGTGGTGGACACCTTGGGAATAGACAGACCCCTCCCTCTACACCTCCTGATATACATTTCATACAAAAATTGGGGCTCAGTCACCCTAAATCTGCTCATCAATCTTCTGCTAGTCATAATATCCCTGTCATCCACATACCAGCTGCCCAAGTCAACCCTTTACCTCATCAAAACATCACCATGGTAGCCTGGTATGCTCCTTTGGTGCTACCTCAGCCTCTAGTGCCCTTACCAAATGATTATCAATCAAAGATCCCACACTTAACTGCAAAGGAGTCTATCACAGCCCAATACCATGTAGATAGGATGGAAGATTATTTTGACTACATGGAGATAGATGATGATACAATCAAAATGAGAATCTTTGCCCAGAGCTTAGGGGGCGATGTGAAGAAATGGTTCAAGGGCCTATCTCCGGGTAACATTAATGATCTTCCATCTCTATATCAGAATTTCATAAAAAAATGGGAGGTTAAGGCCAACCCTCGCCAAATCCTAGCAGCATATATGAGCCTTAAGAGAAACGTAGGAGAGAGTGTCCATGATTACACAATGAGATTTAACAGCATTTACAACGCCCTTCCTCCACACATGAAACCTCCCCAAGGTATGGCCCTAGCGAAATACCCTGAAGGATTTGATAATGACATGGCTTATCAGCTTAGGGATAAAGAGTACAACACATTGGAAGACATGCAGAAAGGAGCAGTGAATATAGAAGCCAACTTGATTGAGAAAAGGCAAGACTGAGAGCTGAGAAGAGGGTAACATATAGAGATGAAAATGTAGCTTCCACGTCTGATCCCAATTATGACCGTCTATCTAAAAATGTGGAAGAGTTACAATAGATGGCAAAAGAAATGGTTGTCACTATCAATAACCAAAACCGAAACCAAAACCAGAACCCGAACTTTAGAAGAAACAACACCACTCCCAACAGACAAAGAGAATCATATCAATAGGTTATGCCCCCATTTCAAGAGAACTTTCTTGATGAAGATGAGGGAATCATAGAAGAGTCTGAGGGAAACACAATAAACATGTTTGAAACAGAAGATTCAATCCATAACTGTTACACAGAAGAAGATCAGCCCTCAGCCTCATATTGGGATGAGGAAAGATCAGAATCTGAAGATTACAGACTTGGATTTGAAGATGCCATCATGCAGGTCAGACAATATGAACTTAGGAGAAAAAAGATCCAAGACACTTCCAAACCCACAGCTCCTGAGGTAACCATTAAGAAAAGGCCTGAGAAGACTTCTAAAGTGACTGCTGAAAGCAACAAGCTATCAGCTAAGAGTTCTGGAAAAAACAAAGAAAAAGACAACCAACAAGTTGATAAACAAAGCCAAACCACTAGCAACACTAGCACTGCAGTTAGTGCCCCTGATAAAACAGTCCCTAACCCTGTACATAATGATAATCAACACACTGATTCAGCCACTAAGGCAGTGGCTAACAAAATAGAGTCGAACATTCCAAAGAGTCAGTCCACTTTCAATTTGGAGAGTGAGATTGCAAAAATTAAAATCTCTGTCCCACTCTCTGAGTTGGCCACTCAGGATGTATATAAAGGCCAAATTTTGAAAGCTTTGAACCTAGGTGAAAATAGTGATACTGTAAATCTGAGTGATGATCAACCAGCCCTTCTGTTTGGCCGAAAGATTGAAGGGAAGTTTCAGGAGGGGGTAGTTCCGCCTTTTTATATTAGTCTCAACATTCATGACAAGATTCTTCATAATGAAATGCATGATTCTGGAGCATCACATAACCTAATGCCTAAAGTAGTGATGGAAAGAGTGGGCCTAGAGATAACCCGTCCTTATAAAGACCTATATTCATTTGACTCTAGCAGAGTAAAATGCCTCGGCCTAATTAAAGACCTGTGTGTGAGTCTGGCCCAGATACCAGCAAAATGTGTGGTCATGGATGTTGTGGTGGCAGATGTGCCACCCAAGTATGGCATGTTATTATCAAGATCATGGGGAGCCAAGTTGCAAGGGACATTGCAGATGGATGGGGCTTCTGCCACAATCCCAATCTTTGGCCAACTTAGATGACTGTATAGAGAGGCACAGATGAAATTCCTGGTTAGTATCCCTGAGAAACTTGAGAATTCTCCTCTATACTCTGTACACACAGATATAGACTCCTTTATCCTGTGCAATGATGAATCCTTGGGGGAACCAGAATCTGACAACGGAAATGCAAACAGAGAGGTTGAAAACATAGATTTGAATATAATGGGCACTTTGGAGGAAATTGAAGAAGAAAACTCTGGACAACACACTGAAAACTTAGCTCAGAATGGACAAAAGAAAGAAAAAAAACATCCAACTAGCCAGCTCTCTGAACCCCATACATCACACGAAGAACTAAACAGCCCACAGCCTAGTGCAGACCCTACTACAAAACATAATGGCAAACCCAACTGTAGGGAAAGAAATGATAACAAAACCCAAAATTAACCCTTGTGGGAGATGAATTTTGATGGGTCATGCACCAAGAGAATAGCTGGGGCAGGAGTGTGGGTACATAACACAGAGAGTGATCACGCAGAGAGCCATGCTTGCAACCTTCACTTCAAGTGTACGAACAATATTGCAGAATATGAGGCTCTGATCCTAGGCTTAACTTTGTTGAAAAAACTAGGAGCCCATAGGATAACTGTACGTGGGGACTCTGAGCTGATTATCAAACAGGTGAATGGTGAGTACACAGCGAAACATCCAAGACTAAGAGCATATAGGAATGACACTGTGGATCTATTGAAAACATTTGTCGAATACGAATTAGTGTTTGTTCCTAGGAGTCAAAATGTCATTGCAAACAGATTAGCTTGCCTAGCTAGCTCATACCCAAGGACTCCAAGCGACCAACAGATCATCATTCAGACCAAATTCAGACCTGCAGTGCCGGAAAATGAAAAATATTGGTAGGTTTTTGAAGGAGACAAATAGATTGAAGACTTCCTGGTAGGCAGAAATGAGTTTGAATTTTCTGATTCAGACTCTAAATATGACAATAGCTGCCTAAGTGAAGAGTCCTCAGACGAAGAAGAAACACCCTGTAACATAGAAATAAACTCTTTAAATGAACAGACTGGAAATCCAAATGAAAAATGTGAAAACACAGATAGTGAAGAAGTAGAGGTGCTGCAGACCAAAGATAAGAACATACCCCGAGGTCTGGCCCCTCTGGAAGACCTTTTTGACTTTGATGATGTAGCAAAAAGGCCCACTATAGAACATGCAGACTCTGATGTTGAGGAATGCAACATAGGCACTAAAGATAAACCCAAAATGATCAAATTGGCTAAGTCCCTTCCTGCAAACATGAAAAAGAAATACATTGACCTATTCAAGGAATTCATTGATGTGTTTTCTTGGAGTTATGAAGACTTAAGGGCCTATGACACGAACATCATACATCATAAGATACCCTTGAAAGAAAATTAGAAGCCCTTCAGACAAAAACTTCGCAGAATAAACCCAAAACAATTGCCTGCAGTGAAAAAAGAGATTAAGAAGATGTATGAGGTAGGTATAATTGTGCCTGTGAGGTTCTCTGATTGGGTATCAAACCTAGTGGCTGTGAGAAACAAAATAGGTGAGATCAGATTATGCATTGATTTCAGGAATCTTAATAGAGCCTCACTCAAAGACAGTTACCCTTTGCCTAAAATGGAACATATTCTTCAGAGGGTAGTAGGCTCTAAAAGGATCTCCCTGCTAGATGGTTTTTCAGGTTACAACCAAGTCTTAGTAATCCCAGAAGATCAACTCAAAACAGCCTTTACCACTCCATGGGGCACTTTTATGTATGTAAAAATCCCTTTTGGACTGATGAACGCTAGCACAACCTTCCAAATAGCAATGGATATAGATTTTTCAGATGAGATAGGGCACTTCATTGTTATTTACTTGGATGACATAACAGTCTATTCCAAGACTGAAGAAGAACATCTAAAACATCTGAGGAAAGTGTTTGAAAAGTGTAGAAGGTTTGGTCTGTCACTAAATCCCAAAAAGACTGTATTTGGGCTGTAAGAAGGTAAGCTCCTTGGCCACATTATATCTGAGAAGGGGATTAGGATAGACCCACAAAGAGTTGAGGGAATACTACAAATCACACACCCAAGAAACATTAAAGAGTTACAGTCCTTCATTGGGAAAATCAACTTCCTAAGAAGATTTATTCCCAACTTAGCTGAACACCTTAGAAATATGACTAACATGCTGAAAAAAGGTGTAGGAGTTAAGTGGAATGTTGAGGCCAAGAAATCTTTTGAATCAGTAAAACTTGCACTTACCCAGGCTCCCATCCTAATCAGCCCAGATTTCTCAAAATATTTCCTGATTTTTTCATTTTCCTCCAAGCATACCATAGCTGCAGTTCTACTGCAGAAAAATTCAGAGGGAATGGAACAGCCCATTTCTTTCTTCAACAAAGCACTCAGGGATGCACCCTTGAAATAAAACATTATGGAAAAATAGGCCTATGCTCTGATTAAGGCCTTGAAAGACTTTAGGGTGTACATACTGCATTCCCACACCATAGCCTATGTACCAAATATAGTGGTGAAAGACATTTTGTCCCAAGACCCAGATGGGAAGAGGGGAAAATGGATTGCTGTGATCCTAGAATACGACCTTGAAATAAAACCCACCAAACTGATTAAAGGTCAGGGCCTAGCTCAATTAATGGCTGAATCAAATCTACAAGCCCTAGAAATTAACATGGTAAATACCTCGGATGAGAAACAAGAATTGCCTGACCCCACTGTTGAGGAAAATTTTCAGAGCTCTCCTTGGTATTCTGACATTCTATATGTGCTTACACACCTCAATGCCCCCCCTGAATTATCAAAGACCAAGGCCAGATTCCTAAAACTAAAAGCCAGAAGCTACTTCATATTGAATAACTACTTATACTGGAAGAATCCGAATGGCCTATTGCTTAAATGTTTGCCTGAAAATGAGGCAGAGAGGATTAAACAAGAATTCCATGCAGGATAGTGTGAAGGCCACCTGAGCTGGAAGGTTACTGCAAAAAAAATACTCAGAGTTGGCTGCTATTGGCCCACACTCTTCAATGATGTCCATAAGATGATAATTGCCTGCCACAAATGCCATATTTTTGAAGGAAAAAGAAAGCTCCTTCCCTTACCTCTACAACCTATCATTGTTGATGGTCCCTTTTTGCAATGGGGCCTAGATTTCATAGGTGAAATTCACCCTACTTCTTCTGCACAACACAAATGGATCCTAACAGCCACAGACTATTTCACTAAGTGGATAGAGGCCATACCTACTAGGAATGCCACAGATTCAGTCATCATTAGTTTCCTAGAAGGTCATATCCTCTCTCGGTTTGGCTGCCCAAGGAAAATAATCACTAATAATGCTACTGCTTTCGGATCCAAGAAAATGGTTGATTTTTGTCACAGGTATCAAATAGCACTCGGTCATTCAACCGCCTACTACCCTCAAGGTAATGGATTAGTTGAATCATCAAACAAGATCCTGGTGATCATCATCAAGAAGCTGTTGGAAGAGAACAAAAAGTCATGGCATAACAAGTTAGTACATGCTTTGTGGGATGACAGGCTTACAACAAAGAAATCTATTGGCACGTCACCTTATCAGCTTTTCTATGGAACATAAGCGGTGTTTCCTACCAGCCTTGGGATACCAGTGATCAAACTTGTTCAAGAGATAAAAATAGAAGAAGAAAGTATGGTGAGAAGGATAAACTAGACAATCCATCTCCAGCAAACAAGGGAAGAAGTTTACAACAGAGCAGTGAAAGTTCAGGAGAATATAAAGAAATTGTTTGACAAAAGAGCCAAAGCTGCTGAATTCAAGATTGGGGATAAAGTTCTGAAGTGGGACTCAAGAAGAGAGGATAAAGGAAAGCACAACAAGTTTGACAGTCTGTGGCAAGGTCCATACATCATCTAGGCCACCATGGGTCCAAATGCCTTCTTCCTATAAGAATTAGATGGTACAGAGCTGTTTGGGGGTCCTGTCAATGGCAGGATGCTCAAACACTACTTCTGCTGATTCCCAATTTCCAGTTCTCATTTCCATTGTACATACCATTGTAGTGTCTTGTTTTTTTTTTTTTTTTTAAAAGAAGAAGAAGAAGGAAAAGGAGAGGTTCAGACATGCTCAAAACATGAACCTCTGCTATGCAAATATTGGCTCTAACATGATCAAAACCTGAGCAGAAGAGAATGAAGATAGCTGGTTCAAACATGCCCAAAACCTGGACCAGCAAAGGAAGAAGAATCAGCTCTAACGAGCCCAAAAACAGAGCTGAAATGAAGAAAAGAGAGTGACTCTAACAAGCCCAAAACTTGAGTCACAAAATAAAGAACGATGCTTCAAGATTTCAAATTTCAAGCCTTCAAAGTTTTGTTTCAGTTTCCTGCAAATTTCTGTCCATGTGCAACTGTCTTTATGCCTTGGATCTACAACAAACTAGACTGTCTAATCCTAGTTTGATTGTCTTTAAATTTCTATTGTAGAATATAGAGAAGAAATATGTTGGACAGTTTAATCCCAACAGATATTAGATTAGGTAGAGAAACATATGAGACTAACCGTTTAATCTGGTCTCATGGAGCAACAAGGGTGGATTTAGATTAGGTTTATTTTTTGCTGTAAAAATAAATGATGTAAAGGGTCTGCCAGTTCAAGTGCACCCCAGAAGAGAAAATGCTAGGATTGTAGGAAGGGTAGGTAGTTTGTTGGGAAAAGTTTTTCTGCTGATATGATATCTTCATATTGTGGCAGCCGAGATAAAAAAATAAAGGGATGTGCCAAGCATCAGGCATCTGGCCTACAACAAAGATTTATCCTCTGAATTCTTGACTCCTTCAAGAAGAAGCCATCCCCATGTGGAGCCACTGTTAGCCCCCTGTAAATTTTTGACTACCAAAGTAAGGGGCTAAATTGTTTCTGAGCCTTCAATGAATGCATCTCCCCTGGAGACACATCATCCTTGAAGTCTCCTGTGTCTTTTCCCTTGATAAAAATCCCACTGCTGTATCCATACAAGAAGCCTCTATGATTGTGATAAATTGTGTTCCTTAAAGCCTTCATTTACCCCTTGTACCCCTGCAGAATTCTTCATTTCATCCTTTTTCCTTGTGTCAAAGTCCCCCTACCTTACCCCAAAATTTCCCCTAAATCTTCTAAATTATTCCCATCCCCTTTAAACGATGCATTAACCCCTTGGTTTAGCCAAACACCCTTTTTCCTCTATCGTTACCCCATATTGGCTTTAAATTTCATTGAAAACGAGCCAAAAATCCTGTTTTCTCCATAACATGGGTCCTAGCCCCTTCGGCTTAGCCCCTTAGCCTTTCCCTCCACATTACTCGGACGTTGGAACCACCCGCCAGCCCAAAGGAGCGCTTATCTCATATGTTCATCGGGCGCATTTATAGCTGTTGATCAAAATGAAATGGACGGCGATTGCCGCCCCCGCAGCATCCGTCGTTTCAACTGTTCACCGCCGATCATCGCATCTTGACCGTTCATTTACCCGCCAGATCAACGGTCCAGAATGCACCTACCCCGGTGGTCCCCACCGCGCACTATTAAAAAACCATCCAGTTTCTATCGCACCGCCTTTCGAAGGTGGGCGGTATTTTCCGATGAGCCAACGATTCCACTCATCGCGCGACGCGTGGTCTCGGCACTATTCCAAAACCGCTTGGTCATCGTGCATTAACATTCGGCACAGGATACAGAGCGATATGCATATCAGTCGTCCGATCTGGGGCGCCTCATCCAATGGTTGTCGCTTCGCGAAGTTGCGCGGGGTTTAATCCATGGTCACCGTACCCCTGGCCCACAATCCCTCACCCTCTGACGTGATTTCCACCGTCGATCTCCACCGAGATTGGACGGTCCAGATTTAATTGCCCCGCCATTGACCACCCCGCTATCTCCCGGTCCCGCCACGTCACCCCCACGTGTATCCACCGTACATCCGCCCATCCCATTGCATATATTTGTTCAAAAGTCGAGTTTGTTAAGGTTTTTCATTTAAATTTCCTCTGCGCTCCGCCAACCTTCAGCAAGGCTTCCCTCCATCATTCCTCTGCATTGTTTCGCCATTTCACCAGCCACACGACCATTTTCATCATCTGCACTACATCCATTACCCCCATTCATGGATTTCATAACAAGTTTTCTATTTTGCAGGGTTTTGAGGTGGTGAAAGCCGCCATGATTTGCACCCACTGTCACAGTGACAGAAAACACAGGAAAAGACCGTGTGCAGAGGCAGAAATCATGAAGAAAACCCGAGGAGGTCCTACGACAGGACTTGCATTAAAAGACCAGGGTATTACTCTGTGAAAATGTCTCGGCGCCATTAACACACAGATTTCACAATCAGAGATTTAAATAAACAACAAAGAGCTTAAGGCACGCAAATGAAGATATACAAGCCTTATGTTCGGAGATTTAAAGGTAAAGAATCAGATTGAAGACCCATGGATCACGCAGAAGGTACATCACGAAAATCAATGTGTCAGGGTTTCTACATCAGTAGAATGTTTTTTCCTAAAGAAGGACGGAGCACGCATGCAGCTTTTATTATACGTCGTGTCCCTAAAGAAATTTCCACCCCGATAACAGTCCGAAGCTACCAGAGCATTTGTTTCATAAGTATGGTAGACTTCTCAGTCATTCATTTATCTTTTGTTTATTCACCAATAGTACCACAGAGTCCTGCAGCCAAAGTACGTCAAAGACATACCTGGAGTAAATAGAAGTCTGACGAAGACCATTTTTTCCTCCAAAGAATGCCAAAGATCAATACATAGGAGTTAAAACAGAATGGGCTTCAAGCCTTATTTATTTCCTGATTTTAATGCTTCATTTAGTATTGCACCTACCTCCTCAGCTCATCTCCTGCTATAAAACTCATGAGAGATTATTGTAAAGGTTGTTGATCAGTTATCAGAGAATTGCAAGTAGTTTCTTTTGAGACACAGTCTCTGTGTAAAGTTGTAAGATAGGCTAAGGAATATGATTTCAGATTGAGTATTCAGCTATTGGTAATGTTGTACTTGACTGGTATTGTTGTTTAATATGACAATCACATTTCTTTGGATCCTGATCTAAAGCAGCAGTGATGTTTTCCTATCTCTGTGTTTAATTCATTTCATTTCATTTCTACTGGCTTGCATCAGAAAATTGGCATAGGATTTACCCTTGTTAGGTACCCTATGTTTCTGCTCTCCCTGCCATTAATGTTTTTCTTCTGAATGTGTTATCTAAGAATTTATTTAAGATAATTTAACCAGTGTAGTGGACGTTATTTCCTGCTCTCTAATGTATGAGTTAAATGAATCTATTTTTAGATGTTTCTTGTTAAGGATTTAGCTGGAAGATTTGGGAACAATGGGGATTAGAATTAGCCCTATCCACTAGGATCCTTGTGCAACCAACTGGTGTTTAACTTTGTGCCCTAAATTTGTGTATGTCTCCTCATCTCCTACCATTCCATATCATACTATCATCTTTAATATCCAACGTTTTAGATGAATAGCCCAATTGAAAGCCTGCCTATTGATTAGCAAGCAAATCCTTTCGTGACTCCATTTCCCAATGGTTTTGAATGCTCCCTAGAATATTTCACCTCTGCCTTGAATCCTCTTTGCTCATCCTGGTCTTACATTAAACCCTTTTTCCTGATAACCAGCAACCACACAAACAATCAAAAAAACAAACCCTGAGCCTTATAACTAGCCTAACATTTTAACACTGAGATTTCAAAGACATAAAAATTTTGCTTATATAGAGAGATCCCTCTCTAGACCCAGGAGGGCTAGATCCTGAGGTCTGAAAGTGGTTTGATGTTGTCTCATATTTTGGTATTTCCAACCTTGCCAAAACATGGGAACCCAAACACATCTAGATCCTGGGAGTACTCTACCAAGAGTTGAGACCTCCAATCCGGATCTATCCTCCTTAGAGATAGCGTTGGTAATCTGCAATGTGTTGCTCCCCTCATGCTGCTGCCTTCTAATTTGACATCCCCCATGCCAAAGTCACCCTCCAAAATGCTGACATGCCCATCATGTAGCTACTCATGCTCAAATAATTATGGTGTCCTTTGGAAGTTGGCCTCCCATGAGAAGCTTTCATCCAAAAGGAATCTCCCAAGCTAGGTCAACGTAAGCATGAGTGGCCTCCATCCACTCTTATGTATGAAAGAGTCCTCCCTCAAAGGAAGTATCCTCTTCCCCATCAAATATGTGGAGCAGTCATCCTGCATCATGAAGTTTCCATCCTCCATCCCTGCAACAAACTCTGTCAGCGCAGCATAACTGATGAGAGTGGGTGATACCAAAAATGAGAGACTGTCTCCCTTCTCCTTGAGTCTATCCCAAACTCTCTGCATTGTGCTAGACTCCTCCAATGTCTCCACCTCTCCAAAATCCAAGAGTGGTGAACCAAATGACAAGATGCCCCTTATCAACTCTAGATCAGTTGGCCTCCCAGGGGGAATGCCTCCATATAGTGAGACATCAATTTCAGAAGTGGACTGTATGGATGAGTGGACTGATCTATCCCTCTCTTCACTGCGTTGTACAGTCTCCTTCTCTTGTGCAAAAACTTTCTGGCATAGATAAGGGTGTATCATCCCTTGATGTTGATCCTTCTCTTCCTCCTCCATCTCACAATCCCCAAAAACTATTACATATGGCTCCGGAATTGTGCCTTGGCTTCCACATGTTGAAACATTCGGAACTCATTGCAAAGATACAAGGGCTCCTCTAATAAAAGAAATGGCTCCCCTTTCACCTCCATGTGGTGATGGATCTCCTCCCAATGGGACAACACTGTTAGATCTCTTATGCTGATCCTCACCATCAATAATTGAGATTAGCTCATCATCAAGGAGAGACCCTAGATCTTGGTCATCTCTTGAAGGAAGTACCTCCATGACTTCACAAATGGAAGAGGGCCCTTCACACAATGGGGATCTTGCCCTTAGCAAGCCATCATATATGTTTACATCTCCTTGAGAAATATGGAATGGATCTTGTTTCATGGTTCCCTCCAATGCATGCAAAGTGTTTGATGTTTTAATACATAGAAATTCACAGTGATTTTCATCAAATTTTCTCACCAACCCTTCAGTGAATCCATCATATGATTCTACATTTGCATGAAAATATGAAACAAAATTTTCAAACCAACAATCATGAGCCATACCTTTGAGTTGCAGCGCTGCTACTTTAATGGCCACATCTTCTTCCTCCATTCTTCCTGCAACGCAAGTGGGAAATGAACTGCACTGTGGATCTGCATGTGTGGTTGAATGCTCACACCCAACGTGGTCACAACTAGGGCTTGATTCATCCACAAACCCTCTCAGAGAATCTTTCCATTTTTCCCTTTCTTCCTCCTCAAGGTCTTCAATGATACCCTCCAGGGTCTGGAAAAGAAGAAGGGAAACCTCCTCTTCCGTCATTCCTCTTTTCTTGTTTTCTCTATACATCTCCTCTTCTAAATGAAGAGCTTCTCCTTCTAATGGAATATTATCTTGGGATACACAGGCTGAGCCAAGATTCATGCTTTGATGCCACAGTAATGTTCCTTCTTTGGAAATTTCTGCAATATGTTCCTCAAGGACGCTGTATAAGGAAGACAGTGTAAAAATAACCTGAAAGGGGTCTTGGATCTCTTTTTTAATACATAAAAAACTTCTCTTCAAAAATTTGAGCCCAAAGAAATGTCCCTAGATGGGTTATTCAGATCTCCCCAAACTAGGTCCCTTAGGAAACTGCTCAAATAGAGAGCCTACAGCAATACATGAACACAATCATGAAACTATGAAAAATTGTACATATCAATAAATGGAATGTAATACAGCCATCATGTTTATTAATATATCAGCTGCAATATACAGAAATATCTTGAGGGACAAGCCACTCAACCTACCGAAATCAATCTCCAATGATCAACACATGAAATACAAGAGTTGTTGCAACTGCACAAAATGTCAGAGAGCAGTGATAGCGCTGCCTATATTAGATTAGCTACTGATGTAGATGCATATACATGAAATATGGCTGAAATATAAAAAAAATTCCCAAGAATAGAAGAATGGGCTCCAATACAAGATTTCTAGCCAATCTAGGAGAGATTGCTAGAAATGCTGGAAAATGTAGAATGTGACAAATAACTTGTCACTGAAACTGAATCAAAATAAGAATGAGGCTATGGCAGATCTGAAATACTCATGCCCTCCTCTGATAATGTTCTTAAGAAAAGTGATGATCCCTTTTACTCAAAAACACTCCTCCTGATAAGCTCCAATGGCCCTCCCAGCAACTGCCTATATAAATAACGTAGTTTTTGCCCTAGACTGTGCTGTGAGAGATGGTGAATGATTGGCCTGGTGAAAAAGATATGAAATGATGCTCGGAAGTCTCCTCTTCTGCTCCAAATAATATACAAGATCTCCACTGAAGAACAAGACAAAGAATGACTCTATGAGTTCCTCTGTTGCTGCACCCAACAACTCAACGTTTTCTTCCCAACAGAATAACATTGTAGCTGAAGGATTAAGCTTGGCCAAATTCCAGAATAAGGAAATGTAGCTCAAACCCTATCCTTCCTTGAGTATGAGGTAGGGATTCCCGACCAAGAACACCCTTGGGTTCAAGAACACTACAACCCTGCTAAACAGCCCGGGGATGAAAGTCTTTACAGACCCAACGAAAATGATAAGCTAATGCATAATGAAAATGGGTTGCCATCTCCTCCTTAAAAAGCAAGTGAACTCTTCTCACCATGGGTCCCATTCACACTTGCCACCTGGCTCATGGCAGTGGATCCTCCTCTTAAACTACGCTGTCCAAGAAGGTTCAATGTACCTAGACAGCTTAGTTGACTTTGGTCAGAATGACTAGATCAAGCATGATCCAATCCTCTTCACACCATGTGGTGCTCAAATCAACTACTTTATTATTCCTCCTTTCACACAAGGAGTGTTATTTATCCATCTAAAGGGGTTAAGGTGTCTCCTTACCCATTTTATTCAACAAAATGAAAATATGCAACTATAATGTTCCTTTTAGCTTAAGGCTAAAATTTGGGAACATTACATGCAGTGGGTAGCCTGATGTATGAAATAGTCTGTACTAGATCAGACATTGCACATGAAGTGGGAGTATTAAGCAGGTTTATGTCAAACCCAGGGAAGGAGCATTGGACAACAGTGAAGTGGGTTTTCATATATTTACGTGGCACTAGTGATTATGGCTTGTGCTACCAGGAAAGACCAAGATTGGAAAGAGTGTTGGACATTTGTGGTTTTTTTGATTCAGACTGGGCTGGAGATATGGACCAAAGAAGATCTACAAGTGGGTATGTGTTTAGCCTATTTGGAGGTGCAGTCAGTTGGATGAGTAAAAGACAGTCTGTAGTGGCTCTTTCAACTATAGAGGCTGAATACATAGCAGCCACTCATGCAAGCAAGGAAGCAGTTTGGTTGTAAATATTGTGTTCAAGTATGGGGTTGGTGCAGCAAGCTATAAGGATAGATTGTGATATCCAAAGTGAAATTTTCTTGGCTAATAACCCTTCTTATCATTCAAAGACAAGGCACATTGATGTTCAATATCACTTTGTGAGAGATATGGTTGAGGCTAAAAGGCTGTTGCTGGTAAAGGTGGACACTTTGAAGAATGTTGCAGATGCATTGAAGAAGTCTGTAAGCACTCAGAAATTCTCTTGGTGTAGAGAAAAAATGGGTGTTGCAGAACTGGGCTAATGAATAAGCTCTCCTGTGGCCCCCTGTAGAAAGAAAACAAGAAGTGGGAGAATGTTGGGTATGCGTTATTTTCTTTCCACGACTAATCATGCACGGGGGGGTGATATAATTGCTAAAATAGCACCGAATAAGCTCAATACATGAAGGGTTGGTCCCTTCTCTTAATCTCCAAGCTAGAAGCTTGAGATTTAGCTCCTCCTTCCTCTACTCAAGTTGCAGCTGCACACTGCACAACTGCTGGAATGAATTGCGCTGTCAAGAGGGCTGAAGCTATAGCTTGTTTCTAGGTGATGGAATATAGCTCACAGTTGATGGAAATAATCTCTCCAAAGTTAGGGGATGATACCTCACACGATTGCAAGCTTAAATACTTGGAACTTCTTTCCTCCACTAGATCTACCTGGCTAGACTGCATAATTCCTAGAGGAACTATTTCTGCATGGAGGTATAAAATGTTGGCCTGATGCCAGATATCATAATGATGCTCCTGGAAGACTGAAATGGAAGCACAAGATGAAATTATGAACCATCCACTGGTTTCTTAGCAGAAATGCTAAGAAATACCTTCCTCCTCTCAAACCCTAAGACTAGAATGTGTAATTCTTGAAGCTGTATATGCAGAAGAGAGGGGCCGAATGTGGGACCATTTTTGGATGATTAATAGCTACTCAAAATAACCTTCCTAGAGTAGGCACTCAAAGTCCCCATGGGTAAGGGTTGTATTCCTGATCAGGAACACTCGTGTGCTAACCAACACAACCAACTTAGCTAAACAACTGAAGCGTGCAAAGAATGTCAAATGACAATACAATATAAAATTTGAGACTGATTTTCTTTGCTGCCCTTATCTTCCTTATATGGTTGTGAGCCTTCCCTAGTCTTGGCCCACCTCATAACTACATTGCACATGTGGCCACTAGTCTCCATGAAGACCACGTTGTCTCTCCATGATCTCCATGATCTCTACAATTAATATCTAGTCCCTCCATCATGTGTGCATTTAATGCACCACTTCCTCCATCAGTGCATCATTAATTCTCTATGATATTACTTTTATTCCTCCACTATCTCCATCATCTTCCTCATTATCTCTCCATATTCTCCACTCTTCCTTCATTAATGGGATGCTCCACTACTCCATGATGCTAATATACTATTTACTAACCCACATTCACACAAAAAAAGTGGATTTTATTCATCTATGGGGTTTACGGGTCCCTCCACCTTTTTATTTACTTAATTAATTGAGAAAATTAAGAACTCTAATATTCCAATTAACTGATGGAAAATTGGGAATATTACAAAATGAGAGTGAAATCAGGATCAAATTGTGAAGCTAAAGCTTCACCCGCTGCTACTAATTTAGGCTCCTTATTTCTTTCCTTCAAGCTTGAGCAACCTCCGCACAACTATAATATATCTCACTACCTCACAGAGTGACTCTAGCCAACACTTAGCCAATTTTCCTGCTTTCCAAGCTCATATTTCCCCGCACTATTTCTCAATGAATTAACCCCCTATTAATTATGGAAATTCCCATCCAGAACTACATAATCCCTATAGGCCCTTCCATGACTGCATGCACCACCTTTCCAACTTGGATGATTATACAACTCATAGTAAATTTCCCTTTAACTCCAATTTCAAATGGGTAACTCGAATTTCATGCATGCATAGGTTAATTAAGGTTGATTGATGAGTTAATTAGTTGAACACTGGAGTTTCACCCCACTACTAGACCTCCTACTAGTTCCTCCAACAGTTAGAACTAGTTTAACTGACCTTAACTCAATTTAACTCAATTAAATTGTTACAACTGAAATTAAACTCAACCTAGTCTTCTAAAATTTAGGAATCATTGTACACAACTCAAGTTAAGCTGACAATTCAAATTAACTAAGCTAAAAGAGTGGTTACAACTCATTTAACTCATTCAAGTTGTCTTGTGATGTGGAATTTTGTTTTTCTCCTAATTTAATTCAAGGGAAAATTAAATTAGGAATTTATTGCTGCATTTTTTCAACACATTTACCCTTCTCCAAAAAATAAGGGAAACTGAAACTATATTTACATTAGGCAATAATTCCTCCAATTAATTCTAAAAAAAAAATTCACTTACTGATGTGAATATCTATAATTTCTTACAAAAACATGTAAATTCCTCCCAGCATCATAACGTGACCATCCCATCACATTGGAAATCTCTTTGTTCAACCTTCATCAAATTTAGTGCTCCATCTTGCACCTACATCCCTCATGCCTGGTCGTGACTCTAGGAAAATATCTACTTCTAACAATTTTAAGAACTTATTCAGTTCTCGTAGCGTGAGTATCCATCTTAATGCCTTGAGAGTATGAGGAATTGGGGTATTCTTCGATGCTAGCATATTTTTTCTCATTCTTGAACAAAATTGTTTGCACAAAAATAAATAATCTTTCTGAAATAAAAAAAAAACTTTTTCAACACATGCAACATTGGCCAATTTGCTAGTCCAAATCTCGTTGTTGTTCTTCTATTCTATTGGCAGGTTCACTTACCACTCATATCCAATAGATCATTGAAATTTATTATCGATATGAGCAGTTGAGTTAATCATATCAATGGAATATCATCTTTCCTTCCTCTGCTTTCCATTTCCACTTTGTACATAAAAATAATCCCTCAATCAATAAAATTCTTAATGTCGTTTAACTTTAGATTTCTTGGTTCCCTATATAATAAAAAGTTGTTACTCTTTCACATGTGAAGTATGTTATACAAGAAACCCTAAATAAATAGAAATTTAATATACCAAAGTTGGCGTTTACGGGAAATAGTGGAAATAAATCTACAATTCCAAAACCATCTCATCCATTTACTTGACACTTCGCTCATGATTTAATATCATCGATATATGTACCCTCAGTGGAAGAAATTTATGAAGTAAAATAAATATTAAATCTTTGTGATCATGATATCTAGTTTACAAGATTTCAGTAATAACTCTAAGTCAAAAAGCGTGCAAGGACAACCACAAAGAAATATTGTATGGAGACGTGGTAAACTATGTCTACTATAGAAAAAATTGGTGGCTATGTTGGTTCCCACGAATATATCTATTTGGGCTTGCACTATTTGATATTAGATTACAAATAAGTTGCACCAAGTTTTCTTTATGCATAGCCTCATCGAAAATTTTTAAAAATAGGGTGGAGCGTTGGGTGTCACAACATGTCCAAGCCGGTTGAGCTAATTTTTCTGTATTTCACTTAATATGCTATAAAACATATAAAAAAGTTCTATACACATGGATTTAGTTGTAAAAAATGAAAATTTTTGGAAGAAATATGAAGGACTAGAATGACTAATGGATTTTGGTGAGAAAAGTGCTAAAATTTCTTACACTGAAAATTAAAAAGTGTCGATGCAGAAAGAAACAAACATCACAATTTACTTGAAATAAAAAACCTAAGAGACACATTAAACGTTTGAAAATCATTTCAAATTGATTGACTTTGTTATCTCTCATCCATTATCTATTCTTTCTTAGAAATACATGATACCCCTAAATAAATTTTAGTTGAAAATTTAATCCCACTAAAAAGGAGTTCATGGATGTGCGGAAGAAGTGGTGTGTAGGATGGAGGTGTGCGGAAGAAATATGTAAAGTGAAAAATATGTGCAGAGGAAGGAAGATGTGGAAGAGACACCTGCACTTTTTCACCTCCTGCATAACACTTCTGCATCTCCCTCACAACACTTTTGCATCTTCTGCATCTCTTGTTGATGACACAAGGGAGGGGCTCCACATTCGATATTCTATAACCAAGAATCACCTTAAGTCATGATAACACAATTAGCAAACCTGAATCATCAAACATTGGAAAGAAAAAAAATAAATGCTTCAAGATTTAAGAATATTCATAACATACAAAAGCATGGACCAAAGTCATTGAAGTGTTGGCTATCTTTTGCATTCATGATTTCTTGGAAGGTACATCCTCGGTTTCTAATTTAGCCTAAATATAATCTCCAACCTATGTTAGTTTTTGATAACAAGGAACATCATATGCAAGGTACCTAAAAAAAAAAAAAGAGCATAGAGGAGAATTGACACTCATACACTAAGGATTCACTGATTACATTTATTGTTGAAAATATTGAACCCTCATTTGTCTCTACCTCCTCAAACCTACATAATGATTTTCCTTCAATATTGAATGAATATATTTTGCTAGTATCTTTATGTTCAACATTTCGTACTCTAATAAGTGTTAGTTCACCTCTATTTTCAAAACGTTGAGTTTTTAAGTACCTTCTATGTGATAGTTAGAGATGTCATTCATGCACAATTGAAAACTGAAGTTGTGATTATATGTGACATAAGATTTGCGGGTAAACGTTTATGTAAGGAAACAAAAGATCAAAATAATGTTGGCACATGTAGCAACTCTATGCAAATTTGAACTCACCACATCATGAAAGGGGGTCTCAATAATTGGGAAACCTAGCTGTGTTTCTTCTAAACTTCCCTCTAGTTATTCCTCAAGCAACTTATAGATGTGATACTATGAATATATGTTTGTATCTTCCCTTATAATAATGGTATGAGAGAATAGATTCAAATTCATACTTTTTTCATCCAGATCTTCCGTTGTTAACTAATGAGGTCTATTCAGTCCCTTGACTTGATTGATCATGATTTGAGCCTTCGAAAAACTTGAAGAGTTTGGAGATTGAGTACCACATGGACCTAGCCATGGCCACATTGGCAACTGAGGTAATGTGGAATTACATAGGTGAGGTGGGGTTGTCATATAGGTGCCACATGGTAGGGCCTTGCCTGTGTGGCAAGGATTTAAATGAATAAAATTTAATTTAGAATAATTTTTGATTGGTAATTAGATAAAGATAACATTGAAATTTATATCGCTAGAAATATATCAAAGAGTTGAATGAAATGGTGTCGTCCAAAGTCAAATTTTCTAACTTTGGGAAATGAGGTATTTTGTAACCCATTTTCATAAGGATACCATGGAGGTTTTTTTAAAACTAGGTAACACCTCTCATTTAGTATTGAAGACTCCAAGGGTCTGGGAAGGAGTGTTACACTAGGCTCAATCTATCATGTGTATGAATTTGCAAGGATTGAGGTTATTAAGTGCACATCTATATTCATTTTACATGCATGGAGTTGGATGAGTGGGAGAATAACAGTTTGATGAGGCCAGTTGAAATTGATTCATGTCAAACTATTTGAATCAACAATCAACCAACATGATCATTAGAACTTAGAAATTTTAGGCTCAATGCAGGTTAAGAGTTTGGATTTTATAGATTTTTTTTCCATTGGTCGATTGGCTGAACATGATCTAACATAAATCAACATTAATGAAATGTAGAAAATTTGGAATTTCTTTTATTTTCCAAGTCATACTTAATGTTGTTTCTTCATATGCTCCAGAAGAATGGGTGTGCAAAGATGAAGGGATTCCCCACCTTTCATGTCACAGTTCACACAACATGGTTTAGATTAGACCATTTATTTTTTAGCAATACTTATCTATTTATTATTCCACTCACATGATCCTATATTATAATGATGATTTCCTTATCAAGGATGTGATCATATATGTATAAGAGAGAGTAGTCTAAATTTTATAATTTTTGGTCTTTATTTTTTTTGCACTCAAATATATATTATGTCTATAGGCGTGTTTATCTTAAAATAAATATTTTTTAATTTTAATAAATTATCGATAAATATTAGGTGAATGATAGAGATTTAACCTCCAGATAATATATTAGAAAAATCATTGTAATATGAAAAAATTGTTGAGTATGTGTTATATTCTATCCACTTCTAATCACGCGCGGGGGGGTGGTTCGCAGGGGGTGCAATAGCTCTGTAATATCCCAAAATGGGAATATGCTACAACAATGAGAATATCTCAAGATATTCTAAAGTTGGAGACCCAGCAATATGCAAACACAACAATGGAGCAGCAAAAACACTCAACTCATAAAAACATGAGAGAAATCCATAGCTATATTATTAAGAAATAGCAGCAACAATTGAATACAAGATATTGAGGAAAATTCTACTCAAGATAAGTAATACTCAGCCTCAAGAGACAATTACATAAATCATGATGAAACCACTGCTACACAAATGTGTCCAAGCTATGACAACACCGTTTTATAAGAGCAACTGCATGCTACATATGTCAAATACATGGATATACCATTATATGGCCCAATACAACATTGGGAGTGAATATCTCAGCTCCCAAAGACTACCTCAAGTCAATCTTGGAAGGATTGGCTATAATACACAAAACCTGCAAAATGTCGGAGTTGCTGGGTAGTAGCAGCAACTCAAGAACTGGAAATAAGTGGAGAAGACTGAATATGATACAACCAATGAAAATATCTTCTCCAATGGATCTCTATAGTGAAAGGCTGATCCTCTCACCTAAGATCTCACCCTCCAAACAATCTGCAAGAGCCCCACTGCAAATGCTTACTAAAAATAATGCAGTTACTGGATGAAACTTCACTGTAGGGGCAAGGGAAAGAGTTGGCCTGATGAAAAAATATGAAATAAGTGTTGAACCCTTCCTCACTAGCTTCCCAAAGGAATGGAGACTCCCTCCTATGACAATCAACTCTGGAAATGGTGTTGAGATCCTCCACTACAACACCCTACAACACAGAATTATGCTGCTGTAGCAATAGCGCTGTCCTGGAGGAGGATGCTTTGGCCTTGAGCCAAGAAATGTGGAGAATGAAGAACAATCCCTCAATAGGCTTCTCAAGAAGGAGAAGGAATCCTAAACATGAATTCCCCTCGGAAACTCTTGCTAAACAGCAAAGGATGCACAATGTCTGAATAGACAATGAGATCAATAATACAAGCATGAGAAACAATGGTTGCCTTGCCCTCCTTTTAAACAAGTGAAAGCCCCTCTCCATGGGTCCCACTCCTCTTAGGGTTTCCTCCACCAAATAACCCTCTTCCCATTCATACTACGTTGTTTCTCTAAGTGATATCCACCTCTTATCCTAGCGGTGTTGACTTGGTCAAACTTGACCTTGTCCACTTGTAAATAACCTTGTTCACACATGAGGGTGTGAAAACCAGCTCCAATGATGATCCCCTTTCATACTATGAGGGATTTTATTGGGATTTTAATTATGCATGGGCCTCCTTACCCATTTATTCTCCTCCTAGGTGAAATTAGCAAAAATTAATATTCCAAACTATTGTAGGAAAATTTTGGAATATTACAGTCCTCCCCTCCCAAATGTTGCTTTTCCTCAAGAAACTGCAAGGACAGAACTGGAAAGCCTCCTCTCAAGGCATGGAGTCTATGATGTGTTGAGGAACATCTTCCTCATGTGGATCCTCCATCCCCCAAGCAATCATCCATGCAAAATGAGTTACCTCCCAACATGGAAACTCCTGAAAGTCATCTTCCACCTATGGCTCTGGAAATGTAGGTGGGCTAAAAATCTGATCCTGGTAGACAAAATAGCCTACCCCACGCTGTCCTCCTCTCCACTTAGGATAAGTATAGAGTGCATGCTAATCCTGGGTTGTAATGAAATTTCCCTCAAATGGCAAGATGGAGACTAGACCTCTAAGCATCTCTCCTCCAACGTTATGAAACATGTAATCATCTCATATGTGATGATTTGGAAGTCATCATCATGTGGAATCACATTCCTCATATGGCTCACCTCATAAGGAAACAAATGAGCTGTTGTAGTGGCCATACCATATCCCATGATCCCTCTAGAACATGTAGTGCAAAGTGTGTGCGAGTTCCCTCCCTCCAAGGACACGTTCACCCAATGTGTCTCTCCTCCAATCATGCTCCCAAGAAGAGCTTTAGCAATATCAACCAAGGGAACCATAAGGAGAATCATGTTTGTTGCCATGTGAAGTAAGGGAGAAGGACGATGGTCCCTCAAATGTAGCCAACGCAGTTTGACTCTCAACTTCAATAGAAAATAAAATGATGGGTGGCCTCCCCACCATTTGCTTGTTGCCCCAATCTCCTCACAAGTTTGGAGAAGGTAAATGATATAATGTGCAATGTGAGTATGTTCTCCATGAGAAATTTCCTCCCCATATCCTCTTAGGGAGTGACCATCCATAATGGCCTTATGTAGACCACCAAATCTAGAAGGAAGAATATCCCTCCTTTGAGAAAATCTCTACACATATATGGTTAAGAGATGCATATATATAGACAAATCACTATGCAAGTCGACAATACTCTTACCACATGTTTTTCTCATATAAATGGAGTGGCTCATAGATGAGTCTCCCCTCATCCTCAAAGGGAAAAGAGGCGACTGTGCAAACTCCTCCATCTTCTCATGATCCATGGAGTGCCTCCTCAAGTTCTTCAAGTGGTTCCTCCCACAAGAAGAAAAGAAATGTAATGTGGCATTCATGGTTGGCCCATGGTTCCTCCTGAAATGTACAACATGTATAGTAGGGAGAATCATGCTCCCAATGGGCATCTTCAGTCTCAAGCCCCCTCTCCAATCAAAGCTCCCCATGAAAATAGTGATACCAGCAATACATGGAAGAAAAAACCAATAGAAACAAGTTGTCACATGACAACCAGAAAGTGGATCAAGGTCCCACACAAGGAACCAGCACAATGCATTCCTTGCCTGCATCAAATCAAACAAAAACAATTGCTTTTCTAGCCACTTTCTTGCTGCCACAATCATTTTATAAGATATAGACATGGAAGTACAAAAGGGTTTCAATGGTGCACACCAAAAGTCATGTGGCTTTCCCCAAAAACCACCAATGATATAGTTAATCTCAATGCTACAAATGGCTTCAAGTAAATCATTATATAATATGAAATGAAAAATAATCCTCCTCGGTACAATATGCTGCTCATAAAAAGAAAATAAGTACAAAACATAAGGTGAAATTTTACATTCTCCATCATGTACTCGAAGACTTGAGCTGAAATGGCTCAACTGAAAATGCTCCCTTACTCCCAATGAGTAGGAAGGTGGCTATGACATACTCTCCATCATCATTTGGGCTCTGCATCTCTCCATATGATGAAATATGTCTTGCTGAATGCCCTCCCAAATGAACTCCTCTACCAAGGCAAGATATGCATCAAAATGAATGGAAAAGAAGTCTGCATGTGCTGCATGCAATAGCTTCTCCTTGAGACTAGAACCTCTAGTCAAGAAAAATTTTCCATGTGAATAGGTGACCATATCATCCACCATACACTCATCATCTCTATCTGGGTCATCAAGAATCATGCATGCACTAAGATCCTTGGAGTATTCTACCAAGAGATGAGATCTCTAGTAAGGATCAATCCTCCTCAAAGACAGCACTGGTGATCTGGCATGTGAAGCTCTCCTCCTGCTACTGTCTGCTACTTCGACATCCCCCATGCCAAGGTTCTCCTCCAAAATCTCCACCTCTCCAAAATACAAGAGCGGCGAATCCAGAGACAAGATGTCTTTCATCAATGATAGATCTAGTGGCCTCCCTGGTGGAATGCCTCTATGCAGTGAGACATCTATGTCAAGAGTGGATTGTACATATGGTTGGGCAACCTTGCCCTTGCTCTCACAACACAATACAGTCTGCCTCCTCTTTGCACTAGCTCTCTAAAATAGAGAAGAGTGTGTGCCTCTCATCACCTGATGCTGCTCTTCCTCCCTTCCTCCTCCTTCCAGCTGCAATGTTGCATAATCATGTTGCTCACTGATTGTGCTTGGACCTCCATGTATGAGATCCTGGGGACTGCCTTGCAAATATGCAAGAACCCCTCTATTTGGAGCAAGAGCTCCTCCTTCCTCTACATGAGGTGCTATATTAACTCTAGAAATGACAGCGTTGTTGCCCTTAGCCTCCTCAACATTATTGGAAAACCCTCGAATGATTGGATCCTCTTTTGGAAAAGGGATCTCTTTGTCTCCTTGTGCCAAAATACAAGATGAAGGTCTTTCCTCCAATAAAGTTTTATGCAAGATATCAGCCTCCTTTATGGTTCTCTGAAGTGATTATAAGTCTATGGTTTCCTCCATCATATGCAAGGGTTTTGTTTGTCTAGATGTGTTTGTTCCCTCCACATGTGTTTCAGAATTCTTCCTACCAAACCTCTCCATCAAAGTTCTAATGAACATTGCATAGGAAGAAGTATTTGCATTCTTCAAAGTAAAGGACTCAAATAACCACCATGCATATACCTTACCTCCAAATTGCACCGCTGCTACTATGATGGCTTCATCTTTGGAAATCTGATGCTGCTGTAGAAAGGTGTCTAGATCTTCCACCCAAGCCCTGGCTGAACAAGTAGGGTAACCATCAAAGATAGATAGAAGAAATATATCCACATTGTGCTGCTTGCTCCTCCTCACCTCGATCTTGAAAAAATCCGAGAAAGTGATATGATCTCTAAACTTCTAAGTTTGAGATTCATATTCATGAAAGACACCACTAAGAGTTCCCCTCTTAGGCATTCCTTCTTCTTCTTTTCCTCTTATGGAAAATCTGGCCATGTGACTACACTGTACCTCATAGGAATTGGTTGCATGCTCACACTCCCTATAAGAAAAACTAGAGTTTGACTCAATTTCAAACCCCCTTGGATATCCTGTACATATCTCCCTCCTTATCTTCTCGAATTCTTCATGAATGCTCTGTACATATCTTGGAAGAAGCTTGGTAAGCTTATCTTCCTTTTTCTCTCAACATAGTGGAGTCTTCATCTTCTCTCTCCTTGATAGCATGATGGCTTAGATCCACCGGCTGAGCCAGAGATCATGCTTTGATACCACTGTAATATCTGAAGCGAACAAAGTTCCTTCTCAAGTTAAATGCTCCAAAAAAATTGGAATACAAAGATATCCATGAGGATACAAATATTATATTATAAAAGATATGAGATAGATAGATAGATAGATAGATAGATAGATGATAAAATGTTACAATGAGGCCCTGCTTATATACCTACATAGGTGACCTTTCATGAATGGGAATGTCTCTTAGACATGCCCTTTCACTAACTTAATGACTACTTACATAATCCTTAATTGACTATTTAATAATTATATTTGTTATATTCATTATGAATTATATTCATAACATTGCCCCTTCCTTCAAAAGCTTTGTGCTCAAAGCTTATAGTTGACACTTTTCTTCAGTTCAATCACGCACCATTTTCTTCATTTTCTTTCGTCACAATTTAATATATCAACTTTTATTTATTTATTTGTTATGAATTGGCCCTTCCTTCAAAACTTTGTCCTCAAAGTTTTATGGATAATAATTTCTTCATCTTGTATTTGTTAAAATACTATAATTTTCAGGAAATCTTCCTTCTTTCCTTTCCAAATTGGATTCAATTTTCTTTTCATCAATGATTGATTCCATTTTGTCCGTTGAATTGAGTTTTTAGGGTTTTTAAGTTAACCCTTCCTAACTTTCTCTTCTTCTTTTTAATGAAGTTATTATTCCTTCAAATTTTATTTTATTTTTTAATAATTTAATTAATTAAATTAATATATATATATATATATATATTCTTTTATCAAGTGATTTTTTTTAACTCTTTTTGTTGTTGTTGAAAGGTTACAACCCTAGTGAAACGTGGCTATTCACATATAATCACCGATAAAATATATGTCCACTTATGTGTATTTCTCCATGTAAAAGTAAACTTACCATTCACAAGAGATTTTTTATTCCTTTACTTTTTATTTTACCTTGAAAATACAATGGGAAATTACCATGGGCTTCCAAAACCACGAGCTTGTAAACCACTGAAAGAATAATCAAAATAACCTTACCTACTCTTCCTTATTTCTGTTTCCTTTTTAATTTTAATTTATCTTGGTATGTACGTATATGTACTTCTTTATATATGTCTCTTTTTTTTCTTTTTAATATACTTTGGCTTTTCTTCTATTTTATTATTTTTAATGTAAATTCTTCCTTTTTTAATATTTCTTCAATTTTTTTTATATAAATTATTCTCCCCTTTTTTTTATATTTCTTTTAAAAAATTCTGTGGTTTGTTTTTGAACCCTTTTCTTTTATTATGGCCAAAGGCCTAGTGGAAAAAATGGAGAAACTCTAAGATTGATAGCGAAATGCTTCAGTCATGACGGCAACAAAGTTGACGATTTTTACTGTCAAAGACCTAGATCAAGGAGCGTAGCTCTGTGCAGCGATGAGAAGCAAGAAGATTGACTGATCTGATACCAAATGAAGCAAACAAATTTCCTTCTCAAGTTAAATGCTCCAAAAGAATTGGAATAAAAAGATATCCATGAGGATACAAACATTATATTATAAAAGATATGAGATAGATAGATAGATAGATAGACAGATAGATGATAAAATGTTACAATGAGGCCCTTCTTATATACCTACGCAGGTGACCTTTCACGACTGGGCAAGTCTCTTAAACATGCCCTTTCACTAACTTAATGAATACTTACATAATCTTTAATTGACTATTTAATAATTATATTTGTTATATTCGTTATGAATTATATTCATAACCATATCCCAAAATGGTAATATGCTACAACAATGAGAATATCTCAAGATATTCTAAAGTTGGAGACCCAGCAATATGCAAACACAACAATGGAGCAGCAGCAACACTCAACTCATAAACACATGAGAGAAATCCATAGCTATCTTATTAATAAATATAATCAACAATTGAATACAAGATCTTAAGGAAAATGCTACTCAAGATAAGCAATACTCAATTTCAAGAGACAAGTACATAAATCATGATGAAACCACTGCTACACAAATGTGTCCAAGCTATGACAGCGCAATTGTTTAAGAGAACCTGCATGATACATATGTCAAATACATGGATATATAATTATATGGCCCAATACAACATTGGGAGTGAAGATCTAAGCTCCCAAAGACTACCTCAAGTCAATCCTGGAAGGATTGGCTATAATACACAAAACCTACAAAATGTCAGAGTTGCTGGGTAGCAACAGCAACTCAAGAACTGGAAATAAGTGGAGAAGACTGAAGATGCTACAAACAATGAAAAGATATTATCCAATGGATCTCTAAAGTGAAAGGCTGATCCTCTCACCTAAGATCTCACCCTCCAAACAATCTGCAAGAGCCCCACTGCAAATGCTTACTAAAAATAATGCAGGTACTGGATGAAACTGCGCTGTAGGGGCAAGGGAAAGAGTTGGCCTGATGCCAAAATCTGAAATAAGTGCTGAAACCTTCCTCACTATCTTCCCAAAGGAATGGAGACTCCCTCCTCTGACAATCAGCTCCGGAAATGGTGTTGAGGTCCTCCACTGCAACACCCTACAACACAGAATTATGTCGCTGAAGCAATAACGCTGTCCTGGAGGAGCATGCTTTGGCCTTGAGCCAAGAAATGTGGAGAATGAAGAAAAATCCCTCAAGAGGCCTCTTAAGAAAGAGAAGGAATCCTAAACAATAATTCCCCTCGGAAACTCTTGCTAAACAGCAAAGGATGCACAATGTCTGAATAGAAAATGAGATCAATAATATAAGCATGAGAAACAATGGTTGCCTTGCCCTCCTTTTAAACAAGTGAAAGCCCCTCTCCATGGGTCCCACTCCTATTAGGGTTTCCTCCACCAAATAACCCTCTTCCCATTCATACTGCGTTGTTTCTCTATATGTTTTCCACCTCTTATCCCAGCGCTGTTGACTTGGTCAAACTTGAACTTGTCCACTTGAAAATAACCCTGTTCACACATGAGGGTGTGAAAACCAGTTCCAATAATGATCCCCTTTCATAATATGAGGGTTTTTATTGAGATTTTCATTATGCATGGGCCTACTTACCCATTTATTCTCCTCCTAGGTGAAATTAGCAAAAATTAATATTCCAAATTATTGTAGGAAAATTTTGGAATATTACAAGCCTCCCTTGTACGTTGCGCTGGGCACAACGTCGGGGGGGGGGGGGGTCATAGGGGGGAGCGGTAGCCCCCCCTGTCGAGGTTTGGGGAAGAGGCCCTGAATTTTTTTTTGGTCCTTATTTTCCGGTGGGCGGATCTGCCCATGGTTTTGTGCATGGGTTTACACATGGTTTTGGGGTACGCTGGTTTTTCAACCCCTGGTATTTTGTAGATCTGGTCAAGGGAACTACAGTTATGTTCTAATCCAGGGTTAATGGATTGGGTTTTATGTATGCTTCGGCATGTATATATATGTGTTTTAACACTAAAAGGAATATAATGAAAAATCAAGTTGGTCGTCCCGATTTGGGATCTAGGGGAATATCTCTGTGTTTATCTGTTTTATGTTTTATGATCTCGCTACTATTTATTTTTTGTCTTTAAGATTCATTTGCAGATAATTTTTGTACAGGGTTAAAACCTACATTTGGTATCATAGCAGTTTTGGCTTCAAGGGGATGCCTTTGCTGCTAAGGGGTTTTTTTCTCGGGCCTGAGGTAGACCCTGTTCAGTGGGAGATCTGAGCGATCGATTCTTGCGGTGAAAGAAGATGGCGAGAAGCGTGAAGATAAATATCGAGAAATTTAATGTTCAGAATTTTGAGTTGTGGAAGCTTAAGATGGAGGATCTGCTAGTGGATAAGGACCAGTGGATCGCGGAAGATACGGGTACTAAACCAACGAAAATGTCAGATGAAAACTAGAAGAAACTGGATCGAAAGGAAAAGAGCACAATATGGTTGTGTGTCTCAGATTCAATATTGTTGAATGTATCTGGAAAAGCTACAGTGAAGACCTTGTGGGAAAAGCTAGGGAATTTGTACCAATCTAAGTCTCTGGTGAATAAATTGTTCCTACGGAAAAAGCTGTATAACCTGAGGATGAAGGATGGAGACTTGGTGACAGAGCATGTGAATGCCTTCAATACCGTGGTAAGTCAGCTGTCATCTGTTGATATTAAAATCTCAGATGAAGATAAGTGCATCAATTTTTTGTGTTCTCTACCAGACTCTTGGGACAGTCTGGTTATTGCAATAGGTAGCAATACAACTAACTTGAATTTTGATGACATTGTCTTAGCCTTTTCTCAGAGGAAATGAGACGGAGAAATATGGAGGGTTAGAATGGAGATGCCTTATCTGTACGAGGAAGGTCCCAGAACAGAAACAAGAATAAGGTTTCGAGTGGGAGATCTAAATCTAGAGGGAGATATACATCTTTTTGAAAGTTTGTAAAGGTGTGTTGGAAATGTGGAAAGGAAGGGCACTACAAAAAGGACTGCAGATCTAAAGCTCTTGAGAAAGGAAATGGATCTGATGATGCTCCTACTACAGAGGCAAAAACCACCTCGGATGAAGATGGGGATGTGTATTTGGATTCTTCTTCCAATACACATGTAGATCATGAGTCATGGTTGATTGAATCGATTACATCCTGTTAGAAAATTATATATTACAGAGCAATGCAACACATAAAATATGCGAAAAATACAAGAACACAAAACACATAAAACCAGAGAGACACAAATATACGTGGTTCACCCAGTTTGGGCTACGTCCACCCCGAACAACCAGTCCTTCATTTCTATTATCCAGCAAAATGAAGAGACACAACCTACAACAGATCTACTGTAATATCGTTTGTTCTCTCTCACAGTCTCTCTCTCTATTTCTCGCTCCGAGAATACACATCCAATACACAGCCGCAATAAAATACCCTCATAAAAGCGAGGGGTTGCCTTCTAGGGAAAAAAAACCTAAACTAAACATAACTTCTACCGTCAGATCATTTGCCTAATGAACAGACCAGATTGACTAGAAATTACTATACTTTTACAAGGCAATTTTACATCTGTTTTTAGCTTTGGGGGCACTGCCCCCGAAACCCCTCGCCAGGGGGGGCTCCATAAAGTCGCTGTCGCCCCCCCCTGGACCCCCCACAACAATGATTAATTTACGGGCGACGTTTCCTCCCCATTTAAGGTACAGGGGTCCAATTCTGTGATACAAAGTAAACAAGATAATTAGGCTCCACACCCAACACATCATTTCACTTCACTCCCCATAGAGAGTGGTTCCACGAGTATGAGAAATATGATGGCGGTGATGTCTTCTTAGGTGATGATGGGAAGGCCAGAATTTTCGGACGTAGACAATTCAAGCTAAAGATGCAAGGTGGAAGGATTAGACCACTTCCTGGTGTTCTGCACATTCCTTCATTGGCTAGAAATCTGATTTCTGTAAGCAAGATGGATGATGCAGGTGTAAAAATAGTGTTCGAGAAAGATACCTATAAGATGGTTTAGGGAGCACTGGTATTAATGCAGGGAGTTTGGATTGGAACTCTATACAAGCTTTAGGGAAACATTGTTATTGCTGGGTGCAACAGTTTTGTGGTTCTCGAAAGTGGAGCGGAATGGCTGCCTCTCCTGGAAAAGACCAACCCCACATCAAAGGCTTCGACATATTGGGAGAGAAGGACCTTCGTATACTAATGGAAATGGTACAAGGTGTCTAATAGTCGGGTTTACTGGAACATTGTGTATTTGGGAAGCAGAATCGGGTGAGTTTTCCTTCTGGTGCTAAGAGGGCGAACAAGATATTAGAACTTGTGCACAGTGATGTGTTTGGACCTGTGTCAGTTCCATCACTGGGAAAGTCTGTGTACTATGTTTCATTCATAGATGAATTCTCAAGGAATACATGGATATATTTCTTGAGGAAGAAATCTGAAGTCTTTGAAAGATTTAAAGAATTTAAGGCTCTGGTGGAAAACCAGACAGAGAAGAAGATAAAGGCGCTGAGGACAGATAATGGTGGGGAGTTCTGCAAGAAGGAATTTGAAGAGTTCTGTAAGAAGTGTGGTATAGCACGGCAGAAGACTACTCCATACACACCTCAGAAAAATGGAGTTGCAGAAAGAATGAACAAAACGCTAATGGAAAAGGCAAGAAGCATGCTCAGTGGTACCAGGTTAGGACAAGAATTCTGGGCAGAGGCAGTGGAGACTGCATGTTACTTGGTTAACATATCACCTTCATCAGTGTTGGAGGATAAGACTCCACATGAGGTATGGACTGGTAAGAAGCCCACTCTTTTGCATTTGAGGGTATTTGGATGTGATGCATATGTACATGTTCCAAAGGAGAAAAGGACCAAGTTGGATAATAAATCTGAAAGGTGGATCTTTATTGGGTATAAGGATGGTTTAAAGGGTTACAAGCTTTGGAACCCAGAAACAAGGAAGGTTGTGTACAACCGAGATGTGGTGTTTATAGAGGTGAAAGATGTTGTTAAACATGAATTCCTACCAAAGGAACCTGAGAAGATAAAGTCTAAGCTAAAGGAGGATGAATCATACTCTACAATAGAAGAAGACTCAGAAGAGGAAGAGCCAAAAAATCTAGCTGTGAGAAGATCAGTTCGTGAAAGAAGACAACCAGAACGTTATATTCCATCTGCTTTCTGTTCAAATTTTTCTTTAACTATAACTGATGATGATCCCAAAACCATCAGGGAAGTAGTAGATTCAGAGGATGGAAAACTCTGGAAGGAGGCCATGGTTGATGAAATGGCATCCTTGCATAAAAATGAGGAATGGGATTTGGTGGAGTTGTCGGCTAAAAGGAAGCCCATCGGGAGAAAATGGGTGTTTAAGAAGAAGTTGAATGTAGAAGGCAAGGTGGAGAAATACAAAACTTGGTTAGTAGCAAAAGGTTATTCCCAGGAGTCGGGAATTGATTTTGGTGATATTTTTTCTCCTGTTGCCAAAGTTACTTCTACTAGATTACTTTTATCTGTTGCTGCTGCATTTTATTTTGAGGTAGAACAGATGGATGTGAAGAAAATATTTCTTCACGGGGATCTGGAAGAGGAGATATACATGAAACAACCTGAAGGCTTTATGGTGAAGGGGAAGAAAGAACTAGTATGCAGGTTAAAGAAGTCTTTGTATGGGTTAAAACAGTCACCAAGGATGTGGTATCAGAAATTTGATACCTACATACGGGGACTTGGCTTCACCAGAAGCAAGGAGGATCACTGTGTTTATTTTAAATTAATTGGTGATCATGTTATTTATTTGGTCTTGTATGTGGATGATATTTTGTTGATTGGAAATGACAAAGAAATTATCCAAGATTTGAAGACCCAACTGTTCTCCAAATTCGACATGAAGGATCTTGGTGCTGCAAACTATATTTTGGGCATGGAAATTAAGAGATATCGGGCAAAGAGGAAGCTCTATTTAAACCAGAGGAAGTATGTCGATACTATATTGCAGAGGTTCAATATGCAGGATAGTAAACTGGTGAATGGTTTGATTCCTATAGGTACAAAGTTGTCTGTTGAACAGTGTCCCAAGACATAAGAATAAGAGGAGGATATGTCATGTGTTCCATATGCAAGTGAAGTGGGTAGCCTGATGTATGCAATGGTATGTAATAGACCAGACATTGCACATGCAGTGGGAGTATTGAGCAGGTTTATGTCAAACCCAGGGAAGGAGCATTGAACAGCAGTGAAGTGGGTTTTCAGATATTCACGTGGCACTAGTGATTATGGCTTGTGCTACCAGAGAAGACCAGGATTGGAAAGAGTGTTGGACATTCGTGGTTTTGTTGATGCAGACTAGGCTAGAGATCTAGACCAAAGAAGATCTACAAGTGGGTATGTGTTTAGACTATTTTGAGGTGCAGTCAATTGGATGAGTAAAAGAGAGTCTGTAGTGGCTCTTTCATTTACAGAGATTGAATACATAGTAGCCACTCATGCAAGCAGGAAAGAATTTTGGTTGTAGAGATTGTGTTCAAGTATAGGGTTGGTGCAGCAAGCTATAAGGATAGATTGTGATAGCCAAAGTGCAATTTTCTTGGCTAAGAACCCTGCTTATCATTCAAAGACAAAGCACATTGATGTTCAATATCACTTTGTGAGAGATATGGTTGAGGCTAAAAGGGTGTCGCTGGTAAAGGTGGACACTTTGAAGAATGTTGCAGATGCATTGATGAAGTCTGTAAGCACTCAGAAGTTCTCTTGGTGTAGAGAAACAATGAGTGTTGCAGAACTGGGCTAATGACTAAGCTCTCCTGTGGCCCCTTGTGGAAAGAAAACAACAAGTGGGATAATGTTGGGTATGTGTTATATTCTTTCCACGACTAATCATGCGTGGGGGGGTCATAGGGAGGGTGGTAGCCCCCCCTGTCGGGGTCTGGTGCAGTGCCTTGGAAAAATGTTTTGGTCCTTATTTTCCGGGTTTGCATATGGTTTTGGGGTATGTTGGTTTTTAGACCCCTAGTATTTTGTAGATCCGGTCAAGGGAACTAAGGTTATGTTCTAATCCAGGGTTCATGGATTGGGGTTTTTGTATGCTTTGGCATGTATATATATGTGTTGTAACACTAAAAGGAATATAATGAAAAATCAAGCTGGTTGTCCCGATTTGGGATCCAGGGGAATATCTCTGTTTTTATCTGTTTTGTGTTTTATGCTCTCGCTAATGTTTATTTTCTGTCTTTAAGATTCGTTTGCAGATAATTCTATTTAGGGTTAAAACCTACAAAAATCAAATATTGAGATTTATTTCCAAATTAGTGATGCCATTTTTACCCTTTTTTTTACAAGAGTGATGAAATTTATTAATAAAACAGGAAGTAGATGAAAAATGTGTCTACTCTCAGAGGAAGTTTACAACAAATCAATTCTAATAGAAATAGAGCCTATCCTTGCCAAAACTAAACATCAACAAAAATAAGGAGCTATGAGACCTTTCAAAGAAAAATATTCAATATTACGTCATATAGTAGACAAACTGAAAGAGGAGAGGGGTCATTTCCACCAAATCCATCTCCATTTGATCCTCATTTTAGTTTTCCTCTCAAACCTTCACTTAGAATCTCGACATCGCATTGATTCCTTTCCTTGACATACATCCAGTTCAATTTGATTCCACGTATGTTTCCAAGGGAGGAACAAAATTTTGCCATGGAGACAACAAGTTTTCCTACAATACAACTTATAAATTGTTTGGCACATGTGTCCTCCTCCTTGTTACATTATTTGTTTCTTAATCTTTCATCTATTTTTTGGTTTCATGTCTCTACTTGTAAGGTTTCAAAAAGAAGCCCTATCACCTACACTACCACCTTTGCCAAGGGAATGAATTTCTAGTTGAAGATATTTTCTTTTCAATTAGACATATCTTCCAAAGAGGGTATTTTAGTAAGGATAGCCAAATTCTCTTGAGATACAATTTTTTCCTCAAGTTTTTTGGATAATTTTTCCATATTTTCTCAAAGATGCCTTCCATTACATTTGGAATCAGGGTCTTGCTAACTAATTATTGATGAACCATTTTCTATACTTTCCAAGTGTAATTTCACTATAGAAATATGTGCTTGAAGGATTCGTCCAAATTTATACATAGGTAAACAAATTGTTGCCCCTTGAATTCCTATTCTCTTAAAATTTTCACATGTAAAACATTTTTGGTGCTGCACTAGCCAACTGAAGAATTCTTTTTAGCCAGATCATTCTTGTTCCAAATTACTTTCCAAACTAGAGACATAGTTGTTGTAACCTGGGTATCACAAAGCATATTGTACCCTACATTCCCCTTGCCCCCAAACCTCTAACATGTCATGTTTGATTCCTTATTGGAGCCCAGGTTCTAATGGTTTATAATAATTTCCCATTACTATCCCTGAATAAGGGGTTGGTTACAGGGGGATTTCGAGCTCATTCCAGCCCTTCTAGATTCTAGTTACATCCTCTCATCATTTGCATAGGTCACTTAGCCAATCTATGCCTTTGGCCGAGAGGTGCACTGCTAGTAGTTTGAATTATAAAAATTGGTTTAAAGGAGATAAGTCCATAATCGTGTCCTCCAAAACTTTTATTGAGCAGCCATTCCTAGAATCCAATGAAGTGCATCACCTAGTAGGCCCACTAGCCTTTAAATTTTTTTCCAAACAAAATATCTTGAGGATTGTCTAAGACTCATGGCATTGTTTAATATTTTTCCATTGTACTAAGTGGAATTTCCCATGATTATCTTTCCCCCCTTTCCATAGGAAATTTATTATCATTTTATCCATAGCATTTAGGACTCTAGTTGGTTCTCTAATTACTGAACTTTGGAAAATTGGCAGACCAAATGGAATTGCTTATATAAGAACTATTTTTCCTGCTAGATTTAACCATCATACCCCCCAAATATTTTTTTTTCCTTTCCATTTGTTTCTATGATTCTTGACCAATCCTCAACGCTTTCATACCTTAAAGATATAGGGATACCCAAATAAGTAAAGGAGGTCCAAGAGTGAACTAGGGAAAATCTGAGTCTTCTTTTTATGTGGGTAAGTTTAGTCGTGCTAACACTCCATCCATAAACATGAGACTTTTCATTATTTGTAAGAATTTCTGAGGCTTGAAAAAAAAAACACATTTAATACCCTTTTTAATCTTTCTGCAATTATCATTGAGGATCCACCTACTAGTAATGTATCATCTTATAATTACACATAGTTTATGTTCTTCACCCCTCGCACACCCATAACCCCTACGATATTTCCTTCTATCTTTCCTTTTCTAGCTTCTTGCTTGATGTATGTGCCACCACCGCTTAAAGAAAAGGGGAGAGAGGGAAGCCTTACCATAGCCCTTTGGTGAGAGGAAAGAAGGCTCATAGCCTGCCATTGATCAGCGGTGCCATCCATGGTTTCCCTATACAAGCACTAATCCATTTCATGAAGCCTGGAGAGAACCCAAACCTTTCTAAAATTTGAAGCATGTATGAATGATTTAATATATTGAAGGTGTCAACCATATCAATTTTGATCACCATTCCTTTGTCCTTTCACTATTGGCTCGAATGTATAGCTTCCTGAACTAGGATTATATTGTCCAAAATCTATCTTCCTTGAATAAAGCCTCCTTTATTTTTTGATATAATTATGCCCATGATATTATTTAATCTCTTAGAAATGATCTTCGTGATAATTTTGTATGAATTATTATAGATGGAGATAAGTATAAATCTCAAAAATGAGGAATGATTCCTTTCTATATGAATTAGTTCCAAAAAGGAGGATTTGGTTGGACCCCTGACTCTTTCATTACTAAGAGTGTCATTAAGCATACATTAGAGATTAAATTAAATAATTTCCCAACATTCTTTGTAGAAATTGATGGTGTACCCATCCAATGTTAGTGACTTATCTTGCTCCAAATATTGTATAGCTTCCAAAATTTCCTTGTCCCCATTTTTTCTTGTAAGCTTCCCATTTTCGCATTCTGTAATTATTCAAGGTACTTCTTCCAACACTTACTCTATCTATTATTTTGCATCTTCCCCACATTCCTTGTAAATATTGTTGAAATGGAATTTGGCTTCTTGCTACACCTCCTACTAGAATTCTCTTGGTTTTATGTCATACACTTTGATTTCTATGATTATGTTTGTCATTTCTCGTGCCTTAGCGCGCTTATAAAAATAGCTCAAGTTTTGAACCCCTAACCTAATCCACATGCTTCTAGATTTCACTTGAAAATACTCCTCCTCCTAGTAGATTTTAAAAAGTTTGAGTGAAAGTTTTATCTTAATCCTTATTTTGTTACCTCTCACCTCTCTAATTTGACCTTCTTTTATTTCATCAATTTCAATATTTCATGTTATATGGGTAATTTTAGTCGTGATAACACTCCATCCATAAACATGACCCTTTTCATTATTTGTAATTATACTTTCTGAGGCCTGAAAAAATTAATTTAATACCCTTTTGATTCTTTACGCAATGATTGTGGAGGATCCACCTAGTAGTAATGTATCATTTGCTAATTACACATGTTTGATGTCCTTTTCCCCTCTCACAATCATAACCCCTACGATATTTCCTTGCATATTTCCTAGCTTCTGGCTTAATGTATCTGCCACCACTGCTTAAATCAAAGGGGAGAGAGGGAAGCCTTACCATAACCACTTGGTGATAGGGAAGAAGGCTCATAACCTACCATTGATCATGGGTGTCACCCATGGTTTCCCTATACAAGCACTAATCCATTTGATGTAGCCTAGAGAGAACCCAAACCTTTCTAAAATTTCAAGCATGTATGAATTCTTTAATATATCAAAGATGTTAGCAATATGAAATTTGATCACCATTCCTTTTTCCTTTCACTATTGACTCAAGTGTATAGCTTCCTGAACTAGGATTATATTGTCCAAAATCTATCTTCCCTTAATAAATCCTCCTTGAGTTTTTGATATAATTATTCCCATAATATTCTTTAATCTTTTATCAATGATATTTATTAAAATTTTGTATGAAGTATTATAGAGGGATATAAGTATACATCTCACAAATCAGGAGTGTTTCCTTTCTTTAGGAATTAGTTCCAAAAAGGAGGATTTGGTTGGAACCCCCACTCTTTAATTTATAAGAGTGTCATTAAGCATATTGCTAGAACAGGGTTTCCGGAAAGCTGTGAAATTGGTCCGATTTTGCATATTTTTTATTATATTTAGTGTAGCGCAGGGGTCTTGGTGTGGGTCAAAGCCCTGAAAGCATTGTAATAGGGTATAGGGTAAGCTTGGGGTCCGCAAACCATGGTTTTCCGACCATAGGAAATATTAGGCTAAATTGTTATAAATAGAGGAGCATTTTGAATTGTAAGGCAGAAAAAGATAAGGAAGAACTATTGATGCGAATTGTAGTTTAGTAGATCTATTTGGGTTTTGGGGAAAGGACTCTTGCTGGCTGTGTGCGTGGAGATATAGAGTCCTGCTATGTACAGACCCTGCTGTTGTGTGTGTAGGCTGGAACAGGTATTGTAAGAGGGAATTGATGAATTGATGAATAAGAAAGGTTGTTTGAGAAATAAATCTATGTGTACTATTTATGCGAATCAGTGATAATTACTGTATTATGCGTATTCTGTATTCTGCTACGAACTTTCTGTGTAAGTGTTTTTACTGCATCTAGATCGGATTTGTTCTGCTTTATGCAATACTGAGCTACTGTCATAGAAGTATATAATTATCAAGCACCATAGTATAGTTGACCTTGTGCACGTGGATGTGAAAAGAGACCTATAGATCTTGCTTCGAAAGAGGAAATCTGGGCATCGCAGGGCCGGACACAGCTTCAATTTCCTTACCTACCCTTTCTCAGGGTGTGGAAACCTGGTTTTAGCACCCACCCATACTACTTCGGGTGAGACTTTGACCTGCGCAAGTAGGTCACTGCCGAAAGGGCCAGTAGTATAGGGGTTTGTTGGCAAACCTTGAACTCTGAACCTGGGTCAGGATCCCTCGAGCCAACAAATGGTTCCATTGCTGGGACTCGGAGCATGTTGAGGAGGGGATCAGGTAATGCCAAGAGAAATATTAAAGGCCTGACAAAGGAGAAGAGAAGGTACTATTGAATGATTTCCAAGTTGGATGAAAGTACAATGCAAAGCATTAAGTACTATCGAACCAATCAAGAAGGGGATATATATTTCTATAGCCCACTAAAAAGGATAAGCTACACAAGGCCCACCAGCTACACCACCTTCAGAACCGTGTAAGGGTAAAACCTCGCCTGGAATCCCGCAAGATGGAGATATGGTAGTGCACTTGAAATTACCTACCTCTAAGGATATGGGAGATGAGGACATGGACCAATTTTGGTTTGTTGCGGACTCAGTATGGACTTCACAAGGTGTGGTGGGTGATACTGTGAAAAGAGCGCAACTATCCCTGGCCTTCGAAGAGAGAGCGCTAGACTGGTACATGCGGTACATATCTCAAAACAAGAGCGCATCCATTCCAGATATTAAGGATGCCCTAAAACAATAGTTTCGAAAACCTAAGTCTTACTCTCAGATCGTAGCAGACGTGAAAGATTTCAAGCAAGGAACAAATGAGTCGGTATGGGAAGCTGATCAGAGACTAAAGAAAGCAATCAGAGAGGAAGGATTTAAGTATGGCAACAGACAACATACTAAATGGTTCATCGTTATGCTACTACTTCATTTCCGTGTACCTATGGGCCACCAAACCTTTGAATCACAGGAAAAATATTTGGAGGCCACCATGAAACTAGAAGCCGCGCCCAGAGAAGACACTTCGGTCGAAGTATAGCAAATTCAGGAGTAGATCAAAGCTATGCACATGGAGATTCAGAACCTACGGAAGGAATGGGGAAAAGGAGCTAGTGCAAACCTATGGTGCATACGATGTCAGGCATCTAGACATACAAAGAATCAATGCCCGCTATTGGCAAAATTCATGTAGGTAGGAGGCCCTAGTCTATTACGTTGAGGCTCAAGTGGATCTGCGTTGTGGTGCGATGACTTCCAGGTAGCAGGACTGCACGATACAAGCCATTGCCCCTGGCTAGGTGCGGGTGAATTAAAGCAACAATGGTGTAGATTCTGTCGGTCAGTAGGACATGATGAGCATAACTATCGAACTTAGGAGATGGTGATAGATTGAGGAAACTTATATAGGGTACAGTCAGAGCCTGCGTCGCCTAGATCTCCTGCGAGCTTTGGTGGCTCTCTGACAAGGGGCAGGGGAGGTTGGGGAGGAAGCATAGGATGAGGACGTGGGAAGCTAATTTGTTATAACTGCGAGGAAGTAGGACACTTTGCAAGGGATTGCCCAAATCCTACAAGGAAATCCTGTAAATATTGTCAACAGTTGGACCATGAGATTGAAGACTACCCAATTTTGATAGCAAAAATGCAAGAAAAACAACCAATGCCAACGCAGAATGTACAAAGAGTTAAGGCTAAAGTACGGGACAAAAATCCGAGTGCGAATGTTGCAACATGCAGTGGGATGGCCACCAGGGAGCCTACGAAGGAGGTTGCAAGGGGTCCTCTGAGCCAACAGGCACCTGTCAACCAAGAAGGGTTGGACCGCGAACTAGGACAAGAAACAAATACGACAGTCCACCAGGACATTACTGAGACAAGAAAATCTACTATGCAGACGCCTGCACACCTCCAAGTGGGTGACGAGATGAGACCATTCTTGCAGGCGTGTATAAATCTATTACGCCACCCACGAACCGAAGAAAACCTTCAGGCAGTAATAGATAGCTGCGTATGGCAGTCCCACCTGTCTCCAGAAGTTCGAGACGTGCACAAGTTAGGCAGATATAGGAAACACACCGGTAGGGAGATGAGATTAACTGGCCAAATTGGTAACTATGATATGGATCAGGTTGTCTTATACTTGGGGTCAGATGCAAACGTGCTACCTAAGCAAAGTTGGCAGCAAATGAGAGAACCCAAATTGGAGTGGTCTAATATCCAACTGCGTATGGCCAACCAACAAAATATTATACCTCTAGGGAGACTGTGAAAAATCATGGTAGATATCGCTGGGGTTAGTGTCCTGGATGATTTTGAAGTAATTCAGATTGTAGAAGATGCAGACCCATACCCTGCACTCTTAGGACTGGACTGGGCCATAGATATGGGTGGTATCGTCAACCTCAAGAAAATAAGCATGGTATTTGAAAATAACAGAACAAGGGTGATAGTACCATTAGATCCTACAGAAGGTAAATGCTACACAGAGCCAGTACGTGGTGAAGGAGAGGTAGATCACATTTACAAGTTGACCTCGCGGAACGAAGATTGGATCAATCCCATGGAAGATGGGGTACTCTGCTGGGAGGCTGACAGTGAATACTTCTCTGAATCTGATGGGGAGATGCAGAATTGGAAAAACAGGTTGCACGATGTATGGACACTACAATTTCTTCGGGTCACAAGGGACCTCTGTTGCATTTCTTCAGAGCTAAGAGATCTACCCCATTTTTATGAGTCCAGTAGCATCCAGGAATTCCTGAGAACATTAGAAGCTACGGTTCCAAGAGAACAACGGCTATGGGCCCTTAATCTAGCTATGCGCGGAACACCTGTGCGATGGTGGGACACCCACAAGGAAGCATTCTAGGACTGGGAGATATGTCAGAATATGATGATCATGTGGTTCACACCTCTAGCTGATGTACGAACCAAGATGTTCCTCAGACTTGGAGACCCTTGCGCGCATTTTCTTACCTAGATGGACAAATGGTCCGACCGGACTACAGAAGAGTGGTTTCATATATTTATTCATGCCTTGGGGCCTATCCCCATCGCATGGTATTTAGATGTGGAGATACATCAGCGCACCCGCCACTGGGAAACACTAAAAGATGACTTTATAGGAACGTTCGGGCTAATTGGGGGAATGGAGGCACTAGACGAGGCTCTACAGGACATCGATGCTTTTGTATTTAATGACTTGCGCCATCACGCCGCGCCAGAAGTCTTGACATGGGAAGCGCAGATGCAAGACATTGTCGACTCTCAGAGCTTGGCAATAGAAGAAGAGGAAGATAATCCTCGAAACGTCTTTGTCTTAGAATCTGAGGGGGAACGCACAGTTATTGGACCATCGCTGTATAATATTGATGTAACTCAACCTCTCAAGATACACAAAATTAATATCGGGACGAAAGAACATCCTAAGTTGGCCAAAATTGGGGACTATTGGGACGAAGGAACTGTAGGAAAAATTTCAGAGCTACTTACGGAATATCAGGACTTATTCCCTACAAATTTTTCCGAGCTCAAAGGAATCACGGGGGACCTAGGCATTATGCACATCACTTTGAAACCAAAGGCGCACCCCATAAAGCATCGGCCTTACCGACTGAACCCTAAATATAAGAAGAAGGTCAAAGAAGATCTGGACAAGATGCCTGCTACAGGTATCATTGAACCGGTTGAACAGTCAGATTGGATAAGTCCAATGGTCATCTAGGAGAAAAATACAAAGGGGGAGATACGAATCTGCGTAGACCTACACAAGTTAAATGACTCCTATGTACATGACCACTTCCCTACACCTTTCTCGGACGAAATCCTTGATAGCGTGGGTGGACAGGAAGCCTACTCCTTCACCGATGGGTTCTTAGGGTACCACCAGATCCGAATCGTACCTAAATATTGCAGTAAGACTACATTCGCAACAGAATGGGGGTCCTTTCTATATAAAGTCATGCCCTTTGGTCTCAAGAACGCACCCGCTATATTCTCAAGTGTAATAGTTTTTGTATTCAAGGAGTTCATCCATAAGTTCCTGGAAGTTTATTTCGATGACTAGATGGTATTCGGCTTGGTAAAGGAGCATGTCTCCAACCTACGCTTGATGTTGGATGCCTACCGAAAGCACCATATTTCCTTGAATATCAAGAAGTGTATCTTCTACGTTCCTTTTGGAATCTTGCTCGGGCACATAGTATGCCGGAAGGGGCTGATGGTTGATCCTGCGAAGGTAGCCGTAATTATAAACCTGGCAGTCCCAACAACGAAGAAACAACTATGTTCGATTCTCAGACACACAGACTATTACAAGAAATTCATTCAGGGGTACGCGCTAATCACAACACCCATGGAAAAACTGCTTAAAAAGGATGTTTCCTTTTTTTGGAATGATGAATGTCAGAAAAGGTTTGAGCTACTCAAAGAGAAGATGATCTCTGCACCCATACTAATATTTCCAGATTAGTCAAAGGAATTTCATGTACATGTGGATGCATCTAGCATCACCTTGGGTGCTATCCTAACTCAACCTGGGGAGGGAGATATTGATCACCCGGTTGCCTTTGCTAGTCGAAAGCTCTCGGGCACAGAGCGCAACTACTCTACCACCGAACGAGAGGGACTGGATATGGTATACACATTAAAAAAATATCGACACTATATATTGGGAGAACACTATAAGATGTTTACCGATCATTCAGCTTTAAAATACCTTGTGGACAAGCTTGTGTTGGGGGGGAGGATGTTCGTAGAAGGCAACCTAGTCCTCTTATACGATAGCCAATTTGCAAAACACCCAGGGAAATTATGACAGAACTGGCTTGGTCCCTACACCGTTAAGGAAATCACGGATGGTGGAACAGTCTGGTTAGCTACCCTGCGCGGTGACGTGTTACCAGGATATGTCAATGGTAGTCAGCTCATGCCATTCAGGGCTAAATAACTATATGGCCGGAATAATTGGCTCAGGAAGAACTGGCCCACCACGGATAGGATGCTGACACACAAACATGATACGTACGCTGGTCATCAAATAGTTCTAGGGGTGATTGGCAGACCTACGGCCACAGTGACTTGGGACGAGTCACAAGATTGTGTTGGGGGACTGTTGGAACAGGGTTTTTGGCAAGCTGCGAAATTGGTCCAATTTTGCATATTTTTTATTATATTTAGTCTAGCGTAGGGGTCTTGGGGTGGGTCAAAGCCTCGAATGCATTGTAATAGGGTAGAGGGTAAGCCTGGGGTCTGCAAAACATGGTTTGCAGACCACAGGAAAGATTAGGCTAAATTTTTATAAAAAGAGGAGCATTTTGAATTGTAAGGTAGAAAAAGACAAGGAAGAACTATTGATGCGAATTGTGGTTTAGTAGATATGTTTGGGTTTTGGTGAAAGGACTCCTGTTGTCTATGTACGAGGAGATCTAGAGTCCTATTGTGTGCAGACCCTACTGCTGTGTGCGCAGGCTGGAACGGGTATTGTAAGAGGGAATTGATGAATTGATTAATAAGAAAGGTTGTTTGAGAGCTGAATCTATGTGTACTGTTTATTCGAAACAGTGGTAATTGATGTATTATGTGTATTCTGTATTCTGCTGCGAACGTTCTATGTAAGTGATTTTACTCCATCTAGATCTGATTTGTTCTGCTTTATGCAATACTGAGCTACTGTCATAGAAGTATATAATTATCAAGCACCATAGTATAGTTGACCTTGAGCACGTGGATGCGAAAAGAGACCTATAGATATTTCTCTGAAAGAGGTGATATGGGCATCGCAGGGCTGGACGCAGCTCCACTTGCCTTACCTACCCTTTCTCACGGTGCGAAAACCTGGTTCCAGCACCCACCCATACTACTTCGGATGAGACTTTGACCTGCGCAAGTAGGTCACTGTCGAAAGGGCCAGTAGTATAGGGGTTTGTTGGAAAACCTTGAACTCCGAACCTAGGTCAGGACCCCTCAAGCCAACACATACATTAGAGATAAAATTTACTAATTTTCCAACATTATTTGTAGAAATTGATTGTGTACCCATCCAGTGCTAGTCAATTTTATTGCTCCAAATATTGGATAGCTTCCCAAATTTCCTTGTCCCCATTTTTGTTTTTAAGCTTCCCATATTCCCATTCCATAATTAGTTGAGGTAATTCTTCTAGCGCTTCCTCTATCTATTCTTTTGCATCTTCCCACATTCCTTGTAAACATTTCTTAAATGGAATTTGGCTTCTTACTACACCTCCTACTACAATGATCTTAGTTGTATGTCACACCCTTTGATTTATGTGACTATGTTTTTCATTTATCATGCCTTAGCATGCTTATGAAAATAGCTCAAGTTTTGATCCCCTAATGTAATCCACCTGCTTCTATATCTCACTTGACAATACTCCTCATCCTGGTAGATTTTAAAAAGGTTGATTGAAAGTTTTTTTTTTTTTTGTTAATCCTTCTTTTGCTACATCTCTCCTCTCTAATTTGACCCTCTTTTCTTTCATAAAGTTAAATATTTCATCCTTTTTATTTCTAAGGAGATTTATAATTATTTTTTGTCCCTCTCCTTTAGCATGTTTTTTGTTCTTCACAAACATAAGAGGGTGGTCCTTGAACAATTTCCACCCATGCATATTTTATTATACTAATAGACACTTTGCGCTTGACCCAAAGTGGGTTAAACCATAAGGTAATTGTGTCTCCTTTATTTATTTCCTATATTATCAAGGAGTATGGGTGATGATGCAATAACGATAATGGAAATATCTTTGAATTTACCTCCCATTTTGCTAAACAAATTTAGATTTGAACGAAAATCTTGTCTAACCTAGTCGTGATATGTTCCCTTCCCACTCTTCAATTAATCCAAGTATATTCCCAATTATTAGGTGTTACATATCCAATACTAACAAGCCATTAATCCTTAAGGGAATTGGGTTTAGGCCCTCCCTTCCTCCTTTTATTCCCTTAAATATAATATCATGTCCAAATGACCTCGTATTACTACATTCTGATCGTTATTTTCTTCTACATATTGTGATACAGAATTCCAACAATCTTGTTTTCCTTCAATGTCCACTTGAGCATACATATTGAAAATAAATATAAATATATTTACCTCTCTAATTTGTACTATGGTAATTATCTAGTGGTTATTGATTATAGCTTGGGTTAGCTCTATTTTGGCTATGTCCCACATTGTAATAATTCCTCCCAATGTTCCTTTGGCATTGCATGCCACACCCTTGAATATTCTCTAGTTTTTCTTCCCAATTCTTATATCTTCCTTTTCATCCAGTTTCGTTTCTTGAATTACCATGAGGGAAGGGTCCTCTAGTTTCAAAAATGTCTTTGAACTCTTCCTGCTTTTGTGTCATCCCTTTGCAATTCCAAGAGATTATATTTTTTTGTAATGTGTGTTGTATTTGGGCTATTCGTTAGCTTGAACCTTTTGGATTGTCTTGGAGGGACTCTTTGGATTTTATTGTTTAACCCTTTCTATCACGTTCTCAAGCATTCCTTGGGTCCCCCTTGCTTTTTCTATTTCAGACACAAGTTGTCCTAGTTCCAAATTTATTTCCCTGCCCCATATTTGGTCACTTGAATGCTCCTAATCCTTTGTTTCATGAACACCAAAGGATTCTAAACCCATATTTCTAATTAAAAATACTTGCTACAAGACTGGCTCTTCTAGGGTTAGATTAACCTCATATTGAATTGTTTTTTTTTTCATTGTTTCTCCTTGTGCCATAATTTGTCCTTCCTCCACTTTTGATTTGTTTCCAACCTCTGCTACGGTTGTGAATTGGTTCCTTTCCTAAATCTTCTCTTTTTGTATCATAGGAACTCCTTGCCTCGAGGGATTCTTTCTTTTAACTTGCGTCTAGTTTTCCTGTTGGCTGGTTTCATCTTTCTTGAAATTACTGTTTTTGAAATTTCTAACAAAATTTCCATATTCATGATAATGCCTACATTTGAAGGGTAAATAATCATTTAGTCCAAAGGTTGCAGATGTGTCCATCCATTCAAAGAAACATTGATTTGAAAAGGGAGGCCTTTCTGCAAGTTTACCTCTATGAATATTTGTGCACATGAAAAGGTGTTCTTAGGATTTTCAATATCCATAAATTTTCATAGAGAATTTGTAATTTCACCCATGTTCCATAGATTCATATGAATATGCAGGAGTTTACCTACACAAGGACCTCTTTAGGGATTTCCAAGTTCAAATCGAAATCCAAAGTCCATTTTTAAAGTTACAAACACTAGGACCCCACAAAATAAGGTTCATTTTTGAAAACCAAATTGTTTTCCTCCTTAAATTAAAACATAAAAGTAAAAAAATCGGTGCCACAAGAAAGGTATCATTTCTTCCCTTATAAAGAGGAATCCAATTATGAATAACCCAAATATATTATGTTTTGGGGTGGCTAAAAAATGACCCTGAATTTCCTAATGAAACCTCGATCCACAAAATCCTGGGCCTTCCTAGTCAATATGGTTGGAGGGATTACCACCTTCGCAGCTTGTTCTAGTCTCTTAACAAATTTTGCAAGACCTGAATTTTCCTTATGTTGATTGTTTGCAATGACCATGCGAAATCCTTAATTTTCGCATCTTTTGGAGACTACTATTCCCCCATTCTACTTTCAATTAGTGGCCAAAATGTTCACCCTTGTGCGTAACCGCTGCAGTCCTTAGTTCACACCCCTTGCGAAATCTCAACACCAATTCAAAACCCTCCAACCATTTCCATAATTTTAAAATATATTTTTCCACCCTTTTTACCATTTTAATTAAATTGATTAATTAAAAAAATTGTCATATGAAATGAGTTATTGTTTTATTATTTTTTTCACTCCTTAGTTTTTGTTGAGCCCCAAAGATGTCCTTTCCTTTCACCAAATTTCACTTCATTCCATTTGTCCTTTATCAGTTATAGGCTTAAAATATCAATAGGAATGATTAAAGTCACTTTAAGAATGCATGCAATGATTGACTTATTATACTTTTGTGGTTTTGTTGTCATAGTGATTTTTGATCTGACTTAGCTACAGAATGCGGCCATTCTGTAGCTAGTCACATATTCCAAGATACCTAGGCACATATAATGCACTTCACTTCAATAGTTTACTAGCCCTGGTTGACAATTTATGACATTAATTTAGGAACACTAAGTTGAGCAGACAATTTTCACCCCTCAACTAAATATCAGAACCAATTAAAAATCCTCTAACACTTTAGGTAATTGAAAATATAATTTTCCACCCTTTATACTCTTTTAATTAAATTGATTAATTAAAAATAAACTCATATGAAGAAGTTTCATGAGAAATTTGTTATAGTTTGTTGGGTATGTGGTATTGACCCATGATATTCAACAAAACATTGGTATGATAACCATGGTATTTGACCCATTCAAACAAAGCATTGGTATGATAAGTCATGGTATTTGAACCATGATATTCAAACAAAGCATTGGTATAATAAACCATGGTATTGGACTATAAACATTATCATAATAAGACAATATAGTATTGGACTATAATATTAATAGTCCATGAAATTGGACCATAATATTAATATAAATATTATTAACTCAAGTAACTCATGGTATGAGAACAATACAATGAAAATAACAATATAATGACTTATAAGAATATTATATTAGAAAAATACAATATTTAAATATAATAAGAACATTTATCCCATATCAAACTATATAAAATAGATATCGATTTACAAATTCTTATAGCGTTCCATTCTAGCAAAGTAAATATTGAGCTTTGCAACCATTCCATTACATTCCATCAAAGTAAATATTCACCTTTGTTGTGCATGAGATAACGCTTAACCACCTCAAAGAAATATTTCTGTAGGAATGGACGTTGATTTGGAATCTTTCAGAAAATTCCAGATGGCATATGGATTTGCTTCGATCCTTCCTATCAGCACGACCAATCCCCCCAATGCTGTGGATTAGAGCACATATCCATATTACTACTTTCAAATCACCAATAAGGATGATAACATAGACTTCAGGGATAAGTTCAAGAAAATATGTAAGTTTATTTTTCTTTAGGCGAGGCGAGGCGATTCATGAATATTATTAAATATATTTTTGGATACAAAATTATTGATATTAGTGTTTTTTAATTTAATTTAATCGAATGGCCGCCACTTGCAGGTGAAAGGTTGGAAATAAAATAGAGATACATGTACCTGGCGAAGGAGATTCTGAAGAAGAATATGGAATTGCGCGCGTTCGTGGAGGTGTCATCCCTGGACAAACGACAGGCGATGTTGGTGACGGAGGTGCCCTGATTGGGAAAAGAGGCGGCTCAAAAGTCCATTGAGGAGTGGGGGAAACCCACTTCGAGGATCACTCATCTCATCTTTTGCACCACAACCACTCTGGATTTACTCGGAGCTAACTTTGAAGTATCCAAGTTGCTGGGGTTGCACCCAAGTGTGAAGAGAGTGGGCATGTTCCAACATGGTTGCTTCACTGGAGGCACCATTCTTCAGTTGGCAAAAGACCTTGAAAAAAAAAATTGTGGAGCTCAGGTGTTGGTCGTGTGCAATGAAACCAACGACGTTACCTTCCGCAGACCCTCTGAGACTCACCTCAATAACCTGGTGGGCCATTCTCTATTCGGCGATGGTGCATTTGCCCTCATCGTGGGAGCCAATCTCATCCCTCAAGTGGAGAAGCCCTATTTCAAAATAGTTTGGACAACCCATACAATTTTTCCTGAAAGTGACAGAGCAATCGATGGGAAGGTCAGAGAGGTGGGACTGACCTTCCAACTCAAATTCATGGTTTCGGATCTCATGTCCACCAACATTGAAAAGTGTCTAGTGGAGGCATTCAATGAGTTCAATATCTATGAATGGAACCAATTTTTTCTGGATTTCTCATCCCGGAGGGCATGCCATCCTTGATCGGGTGGAGGTGAACCTCAATCTAGATCCCACAAAACTTAGAGCCACCAGGCACATTATGAGTGAGTACGGAAACATGTCCAGTGCCTGTGTCCACTTCATATTGGATGAGACCAGGAAGGCGTCTCGACAAAATGGATGTTCAACCAGCAGAGGGGGATTCCAAACGGGAGTCCTCTTTTAATTTGGGTCGATTCTCACCGTCAAAACAGTCATTCTCAAGAGCATTCCTTCCACTTAAATAAATAAATATTCAAACATCTACATCTAAGCAAGCTTCTTTAGAATAAATGTAAATGTGAGTAGGACATTAATTACAGTGTATCTAAGCTTTATAATATTCTAAATCTATCATGTGATCAGGATGATATGATTTGTATCCAATAAATGTGACTTGAATTTCTAAGCTTACAGTTTCAAATTCTTCCAAGAGGGTACAGTCAAATTGACTGTATCTTTCTTTCTTAATAAATGGTTACAATTTTAAATTATTCTAAAAAGTAGAGTCTGTCATATTACTAAAACTAAAACTTGCTAGAAATTAAATTGAGTGCTTTAATAATGCCACTCTGACCACTCCTTTCTTCTTCCCATATTCAAAGTTAGGTTCTTCTGCTCTCCCAATAGGAGTTCTCCCTTCAAAGCCTAGCCTTGCATATATCAAAATGTTCAAAAATATTTTGGAATACATATATCAAATTAAAAGATGAATGAATGTTAAAAATGTGAATTGATTCGGCTTGAATGAATGTTAAAAATATGAATTGCTTGATCCTCTTCATATTAGACAATATGATGAAGGTATTTTAAATAATCTAAACTTTGCAATAAACATGAACAATGTGTTTTTACAACTACACAACTTTAATCCATGACTCTCTTTATCATATACCATGTCACATCTACATCTATAGTTGTGCTTTCGTATCTCTTTATCATTGATCATGATGGGACTGTGAGTGTATTTGCTATGCTTCGGAATGTATTTGTGGTGTTTTGTGTTTGGTGTGTTTTGGTATGTTGTTTTGGGTTGTTTTGTGCTTCTTGTTTAAATTTATTTTACTTGGTGAGTTTTTTTTAGTGTTTATTGAATTTCCACTTTAGTATTATTATTCGTAACTTATCTGTGTGTTGATTTTATTTTTTTAATAAGGTAACACGTAAGTTGTAAGTATTTTCTTAATGGTAAGTACAATTATAATTAAATATAGTTTGAGTGGATTTAATGATTCTTAACATGTGTTTCCTCTTAAAACATCATAGATGCAAATTTTAGAAGGTGAAGTATCTACAATATCTCTAATAAATTTAAGTAGACAAATTTTCTTGTAGAAAAAAATCTCTTAAGCTTGCCATGACTAATTCTTTCTCTCATATTTAAGGCGAAGTATGTGCATTTCTAATAAATTGAAGGTGACAAATTGTTGTGCAGGGAAAAAAATATATCATATACTTGCTAAGAATCATGCTTCCTCTCCTCTCCTATTTAAGGTTAAATTTCTTTACTCGGATCCCTATGTAATGTTTCCTTTAAATTAAATCATTATAACTATTATTATTATTAAAAATTCAATATGTTTCCTTTAAATTAGATCATGATTACTATTATTATTAAAAATTCAATATGTTTCCTTTAAATTAAGTCATTATTACTATTATTATTAAAAATTCAGTTACATAATAAACCCATTTTCATAATTAAACATAGATATCAAATTAATCACAATTACTAAATCAAAACCAACGACAAAATTGCTAGTACTACTTTCAATATATTCAAAATTAGCTTCTTCTACTCTCCTTTTTCAAATTCCTTCACACATCACATTAAAAAATGAATGAATGTCAAAACATATTTTGGAATGTGCCTCACTAAACTTAGGGTTTGTAAATAAATAAGTAAATAGCCACCTCAAAAATAAGGTAGACGGACATAAAAGTTATTCAAGTGAACATGTTAAAAATTCGGTTTCTCTGCTTTCCCTGCGAGAGTGTTTCTTTCAAATCTCTTCACACATCAAATTAAAAAACTAATGAAGGTCATTTTTTTTTGGAATGTAAAGGGTTTGCAAATACATAATCCAATAGAAAATTGAAAATTAAGGTAGATGTGCATACAAAAATAAGGTAGATAGACATAAAATTTATGCATCTGAAGATTGTATATAGGTGGTTCCATTAGAATTTGCTCTTAAATCTTATAATTTTCCTTATAGGTTTCATAAGAGCAACATCAACCACATCTCTTAAAATAAATCTCTCTTATGGTTGCTTCTCTTTTCACATTGAGACACTTAACTTATTCATTTATCTTATAAAAGTATTTCACAATAGAATTGTTGTAAATCAAAATGTTCATTTTCAAGAGGATATAAATTACATTTATTTTTTCAAATAATTCTGGAAAGAGCTAAATCCTACCCCTTTATGGAGTACTAATAAATTATTCCAAGTGACATTGTTTTTCTTTTGTAATGGTGATTATTTGATATGCATTCACTTATAGGGTATCCAATAATAATTGTCCCCACTATTGATTCGACAAGTAAATTATGATAAAAAAATTCATTGTTTTAAGAAAACCAATAAAAAATTTATTTTATTATCTTAATTTATTTTTATTATTTTTAAATTATTTTAGCATTTCTTAAATTTCATTTTTTAAATAAATTAAATAAAATAAACAATATATTTAAATTTAGAAAATTAATGATATATGAAAATAAAATTATATAAATAAATATACTTATAAAAATATTGTAAAAATATTGTACTAACACACTATTAATGTATTTGAAGTATGGGAGGGAGAACATGTGCAAAAGCCTTAGGATATTCATCAGATATATGTGAAGTTCCTTTTTGTCATTTGGTTTGTTTCTCCATAAAGTTAGTTTTGGGCATTTTCTTTGTTGAGTATTGGAATGATTGCCTCCTACTTTTAGAAATTGTTGATGTTAAAATAGTTTACATGATGTTTTATATGTGAAAAATTACAATGGGGTTGAACTATTAATTAATTGAGACACTTTAAAAAACATTGTGCTTGAAAGTGGAGATATGCACTATGAAATATATTTATTTTGAATAATAAACTAATCTCAATTTTTTGTAAAAGATTATAATATTTTTGAATAATATTTATATTTTAATTTATTTATAAATAAAAACAAGTGTTTACCATAAAACATATTTATTAATATTATAAAAATATTATGATTATTATGATTATAGATATGTTTTATATAGTTAAATATTAATAAAAAAATGATATTTCTATTATTTTTAAGGAATATATGTGTGTGTGTGTGTGTGTGTGTGTGTGTGTGTTTTACTAGTGCACTAGGCGGTGAAATGAGGTGGATATAGGTGGGAGGCACATGGGCAGTGGGTGCAAGCTCTGAGGGCAGACCATGTAGTGGTTTCTTGGGGTGGTGAGCTCACACATGGCAGGATGTGCAATCATTTCGGGTTATGCAAAAATTAAGCCCAGAAAATCTCGTTTTGGTCGGTAGTGCTACATTGTCTCGCATTTTCCTTGGTTGTAACGTCATTCGGTCTGGTCCGGTGTGGGGTTAGAATATTTTTTCAATTTCTCATTTTCACTGTCAACTGAAAAGGTGACCTTCAAGCTTTTCATTGTCATCCTGGGTCTATTGGCACATGCACGTTCTCTTACGGTGGCGGTAAGTAACATCTTCATTGTGCCTTAGCTTTCGTTTCACTATTTTTTCCTTTACGTTGGAGGCTTGTATTGAGTAGTGAAGGGTCACGGTTTGTTTTTTAGGGAGCTTTTTGAAATAATTGTGGTTTTTGGCATTAGTTTCAGGAGGTGGTTATAGGGGTTTTTTACTCTTAAAACCTTTTTATCAAGTGTCGATTGGTTTGTTGGTTTTATGGGTTAGCCCCATGGGGAAGGAGAAGGATTTTTTTGATGTGGAACTGGTTGCGAAGGACATTCTGTCCATCTGTGGTTTGGAGCCCATAAAGCAGAACTTGGAAAAGGTTACCCTTCCACCACAGTCACATTATGGCAGGGATGGGGAAGATAAGTTGAGGTGGAGTTCAATGGAGGGGTTTTTCTCACTGAAAGGGGTTGACCTACAAACCCTTATTCCCTGGGTCCCTGACAAGCCTTTATCAGGAACTATTCCTAGAACGACTAAGATGGGAGCTTATAAAGACAGTTTGGTTTATACCTCGAAGGTAGGGAAAATTATTTCCAAAAATTATGTTTTCCGTGCTCTTGTCCATTCTGGGGGTCTGGAGGATATTGTCTATGGGGTTGGTTGCAAATGGAAGGTGGGTTTTAGTGCTATTATAGGAGGCGGAGGTTTGATTGATTTTATGGGAAAGGCTGGGGGGTGTTGGGGTTCCCATGTTTTGGCCAGGTTGGCAAGACCAAAAGATGAGACAACATAGAACCACTTTCAGACCTTAAGATCTAGCCCTCCTAGGTCTAGAGAGGGATCTCTCTATATGATTCAAAGTGTATGTCTTTGAGGCTCGGGTTCAATATATTGGGCTAGTTATAGGCCCAGGGTTTGTTTGGATTATTTGATGTTTGGTTGCTGGGAATCAGGGAAGGAAGGTCCACTATAATACAAGGATGAGCATAGATGGAATTAGGCTAAGACAGATAACTCAGGGAACATCAAGGCCATTGGGCAATGGATTCAAGAAAGTATTTACTTGTGTTCGATGTGCAAGCTTTCGGTTGGGCTAGTCATCTAGAGAATTTGGATCTTAATGGATGATGGGTGAAATGGAACATTAAGGACTGAAAATGAAAGGAGGAGAACCATCCAATTCTATCTATAGATCAGGTCAGAGGTCATTTAACTCCAGGCCTGCTTGGACAAAATCAGAGGTGGTACAAGGGATCTTAGAAGGCTTATTTGATATGGAAAGATCCTAGTGAGGCAGAGATAGGGTTCCAGACCTCCCAGTGTTCTCAACTCATCCAACTAAATCCTAACAAGAACAACTAAACATAGATTTCATTAATTCATACATCAGAGAGCAGGAAATTACATCCACTACAATGGTTAAATCAATTGAAATCGATATTCAGATACACATATAAGCAGAAAACATAAAAGTCTGGGAGAGCAGCAACATAAGGTACCTATCAAGGGTAAATCTTATGCCAAACTTGTGATGCGAGCCAGTAGAAATGGAATGAAATGAAATTAAAAATAGAGATAGGAAAACATCACCAGCATATTTAGATCAAGATCCAAAGAAACATGCTTGTCATATCAAAAACAACACCAATTAGGTACATCATTGCCCACAGCTTGAACATTCAGTCTGAATACATCAAATCTCAGCCTATCTTACAATATTACACAGAGAACTTGTCTCAAGAGGAAAATGCTTGCATTTCTCTGATATCTCATCAACAAACATTACAATAATTTCCTTCTGCGTTTTATAGTAGAGGATGAACAGAAGATCGACTGAGGAGGTAGGTGAACACTAAATGTAACATTAAACATAGAAAAGAATAGAGGGTCGAAACCCGTCCTGTTTTAAATCTCTGCATTTATCTATAATATGGCTCAAGTGTTCTGACTGCAGTACTGTGCGTACTATTGGCGAAATAATAAAATAAGAAACAGTGAGTTTTTCCCTACTTGAGTCACCAATGCTTCTGATCATGTAGGACTACTGTCGGGTAAGAAACTTCAGGGACACGATGTATAATAAAAACTGCATGGGCACTTTGTCCTCTGATGAAGAAAAAAATTTTGCTGCTATAGAAAACCTGGTAGTACGATTTCTTGTGCATTAAATTTCTGATTGACCCTTGGGGTTTTCAAATTGGTGCTTTGCTTCTTAAATTGCTGCATTATGGATCCAAATCTTTGGTCCTGAGCACTGAAAACTATAATCATAAGCTGGTTTTTCTACTGCTCCATAAATGTTTCGATTCTGCAATATCTGGGCTTTAATGGCGCTGGATAGGGTTGCGGATTTTCAAAACCTGTCCTTTGATGAAATTTATACCTCCGCCACCTTTCTTGACATTTCACTGGAGTACCAGCTCCCATATCAGCTCTCTGTCTATGAAACACGCCATTGAAGAGGTACATATGCATCATGGAGGTTTTCCGCCTCTGATAACCCTGCAAAAACACGAAACCTGCGAAGAAAATCATAGACGGGGGCAATGGATGTAGTGTGGATGGAGGAAATGGCCATGCAATCGGTGACATGGTGGAAAAAATGCAGAGGAACAATGGAAATTCGCTCTAGCGGGTGTTTGGCGGAACACAGAGCAAATATACGTGAAAAATGAATGAAAACATTAAAGAACATGAAAATGAACCAATTATAGGTAATGGAATGGACGCACATATGGTAGGTACACGTGGGGGTGACGTGGCAGGACCGGGAGACAATGGAAAAGTCAATAGAGGGCGGACGAATCTGGACCGTCGATCATGGCAGAGATCGACGGAGGAAGACGACGGTCGGCATGCCATGGCATGGGCTATCGCGTGCGCAACTGGATTATCCAACGTGCATCTTCGACGAGCGATAGCCATCGAATGGGTCACTCTAGATCGGATGGTCAACGGTCATTTCGTTGGGCATCTGTGTCCAGACAATAACGCGCGAAGGATGGAGTTAACAGGCGGGATTGGCGGTTTTGAAATCGTACAGGAGGACAGGTGTCGAAAGGTGTATGGAATCGCTGGCCGTCAGGGAAAAACCTCCCACCGCCCAAAGGCGGTGCGATGGAAACCGCGCGGTTTATGAACAGTGAAAGTGGGCGGGGACCACAGTGACGGGCGGATTCTGCACCGTCAGATCTGTACAGATGGACGGTCAAGATCACGCTTGATATGGATCAACTGCGGACTGTTGATCTGTGGGATTAAACGGACGGCGGAGATGTAATGCGGGGGACCAAGGTGTACGGACATGAGAACGTTGGAGCGACCCCCCCGCAGTGAATAACAGTCGTTTGATTAAATCCTCCCATATCTCGAGGAGTCAACTGCGGGGGCACCATGGTTTGACCCTACAGATATAGAAATCCTCCGCAGGGGTAAGCGCTTCGGTCACGGCATTGGGTTATATGGAGGAAAAAGGCGCAGGGCTTATGCGGGAGGGGCTAGGGTCCAATATAAGGTTTTAAGTAGGTTTTAAAACCTTTTAAATGCATTTTTGAAACCTCATAATGGAAACGATAGGGGAAAAGAGGGGGAACTAGGTCAAGGAAATGGGTATGGGAAAAAACTGAAGGGGACATGGGGGGGAATTCAAGAGATGAAAGGTGGGAATGAATGGAAGAAAGGGAAACTGTGGTTTTTTGCAGGGGTACAAGGGGTAACAGTAGGCCTTTTAGGAATGGATCAGCAGATAGGATTTGTATTAGGCATAGCACTCAGAGACTTCAAGGAGGACGGGTTTTCAGGGGAAAGGCATTCCTTGAAGGCTCCAAAACAATCTAGCCCCCAACTTTCTTGTCAAGAATTTCATAGGGGGGCTAACAAGGGGTTGTCATGGCTGGAAGGACATGAAAATATTATCTCATGCTCGGGGGTTGGTCATCTCCTACTGGTGGCTTCATGTGAGAAAGGTAAATCTAGAGCAAAGGGGTTGAACTGGGGATCTTAGGGGGGTTTTGGCAATTATACATTTGGGGGACTTAGTGGTGGCATCTATGGAAATTTGGGGGCAACCAGAGAAACAGAAGGGGAAATTTTCATGGGGGTTGATCCCATGAATTGGGGAGTTGGCAGCTCGGTATAGGAAAAAGGGGATTTGGGTCAACCTGAGGCTGGAAGAGGTTGAAGGTGAATTGGAGGAGGCGTAGAAGGCTTTTGAGGACTTCAAGCAGGTGGAGGTTTTGGGTGGAGGGGCGAACTCATCAAGGGTCTCTGTGAAATATGAAAAACAATCACGGGTCAAAAGAAAAAAGGGGAAATTAATTAAGAAATTTTTCGAGTGTGCCAATCTCGTGTTTAGGGTCGACCTGCAGTTTGACAGTGTGATGGTAATATCAGAATCGATTTTAATGGGTAGAGTGAGGGGGAACTTTGTATTCGATCAAATACATAATTGATTGGATAGGAAGGAGCTTGGAAGCTACCTCAGACAAGGATGTGGAAGTGATCACTTTGCCAAAAGGATGGGTTATGATCAATTTTAAGAATCAAGCTACTCTGGAGTGGGTTTTGGAGAGGAAATGGGGGTTTGGTATCGTCCCGATCCTCTTTAAGAGATGGACTCCATTGTTTGACTCCAAAAGAGAGTGCTTGGACAAAATACCTGTGTGGGTGCAGCTCCCTCCTCTCCCCCCACATTTCTAGACAATGGATTTTTTTCTTGCGATTGGAAACAATTTGGGTACTTTCCTGGAGGCCGATATGTCTTTCTTGGAAACATGAGCTAGGAATATTACCTGTATTTTGGTAAATTTAGCTCCAAGGGAGGGGTTTATCGAAAATATCATCCTTAATACTGAAAGCCATTCCTATGAGAAGATGGTTGACTATGAACATATTCCTTTTCGCTGCCACAAGTTCATCAACATCAAAACTTGGCTCGGGACTGCCCTCTTGGTCTTAACAAAATCAGGCGCCATAAAGGAGGATCAAAGCAAGGACCTAGTCATAGGCAAGAGGAGGTAACACACGAAGACATGGAAGGAAATAAGGAAAATGTTGATGACACTTGGGGTCCACATGCTAGGGCTGGCCCTCTTGTTGATTTCTTCTTAAAATAACTAAGGGAGGGGAACTTGATTGATCCTAATCTTATTAAGGTTACCCCTACCTAGAAGAAAAAAAGAGTGGGGGAGGATTGGGTGGCAAAGAGACTAGATTATTTCCTTCTTAGTGATGATTTAGCCAGTCAGTCTTTTGGCTTTCAGCAGTGGGTGGTCTATGGGGGGTGAATCAAATCACAACCCTATTCTCCTGGAATTGGCTAGCCCTAAAAAAAGTCCAAGCTCTCTATTTAAGTTCAATTTTTGTTATTTGAAAGAGGAGGACTATAAAAAACTAGTTGCTGATACGTGGTGCCCAACACCTAGGGATGAGAACATCTCATTTGCCCATGCCTTTATTAATAATATGCAAAACATTAAGAGGGCTACTATTGTCTGGGCTAAATAAAATGCCATAAAGGACCCCAAGGTTGTCAGGGATATCGAGGAGACGCTTGAACAAATGAAAAGTCAGGGTGATGATGGATACATGGATGAGGTTTTGATAGGAAGAATAAAATATTTGGAACTCACGAGAAGGAAAATCCTTCTTGAAAAGGAAGAAAAATGGAGATTAATGAGTCATGATATATGGCTAAATGTTGGTGATGAAAACACCAAATTATTTCAAAATTATGTAAAGGGAAGAAGAAACTCCAATACCATCTAGCGGCTTGACCATCCTGAGGGAGGGGTGGCCAAATCGTTCCAAGAAATCTCTACGATGGGGAAAAATCACTTCAAGAACCTATATGGGAGTCAGGAAGGGGTATCAATTGGGGAATCTATTAAGGTGGCTCAACACTTCCCTAGGGATGCGGATGAGGGGGGAAATAACCATATTTTGGCTCCCGTGGAGAAAAAAGAGGTGGAAATGATATTTAAATCCATGAAAAAAGACAAGAGTCTGGGTCTAGATGGGTGGACAGTGTAATTCTTCCAACATTTCTTTGATCTTATGGGGGATGCTATTACAAATATTGTGGAGGAATCTCAAACTAAGGGTTGTATCCATGACACCCTTAAATCGACCTTTCTTGCCCTCATACCTAAGAAGGACTCTCCCTCTTCCTTTGATGGCTTAATGCCTATTTCTCTATGTAATTGTATATGAAAATTCATTGCGAAAACTATTACAAATAGATTAAAACCTAGTTATCACGTAATATTTCTAAGGAATGGTTTGGTTTCCTGGATGGCAAGCAGATTCATGAGGCTATAGGTGTAGCCCAGGAGGCCCTACATAGCATTAAATTGTCAAGGAATATATGCCTGATAGTGAAGATTTACCTACCAAGGCTTATGACTGAATCAACTAGCTCTATTTAAGACTCCTTCTAACCCATCTTGGTTTCAGAATTGAATTCATAAATTGGATTATGAGTTGTATTTAAAATGTATATTCTGTTGTTTTTATTAATGGGGTTGCGTCCCCTTTTATACAAAATAAGAGAGGGCTAAGACAAGGGTGTCCCCTCTCTCCTATGTTGTTCCTTCTTGATGCTAAGGGTTTGACTCAGTTGCTTCATCAAGCCAGGAGAAGACGGGATTTTTGTGGCATTGAGGTGGCTACTGATCTTTACATGTCACATTTATTATTTGTGGAAGACATTATTTTGTTCAGTAATGGGGGTCAGGTGGAGATGAAAAGGTTGAAAAATTCTTGTATAATTTTATGAATGAAACTAGCATAGAAATAAACAATCAAAGAAATTTTGAAACTAGAGCACCAATCTAGAACCAACTATAGGGTTTCAAGAAAAAGGAGCAGGGATCTATAGTGCGTTTCAAGAGAACAATTCACGAGGAGGTGAAAGTTAGAAGTTAAATGGCCCATCTAAGGTTTAGTATGTGGCACACTTAAAACCAAAGCATCCATTCTTAGTACACCTAAGGAGAATTGGGTTTTGGCTCAAATAGAATGAAGCAATAGGTAGACAAGCATTGTTCTAAGCGTCATTTTTCAGAAAGGGGTCATGTGTTCTGGAATAAGAATGTTGGAATATCCTGAAACAAACCTCTGAAAGAGGAAAATGTTATCGACAAAATCATATTGTCGAAACTCGAGTGGTTTGGATTTTACAGATTAATTTCGGTGGTTTTTTCATAAATACATCATATTTCGCACCTCATGGAAGTATAATAATGCCAAACTTACAAAAGAAAAAGTTTTAAAAATGGGAAAAAAATTGACATTTCAACGTATCTAATATGGTATACCATTAAAAAATTAATGTATTCAATAGGCTCCACATTTAATGATCAATTTGAAAATAACAAAAAAAATAAATCAACTTTAGCCTATTCAGCATTATACTTACTAGAAATTAAATCCCAGCCATGTATTTTTTATAAACACTCTTGAAGTCAACATAAATAAGAGCATTTAAAATTAGAGGACAACATGCAGAAGTGGAGAGTGCTACCATCAAAGGTTGTGTCTGGTACAAGACATACAGCTTTCTTGAAATCATTTGCAATAAACATATGTTGACTATCTTGGCTTCCTACCTCTGAACGCAAATAAGGAAGTGTACCTTGATGATGATCTGTGTAGGAAGTGCCAATCATGGCCATAAAAATGTGTCATCCTATGTGATATTCTTCCTCAGGAGAATCGCAACCATGGCTTGGATTTCCACTTACACGTAAATGTAGGACTTGAACGAGCTTCAGGGCTAGAGCATCTAGGTGCTTCTCCTTGCAGATGTTCAACAACACCTCCACTTGGCCTCTCTACTCATTTCCATCACTCATGAGGTGCATTATTAGATATAAAAATAAAAAGGGGGTTTTTATAAACCACTCCTCTAGGCTTAAATCTCTGTTAAGTGCCGCCAAAATCTTGTTAATGTTTTAGCACAAACACTAATTTTTTTTTATTTTTTTTCTGGGTTGGCTTTAGTTAAAATTTGCTTAGGGGGATTTAATTTTAATTTTTTTAAGAATTTTTGGATTTTCGATACTTAATCCATTTTTATATTAAAAAATTAAAAATATTTGATCAATTAAAAATCATTTTAGATTATGTTTTCAAATTAAAAGTATTTTTAATATTTATCAAGAAAATAAAAGTCGCTCTTGGATGGAGTATATTGCCAATATTTTTTAACGATCATGCATTTGAAGGATATTTCCACTTGTTTTTAGTGTTCAAGTTAACGTAATTGAATGAAGAATGATTAAACTCCTAGGATCACAAGAGACCATGATTATCAAATAACATGTAAACAAATCAAAATGTTAGTCCTCCTTACTCACCTAAAATGTCATGATCCTCCTATAAAATATAACAAAGGTATTTGCATCTCCACACATACATATAACAAAAGGAAATGAGAAAAATGAGGGAAAATATAAATCTAACTAGGATATAAAATATGTCTTTGGTATGTTGGAGAAGGATGTCAATATCACACCTCAAAAACAAGATTGAAGCCTTCCTCCAAGGTGATAATTTAAGGAGAGGATCAAATAAGGTGTGAATAAATTATGATTCTCAACACTCAGATAAGCATATGAGTGAAACATGTCTCAATAGGCTTGAATATGATCCTTCCATTTCTTACAGGCTTTGGAAATAGAATACAACTCATTGTTATAGGTTGGGCATCTATGAAAATCATCATAGAATGTCTGGTTACAATATACCATGAAATGTTTATTTCATGTGGGAACTACATCAACGACATGAACGATTGGATCATAGGGTCACTATTTTGTAGTCATTCATCAACAAAATCTACTTCCTCGATGTGATCAAAGTGATAACTGATAGTTTAAAAGATAAGAATTATGGTGTCGGAGGTAATATCATTCCATAAATAAGAGAACCAAAATTAGGCTCATCAAAGCCATCAATATCTATTGGAGGTGCTATGATGAAAGAAATAATTAATACAAAAGCTGTGGTCAATAGGATATGGGTCATCAAGATGTTGAATCATCCAATGTAAAGATTATTTTTAGTTCTAGTGATCTAGTCCCATAAAATACCTTATAATTTTCACTTTGGGATATCCCCTAGATTCAATAAGTAATAAAAAATGAGAGGATTTTTTGCTAAGGTGATTGGTTCCATATCAAAAACCATTTTATTTAGCTCGAAAATTTTAATAAAGCTATAGTGATATATGTTCGCATCCTTAAATTGTAGCACCCCAAGACATCTATTTTCCATCATGTATGAGAATTCAAGTAAAGCCATATATATCAAAAATGAGGGAATATAGTATAATATCCTAAAAATATCTACTAAAACAAAAATTATCAGAACAAGCCAAAAATGACCAAGCAAGTATCAAATTACCATCATGAAAGAGAAAAGTAATAGAAAAATATATTGCCAATGCAAGAAAGTGCTTATAAGGCCTCAAACAAAACTAAGGTAGGGATGTTAACATACCAATATTCTAAGAATTCCCAAACCATTTGATCATTATATTGGCTAGCCTTACATTGATTAAAAAAACCCCTAATTATCTTGCTATTTCCTTTTCAAGTAATGTTTTCCTAGTTCCAGAAGGACCATACACCAAAACACCTTTTGGAGGACTAAGGAACTTGCACTGCCCAAAAAAATTAGGCCTCTGTAATGGAAGAATGACCAGCTCATAAAGTCCCAATTTAAACCTATTGTAACCCTCCAATTGAGTCAAAAGTTTGCATCAATATCATCTATATTTATAACATCACAAGCTATCAAAACATGTAAGAGAAAGGATCAGAATCCAAAAAACACGGTTGTACAAATAAAACTAGAATAAAAAGAAGGATATGATGATTAGAAAAATACCATATGTGTAATAACATTGGGATGTGTAGCAAAACAAATATTGATAAGTCTACATGGAGATAAAAATGATTAAGCCTTACAAATGCCTCTCTTCCATACATAGCATGCAAAGTTGGAATGGGAGCAACAGTTTGGGTTCACACATTTACAAAAATGTAATTTTTTTCATAATGAAAATTATAGCTAAAATCCCATCAAAGCACATTTGTAGTAGTAATACAAAGTGGTGTGATCAATCACTTGCAAGGTGTTTGCACGATTATATCAATCTTAAAACAATTGAACCGCAAACATTAATTGTTAACCAGGGTAGGTCTTTTTATTTCAAGGTATCTTCACTATCTGTGTCAATACATGAACAACTAGGAAAAAATATAAAAATGTCGTTGAAAACACTTGCAAGATTTAAAGAATTCTTGCAGATATTAAAAAATCACACCGCAAGAATGAAGCTCACTCAATAAATAAAGAATTCACAATTCATAAACTTCAGAATAGAAATAGGTGCGCATGCATCATTAACTATATTGTAACAGGTGATTGAATATTATAGATAGGACCAATTCAATGGAAAACATATAATGAATCTGAAAATAGAAGTGTGTATGTGCTACAATCATTATATGTAATGACAATAAGAAATCCATGCCAATATAAAGAAAGAAATTAATCTACTACTACTAAGATCCATGCTAAAGAGGAGGGCCCTTCCTCCCTAGAAGGGTGCAGCGATGGAATAAAAACTAGTTAAATATTCAACACGAAATCTGTAAAAAATCACTAGATGTGTATTATATTGAAATAACTGAAGAATACCACAGGGGCTTCACTGAGTGAGTAATACCATACCACATGGGTTCATATTGGGGGATATATATTGAGGAAAAAATGACATAATATATTGGGGGATATGTGAGATAAAGGGTTTTTATATTGGCAGGTATAAAAATTGGAGCTCCAAGTTAATGAAAAAATATAAAGGGGTATAAAAATGTTAATGAAAAAATGGATACTTACAATATCTAGTGAAAGTAGGGATTTTTAAATTGGGAAGGTGTATTGGGTTTGTATTGGTAGGGGGTTAAATAATAGGATTTTTGGATTTATTTTTCAATATGTAGTCAAATTAGAGTTATTGTTTAGTATGCCATGAACGCACGTGATATGTCATAGGTTCATTGAGTGAATCCCCCGTGAAGAATACAAGATCAAAATTTCAGTAGTGTTCATGTGTTTCTGTCACCTCCTTATGAGACAGAGGCTTTTTATAAAGTCTTTTACAAGCCCAAAAATTAGGGAACAAATCAGTCATGAGAATCTCGCGATTCTCATGCTGATCGAATTAGAATAAAATAGAAGTTGTTACAAATTGTTTTCAATTAAAAGACCTATTATGGTTACACCATCCTTGCAATTGTAAATGCTAAAATATTTCTTCAACCATCTGCATAGAGTTACTTCTCATGACCTTCAACAACTATCTTAAAAATAGCGGCCACAGTCTTTGACAGTTTGTAGTGTAGCAACAACTTCATGGCGTAACAACAAAATCAAGCTGTAACAGCAAACTCGGGATGTAACAGTAAGTGATAGCAGCAAATATCTACCCCCTAGTATTTAATAACTACAACAACACCTGAAATAAAAAAATTCAAAAGATCTCTTCCAAAATTTCCCTCGTTATTCATTCCAAAAAAGATATTGTTTCATTCAATATTTAACAGAAAATGGCATAATAATAATTATGAGAAAATATTTCTTCTATAACTAGGCAAAGTAGCATTGTGTCAAGGAATTCATGGGTTTAATGATAGGAAATTACCAAAAATATGGAAAAAGGTTCTTGAAATATCCTTAAATACTACACCCAACACAAGGTACAAATTAAAATGTAAGGGGCCAAACGTTACAGTTTAGACACAGATTTGAAAACTTCGAATTTGTTAGAAAATTTCTCCATGAAGGAGCACAAATTTTTAAGTTCTGGGATGTGGGGTTGGTTTTTGGAATGTTATTCAAAAAATCCACAATAGAAACCCTAAGAGAACAATTTCAAGAGGATCAATGATTCCTATATTCAAGGTTTGGTCCATGGGGATATGTTTCATTAGAAAATATGTTGATGTGGAAGGTCACCTACTAATTAGGTTCAATTCTCGGAAGACACAAACAAGCAGTTGGGGACATATTTTGATAGAAGAGTTCCCCCTCACATGAATATGAATGAAGCGCATGTGAGCATCGATTCATCTTTTGAGGGCCCTCATGCCCATGGAAGTAGGCCACTTTTGGTGCTAGAATTATTCAAACCAATTGCAATGCTTCCAAAGTATAAGGGGATAACTTTCAAAAAGAAAAGTTTTTGGATCTACAAATTTGAAACAAAATTTAATGAATTTAAGGTTTCAAATCCAAAGGTAGGAATACTAAGCGAACAACATTAATATAAATGACCTTGGAGCTAGAAATAGAGACAAAAAATAAATGACTAATTAATTCAATGTTTGAAATCAAAATCAATGTGCGAGAATAAATAAACCAATATGTTGTGGAATGAATATTGGGTAAATTTTCAAGATAACCAATGATTTACTAGTCTAGGTTTTGAGGTAAAATCCAATATTTTTTTGGTCCTGGATTTGAAAGAAAAGTTCACATTTGTAAAGTATAAATAATTAGTAATTTCTCTGTACATTCCTGAATTCAGTTTTCAAGGGTTGATGTAATAAACATAGATTGGACCATTAAAAAACATGTATCTTATTTTAGTTTGAGTGGGGAACAATAATTTCCAAATATTGATAAATACCTCACAAGGGTTTCCAATGAATAGCTCATAAGGATTTGTGAGTATCTGAGGCCGACAAAAAAAAATTGGTTTCCTTCTTTCATTTTGTCGTCTTTGTTGAGGCGTTCTTGTTAGGATCGAGATTCTTGAGCCCTGCAACTAGAATCAAAAAACATACGGAAAATTTGTTGGTGTATAATATCAATTCCTTTGCAAATGAATCTTGTTTGTGTGCCATGTTGGAAAACTAGTGATAAGAACTGGTGCAATAAAAATGAATAGACACAAGACACAATCTCGAATGTAATTTACGCATATATTTTTCTTGGCCAAAAAGTAAATTAATATATCTTCAAATTAGGGAATTTTTCTTTGGTTTTGTGCTTGAAGAAGATAAAGAGTATTTTTCAAATTTTCCACACAATTAAGGTAGTACTCTTCAACTGATAGTTGATTAACAACTATCGGTTCACTTTTATGGGTAGTTGAGGTAAAGGACTCTTTGGTTTGGTGCTTGAAGAAGATAAAGAGTAATTTTTAAATTTTCCACACAACTAAGGTATTACTCTTGAAAACTAAGGTATTACTCTTGAATCAATAGTTTATTAGCAACTTTACCGGTTCACTTTTACGAATAGTTGGGGTAAAGGGCTTTTCAGAAGACGTTTTTTTGGGCTTTTAGAAGTCAACAATGGTCATCACAATTAATGTGGGGAAGAAATTATAGATAAATTTATATATTTATTTTAAATTTTTCTTAATTATTAAAGAGTAAAGAAGGTATAAATATATTTATAGGTGGTGTTGTTATTGTTTTTTTTTTTTTTTGCAATTTTAAATTAGGTGTTAATCTAATATTGAGGAAGATGGTTTTTTTTACTATTCTCCACAATGTAATCTTCTCTTTGCAGGTGTTATTCATAATTCATTTTACTCAGTTGTAATCCTTTGAATTTAATTCCTTGTGAATGTGATCAAAGGATACAACCTTGAAGGTTTTAATGAACTCCATAAATCTAATCATCTATTGATCCAATAAAGAAATTTTCAAGGAAGTATAACATTTTAGCCAATTTATAATAGCCTTTGAATCCCTTATCACTTGTAAGTTGATATTGTTGAAGTGACACATTTAAAATGAATAACATAAATGACTAATTTGTATTATTGTAGTACTTTTTAAGTAGTAGCATTTTTGTTCCTAAACTAAATTAGTCACTCATGTTAGTCATTTTTAGTTGCATTACTTATTATCTAGTCATATATTTTAACCTGAGCCTAAATTAGTCATTTATGTTAGTTTTTCCTAGTTGGGTTACTTAATATTACTCATTTTTGGTAGTATTTAACTTCGAAAAGTTGTGGTGACTAACAATTTTAGTCACTTGGTCACTAATTTCATCATTGTCTACTAGTGTACGGAAAATATATTAGTCAATATCAGTAGTACCATAAGATGCCCTTTGCCTCCCACAAATTATTCTAAATAATGGTGAGGAGAACCATTAAGGGAACAAAGAGTTAAAGAGATATCAAGAGTATGAGAGTCATGAATTATCCCTACTATGCATCTGGGTCTTGAAGGTGATCTGCTTACATCACAGAGAAATTATTCAGTCTGTAATTGAGTCATATAAAGTCTAAAGTCTGAGAAGCCTACACATCAGGACCTATGAGCCTCGTGAGAACCTAAAGTGGTAAAAATTTCTTAGGGAAGAGTCTTTTTGTTTTGTTTGTCTAGTTCATAGGTCAAGTATACAAAGGGACAGGAAGCCTTCAGTTTCTAGCTTATTCTAATCTAGTATAGATGATAAATGCCTTTGGAGTCAAACTCTGATAAAAACCGAGAGTCTATGATTGTAAGAACCAAATATTCTTCAAATTAATAAAATAAGAAATATTTTTTCTCATTTCTTGTTGCATTATATCTCTGAGTTATAATTTAAACTATGTGAAGTTAATATGAGATTCATTGGAGGTTCACTTAGGATCCTGGAGTACAGTTTTTCTCGTATAAGTAGCAGGTTGTTGAAAGAGCTCGTCTTGCATTGGATCTATCTAAAGTTTCGTGTATAAGTTTATGTAAGAGTCTGTACAATCATACCTTTCTGAAAGCTTCATTCTCCATCGGAGGAAGCCTCTCCGACTGACATGGTCCAAATTGGTATCAAAGCTAGTAAAATGCAGTGATATCTCATTACCTCATAATTCTGTCTTCGAAATCCATGAAATTCCATATCTTGAAAATCAAGACCCAAGGCTAACATAAATGTTTAGAAATGGAATTGGATACTTAGAACAAATAGATTAGCTTATTCCATCCTGTAGATTCAAGAATCATGTTTCGAACGATTCCAAAAATCCATCAAAACCAGAGATGTATGAATTATTTTCTCTTATGGAAGGCTTCCCAAAATACAGATTAGATACCGACTAGATGAAGAGAATGTTAAATTGGGATTTATTTTCTCATCCAAACACAAAATAATTCAAATTCTCTACATCCTTAGAAGAAAAGAAGAATATTTCATTAACCTGGAAATATTATATGGATAAACATAATGTATGGATTCCCTTCTATGAATGGAAGAAAATAAAGGATAACATGGATGTACAGATAATTTCTGTGGAATCCCCATCTACCTCTTCTAAGCATCACTGTACAACCCTAGATGGCATAAAAATTGAATATCCCACTATTTTTCCTCCATAGAGAGGAATCACTCTTGAAGAGACGAGAAAGGTTTCTAAAGTAGTACCTTTAGTTATGAAAAATGATTCTGCCATAGGGGCTGAGGGAAGAATACAGAAGATCAGTGAACAAGTAAACTGGACTAATAATTCTTTAAAAGGTATTTCAATTCATACATCTATAACTAATGCACAAAAATACAAAGTAGACACTCTTCAAGTGTCTATAAATAGTATCAATAAAAGTTTGAATGAATTTAATTTTTCTATATCTACTATAGAAGGATTTCTTAGGGAAGGATATAATGAAGAAAATACATTATCATCAAATATGGAAACCATTTTGAAGAAATGGGGAATTAAGTACATAGAGGATTTGTCTCAAAAAATGAAAATATTGATGACCTTTCCTCTCAATTTGAAAAAAGTATTTGACAAACAAAGACAAAGAAATTCCTTCTTCATTAATATTCAACCATCCTATAAATTATGTTCAGAAATATATATCTAAATTTGCCATATTATATCCAAAAGAAAAAATAGAAAAACTAGAGTCTTCATATGAGTCCCATCTCCTGCCAGTTCATGAACCACTTCCCAGTCAAAACTCTCCATACCATGCACCTGATCTAAGTGGTGAGCGAAATTTTCATGAGACTCAAACATTTTTTACTGATGCTCATAAACATTGGAATATTGACAATATGAGCTCAGGAAAAATAGGAAAAATGATAGATCAAATGTTTACTGAGTATATGCTAATGTGCATGAGAGAAAGAGTGAAGTAGAAGAATGTAAGACATTAATTCAGTGTTTTACTGGTACCCTTCTGAGATGGTGTGAAGAAAATCCTTCCCCAACACTTGTAGACAAAATGGTGGAAGAGACAGTAAAATATGAAGCTCGAGATATTGTACATAATGCAGATGGGAGTCCACAAAGAAACATCATCATAGTATTAACAAGTTTCATTCTTAAACATTGGTGTGGTGTAGAAACAAATATTTTTCACAAACACTCTCTAGTGTTAATGAACCTTAAATTGAAAATAATGTCACAATATGAACATTTCCATAGATATTGGGTCCAAAGAATCTATGAAGTAAGAGATAGTAAAAATATTTTATGGAAATAGGTTTATCTTGCAGCCCTTCCTTCAAAGTTTGTAAATTACTTGAAAGTACAAAATGTTTTCCAAAATCCCTATGAGTCCTATTCTTGGGGGGAGATATATAGTATTATAACTAAGGCCTTGGTAGGTCTCTGTACAAGTATGAAAGTATACAATTCCATACAAAAAAATTTGAGACTACATGATAGAAAATCTATATGCAATAAACATGGGATATCTTTAGATGACCCAATCATACAAAGGAAAAAAGTTAAAAAGACCATGAAAAAAGATTCAAGATGGAAAAACTAATCTGAAAAACCTCAAAAGTAAAAAAATAAATAAAGGGACATTACAAAAGAATCCCTAGATCTCATTAGTATGGTCCATAAGACATCCATCTGAGAACACAGAAGAAAGAAGCGTGGAACAAACTTACCTGTTGGTTATGTGGGAAACAAGGCCATACCTCAAATAAATTCCCACAAGGGGAAGAATCTAAGCTACACAAATGGAAAAAGTCACAAGAATTTGCTAAGAAATATCAGTAGGATGGAAAAAGGATAGAAGAATTAAAATCACTAATATCAGTCCAGTGCTATAAATGTGGGTCCAAATTCCACAAAGCATAAAATTGTCCTAATATTCGTATTAAAGAAGAAATACATGTTATAGGGAAAAATTGTTGTGATTCTAATGAGACTTCAAGTTGTCTTTTTGACTCATAATAGTCAGAAGATCGTGATGCAATATTTGTTGTTGATTTGTAAATGTACAAATTCAAATAATTTCCAATGTAGAAATTATGAGTCGGGATCTGAATATATCTTTGAAGGGGATCCTGATCTCCAGTAGAAATTAAAAGATTTCATGCCTCGCATTTCTGATGATGAATAAGAAAAATACTTAGTTGGAATAAAAATGATTCCTAAAGGTTAAATAAAGGAAAAATTGATGGAGACATTTTTATAGACCATGCTAAAAAACCAAGGCTGTACATCAGTAAATTTAGGAAAAGATATTTCACCAAAATCCCCTTTTGTTGATGCTTCTTATGAGAAAAATACTAAGTCATTCCAAATATTACACCATCAAGACAAGCAAATAATTCTTACTATAAATGAAGTTAGTTAAGAAATAAGAAGTCTGAAAAATGAAATCAATGAAATCAAAGTTCAGGTCTCTAGACTAGAAAAAGGTAAAATGAAAGAAGAAGAAATGTTAGAAAATAAACTCGCTTTCATAAATAATTCTAATGTATAAACATATGAACTCAGATCATATGAATATTCAGGGCTAAATAACATGAAAATCATGGCAGTACAACATCAACAATATCATGTTATTCTTACATTCAAGATTCAGGGAGAAGTATTTATCCTAGACACTTTACTAGATGTAGGGGTTGATTACTAGATGCAGGGGTTGATATAAATGTACTAAAAAATAAAGTAAATAAAATAAAATAAATAAATAAATAAAATATAATAATAAATAATAAATAATAAATTAAATAAAAATAAATAAATAAAAAAATAAAAAATAAAATTAATAAAAAATAAAATAAAATAAAATCCCTACAAAATATTGGAAAAATGAAAATAGAGAAGTCATAGGGCTTGGAACACAAGAGTATAAATTCAAGTATGAAGTTCCTAAAGCCATATTTTGTCTAGAAAACAATTGCATTAATACCAAATTTGCAATAGGAAGTATCCTAGTAGACTTCATCCTGGGAAATCCATTTCTATTTGTTGTTGAACCTCATGGTTCATCAATACTGGATGATGGAATATCGAGATATTATACCTCAGTTACAAATCAAGAAGGGTATTTACATGCTTTCACATTTTCATTTGTCTCAACCGCTAGGATCTCTACAATGGTCTAAGCCATGCAAGAGTTAGGGCTGTCAGAAAAAAGGCTTGAAGACCTCAAAGGAATGAAATCCTACCTAAATATAGATGAAGGACTGAAAAAAAAATTAGTCATAATAAAAATAGAAAAACTGAGAAAAAAATTGGAGGAAGAACGTTGTGTAGAGGAACCTCATGCCTTCTAGCACAAAAAACAACATTTTGTAGAAATTCCCTATAAAGTTGAATATACGAAAAATCCATGTAGAAGAAGAGTTATTGCAATGAACGAAGAATATAGAAAACTATACCAAATAGAAATCCAATATCTCTTTAAAATAATAATAATAAGAGAATCTAGGAGACCATGGCATTGTTATGGATCTTATGTGAATAAGATTTCTAAGAAAATCATAGGATTTCCCAAATTAGAAATAAATTATAGGGCATTAAATAATGTTTTTGCTGATGACACTTATCCTATCCCCCACAAAGGAAATATGATATCCATAATTGCAGGAGCTAAGATATTCTCAAAATTTGACATGAAATCGAGCTTCTGGAAGGTATCAATTAAGGAATAAGACTGATTTAAAACAACCTTTGGTGTCCCCTCCATACATTATGAATGGAATTTCATGCCCTTTAGATTGAAACATGCTCCTTCCAAATTTCAAAAGGTGATGGAGGTGATGGATCAAGTGTTCAATCCATACTTTCATTGGATTATTATACATATTGATGATGTTTTGATATTATCTAGATAAATTGATGAACATTTTAAGAATGTAGATAAATTTAAACAATTTTTCAAAAGTAGTGGTTTAGTTCTCAACAAAAAGAAGATGGAAATATTTTAGACCAAGGCTGAATTTCCTTGGACACATTATTGAAAATGGCCAAATTTCTCTTTAGCAAAATGCAGTATCATTTTCAGACAAATTTCTGCATGAAATAAAGGACAAAAACCAACTACAAATATTCTTCGGTTTTGTAAAATATGTTTGTAACTTTTACAAATATTGTGCACAAGATAAGAATATTTTAAATAAAAGACAGGAAAATAACCCAAAGCCGTGGAGTATGGCGCACACAGTCCTTGTTAGAAAATAATATAAAAGGTAAAAATTCCTCCCATCCTCTATGTTTCAGATGAAATCCTACCAAATATTATTGAGACAGATGCCAGTGATATAGACTAGGGAGGAATACTCAAACAACTCAAAGAATTTCAAGAACAAATAATTCAGTTTGCCTTAGGTGTATGATATCCTGTAGAGAAAAATTATTCGATGAAAGCTTCATGAAATTGCATTGATAAATTTGATACACACCCAGTAAACAAAATTTTCCTTCTCAGAAATTATGCTTCAACCATGAAGAAGGTGTGATAGAGATTCCAAATTTGCGCGATGGCAAGTACTCTTCACAAACTTCGAATTTGAAATTGAACACATCAAGGGTAGTAAAAATTGTATTCCTGATTTTCTCAACAAAGAAAATATTCAAGAACAACCACATCTAATGGTTATAGTAACTGAATGGCATCCTACTCTTAGTCATGAAACTTTCATATAAATTCCATATTCCATGAATTGGGAAGATTATATGAATTCTTGTAAACCAAATTGGAAGATTAGAAACACTCAGGTCTTAGATGTAAATCTCCAATATCATGGAGATTTACAACATTTAGTCCAAGAACGAAAGTTTTATCCAAAATCCAGCAAATTGATGCAAGACATGTTTTTTACCATTCTAGACATTTGGCAGACCTAGAAGAAGACGACTTAAATCTTCATTTTAAATATTTGAATATAATTTGGAGAGATGAAAAAAACAAATTTAATATTTTTCACAAATATTTTGTGATAAATAGAACCAGAGATCCAAAATTCCATCAAAGACTCATGTGGTCGCAACATAATCCAAAACTTGTTTTTCTTGAATCTGTTTATTATTTCTTTGGATATAAAAATCTATCGTGGAACTTTATTTATAGAGACAAACTAGATGATACCTACTATACACTCTTAAAAAATGGATCACTATTTGTTACCCAGCTTCTGCATCGATCTACTGGTTAAAATAATGGTGGACATGGTTCTCCATCAAGAAAATGGCTATGGACCCCATCTATTTCCAGTCAAATTACAGAAAAGCATGTGAATAATGTATGCACTACTTTCACGAGCCTTGTTAAATTGTAGCATATTTTAAAAGATTCAAATATCATGGGATTATTTTAGATTTCATGGCTAAACATCACCAATGGTTAGTCATGAAATAAATAAAGTAGCAAATACTATTAGAGAAGCTCATGGTAGTTCAACGTTTTTTTCTAAACCATGGGATACTAGTGGAAGATATACCAGACAAAGATTCCCTAGCACAAATATGTTGGGGACATAAATATTGTGCCTATATTCATTTCTCGTGGGATTTGCACAATAAAAGAATCCACTGTGTGAAATAATGTAAAAGTATAGTCACCTGATGATGAGTGTGACCAAGATCATGGGATTCTGATAATATCTCCAACATTTAAATAAAGGCTTCGTACGATTCCTTATGCCTCCAATTTGTATATTTTTCGACTGATTCCCCATCCCAAAAGTTACTACTGTAAAAATTTCCCAGACGATTCTCTAAGACTCAGAGCACTTCTTTGAATTCGTGTGGTTTGACACACATTTTAGAGCATCTATGGAAAAGATATAAGTTAGTATTAGTAGTATCGTAAGATTTACTTTGTCTCCCCCAAATTCTTATAAATAAGGGATACGAGAACCATTAGGTGCACCGAGAGTTACAAATATATCAAGAGTCTAAGAGTCAATAATTATCCCTACTCTGTGTCTACATCTTGAAGGCGGTCTACTTGAATCAGAGATAAATTATTTAGTATGTAATTGATTCATAGAAAGTCTAAAGTCTGAGAAGCCTACACATCAAGACCTGTGAGCCTCGTGAGAACCTAAAGTGCTAGGACTTTCTTAAGGAATATTATTTTGGTTTGATTTCTCTGGTTCATAGGCAGAGTCTGCAAATGTCTAGGAAGCCTTCAGTTTGTAGCTTGTTTTGAGCTAGTATAATTGAGAAATGCCTTAGTAGTTAATCTATGATAAATCATGAGACTCTACGATTGTAATAACCAAATTTTCTGCAAATTAATAAAAGAAAAAGTTTTTTGTCTCATTTTTGGCTGTGTTATATCTCTGAGTTATAATTTTGACTGTGTGAATTTCATCTCAGATTCATTGGAGGTTCACTTAGGATCCTAGAGTGCATTTTTTCTCAAATAGAAAGGAGGCCATTGAAATATCTCATTTTGTATTGTATCTATCTGAAGGTTCGTGTACAATTTTGTGTAAGATATTGTGTAGCACGATCAATAATGATACTATTCTGCAAACTTCATTCTCCGTTGGAGTAATCCTCTGCAATCGACATGGTCCAAATTGGTTTCAAAGCCAGTAAAATGCAGTATATCTCATTCCCTCATGATTCTGTCTTCGTAAACCATTAACTTCCATCTCTTCAAAATCAAGACCCAAGGTTACATAAATTTGTATCAATGGACTTGGATACTTATAACAAATATATTAGCTTATTCCATCATGCAGATTCAAGAATCCAGTTCCGAATGATCACAAAAATCCATCGAAACTGGAGATGTATAAATTATTTTATCTTATGGAAGGATTCCCAAAATACAAATTAGATACATATTTGACAAGGCGAATGTTAAATTAGGATTTTTTTTACTCATCCAGACACAGAATAATTCAACTTCTCTACAACCTTAGAAGAAAAGTTGAATCTTTCATTATCCTTGAAATATTATATGGATAAAAATAATATATGGATTTCCTTCTATCAATGGAAGAAAATAAATGATAACATGGATGTACATATGCTTTCTGCATAATCATGATCTACCTCTTGTAGGCATCATTGGATAGCCATAAAGGGCATAAAAATTGAATCTCCCACTATTTTTCCTCTATACAGAGGGATCACTCATGAAGAGATAGGAAAGGTTTCTAAAGCAGTACCTTTAGTTTGGAAAGATGATTATGCCATAGGGACTGAGGATAGAATACAAAATATCATTGAATAAGTAAACTACACTAATACTGCTTTAAAAGTTCTAGCAATGCATACATCTACAAACAGTGCACAAAAATACCAAGTAGACACTCTTCAACTGTCTGTAAATAGTGTCAATAAAAGTTTGAATGAATTTCAATTTTCTATATCTTTTAAAGAAGGATTTTTGAGAGAAGGATATAGAAGAAAATACATTATCAGCATAGATGGAAAACCATTTTGAAGAAATGGGAAATGAAGTACAAAAAGGATTTGTCTCAACCCATGAAAATATTTATACCATTTCGTCTCATTTTGAAAAAATGTTTTTGACAAATGAATACAAAGAAATTCCTTCTTCAGTATTACTCAACCATCCTGTACATTTTGTTTAGAAATCTGTAAGTAAATTTCTCAGTTTATTTCCAAAAGAAAAGAAAAAACAGAAAAACCAGAGTCTTCATCTGAGTTCCATCTCCTACCAGTTTATGAACCACTTCCTAGTCAATACTCTCTATACCCTGCACCAGATCAAAGTGGTAAGGGAAAGTTGCATGAAACTCAAACATTTTTTATTGATGCTCATAAAGAATGGAATATTAACAATATAAGGTCATGACAAATAATAAAAATGATAGATAATATGTTTACTGAGTATAAGCTAATGTGCATGAGAGAAAGAGTTAATTGGAAGCATGTAAGACATTAATTCAATATTTTATCGATACCCTTCTGAGATGGTGGGAAGAAGAGTCTTCCCCAACACTTGTATACAAAATGGTGGAAGAGACAGTAAAATATGAATTTGGAGATATTGTACATAACGCAGATGGGAGTCCACAAAGAAACATGATCGGAGAATTGACATATTTCATTCTTGATCATTGGTGTGGTGTAGAAACAAATATTTATTACAAACATTATCTAGTGTTAATGAACCTTAAATGCAAAAAAAATCACAATATGAGGATTTTCATAGATATTGGGTCAACATAATCTATGAAATAAGAGAGTAAAAATATTTTGTGGAAATATATTTATCTTGCGGCCCTTCCTTCAAAGTTTGTAGATTATTTGAAAATACAAAATGTTTTCCAAAATGACTATGAGTCCTATACTTGGGGGGAGATATATAGTATTACAACTAAGGCCCTAGTAGGTCTCTGTACAAATATGAAAGTAAAAAATTCCATACAAAAATTGTTAAGACTACCTTATAGAAAATCTATATGCAATAAATATGGCCTATCTTTTTATGACCTAGTTGTACAAAGCAAAAAGGCCATGAAAAAATGTTCAATAAAGAAAAACTACTTTGCAAAAACTCAAAAGTCAAAAATAAAACAGGGATATTACATAATACTCCTTAGATCCCGTTATTATGGTCTACAAGACATCCATCTCGGAACACACAAGCAAGAAGCCTGGAACAAACTTACATGTTAGTTATGTGGGAAATAGGGACATACCTCGAATAAATGCCCAAAATGGGAAGAATATAAGCTACACAAAGGGAAAAAGTCACAATAAGTTTCTAAGAAATATCACCAGCAAAAATAGAGAGAATAAAGAAAAATCACTAATCTCAGTCCAGTGTTATAAATGTGGGTCCAAATTCCACAAAGCATAAAATTGTCCTAATGTTCGTATTAAATAAGAAATACATGTTATATGAAAAAATTGTTGTGAATCTACTGATATTTCAAGTTTCAGTACTTATGACTCAAAATATTCAGAAGATCATGATACAATATTTGTTTCTAACCATTGTGAATGTACAGATTCCAATAATTTCCATTGTAGCAGTTCTGAGTCAGCCTTTGAATATATCTATGAAGAGGATTCTGATCTCCAGCATAAATTAAAAAATTTCATGGCTCACATTTCTGATGATGAAGAAGAAAAAGCCTTAGTTGGAATAAAAGTTCTTCCTGAAGGTGAAATAAAGGAAAATTTGATGGAGGAATTTTTAAAAACCATGCTAAAAAACCAAGGCTCTACATTAGTAAATTCACGAAAAGGTATTGCACCAAAAGTCCTTTTTTTTTACACTTATTATGGAAAAACAATAATTCATTCGAAATATTACACCAAAAAGACAAGAAAATAATTCTCACTCTAAATGAAGTTAGTCAAGAAATAAGAAGTATGAAAAAGGAAATCAGTGAAATCAAAGCTCAGGTCTCTAGAATAGAAAGAGGTATAATGAAAGAAGAAGAAATCTTAGAACATAAACCCTCTTTCATAAAGAATTCAAATGTAGAAATATATGAAGTCAGATAATATGACTATTCATGGCTAAATAACATGAAAATCATGGCAGTTCAACATCAGCAATATCATGTTATGCTTACATTCAAGATTTAGGGAGAAGTCTTTATCCTAAATACTTTACTAGACACATGGGCTGATATAAATGTACTAAAAAAAACTCAATCCGTGAAAAATATTGGACAAAGACAAATAGAGAAGTCATAGGGATATGAACATAGGAGTATAAATTCAAGTATGAAGTTCCTAAAGCCACTATTTTTCTATAAAACTATTGCATTAATGTCAAATTTGCAGTAGGAAGTATCCCAGTAGACTGCATCCTAAGAAATCCATTTACACTTGTTGTTGAACCTAATGGTTCAACAAAACTGGATGATGGAAGATCAATATATTATATCTCAATTCCAAATCAAGAAGGGTATTTACATGCTATCAAAATTTCATTTGTCTCAATGGATAGGATTTCTACAATGGTCCAATCCATGCAAGAGTTAATGCAATCATAAAAAAGGCTTGAATAACTCAAAGACCTGAAATCATACCTAAATATAGATGAAGGACTGAAACAAGTTTTAATCATAAGAAAAATATAATAACTGAGAAAAAAGTTGGAGGTAGAATGATGTGCAAAAGAACCTAATGCCTTCTAGCACAAAAATAAGTATTTTGTAGAAATTCCCTATAAATTTCAATATACAGGAAATCCATGTAGAAGCAAAGCTATTATAATGAATGAACAATATAGAAAATTCCCCCAAAGATAAATCCAAGATCTCCTAAAAGGAATACTAATAAGAGAATATGATAGTCCATGGAACTGTTATGGATTTTATGTGAATAAGCTTTCTGAAAAAATCATAGGAGTTCCCATATTAGTAATAAATTACAGGGCATTGAATAATGTTTTGTCTCATGACACTTATCCTATCCCCCAGAAAGGAAATATGATATCCATAATTGCATGATATAAGATATTCTCAAAATTGACATGAAATCAGGTTACTAGAAAGTTTCAATCAAGGAAGAAGAGTGGTTTAAAACAACCTTCAGTGACCCCTTTGGACATTATGAATGGAATTTCATGCCCTTCACACTGAAACATGCTCCTTCAAATTTTAAAAAGGTGATGGATCAAGTGTTCAAGCCACACTTTTATTAGATTATTATATATATTGATGATGTTTTGATATTCTATAGATGAATTGATGAACATTTTAAGCATGTACAAAAATTTAAACAAATTTTCAAAAGGAATGGTTTATTTCTCAGCAAAAAGAAGATGGAAATATTCTAGACCAAGGTCAAATTCCTTGGACAAATTATTGAAAATGGTCAGATTTCTCTTCAACAACACGATGTAGCATTTACAAATAAATTCTCAGATGAAATAAAGGACAAAACCCAACTACAAAGATTCTTGGGTTGTCTAAACCATGACTATAACTTTTAAAAATCTTGTGCACAAGGTAGGAATATTTTAAATCAAAGACTGAAAAAGAACCCAAAACCGTGGAGTATGGCGCACACAGTTGTTTTTAGAAAAATAAACGAAAAGGTAAAAAATATTCCCATCCTCTATGTTTTGGATGAAAGTATGCCAAATATTATTGAGATAGATGCCAATGATATAGGTTGGGGAGGAATCCTCAAACAACTCAAAGAAGGTTAGGAACAAATTATTGAGTTTGCCTCAGGTGTATGGAATCCTTCATAGAAAAAATATTCAACGAAAGTTGTGTGGAATTGCATTGATAAATTTTATATACACCTAATAAACAAAAGGCTCCTTCTCGGAACTGATGCTTCATCCATGAAGAATGTGTTAACCAAGTATATCAAGAAACCAAGAGAGTCAAAATTTGCGCGATGGAAAGCTCTCTTCACAAATTTTGATTTTGAAATTGAGTACATAAAGGGGAGTAAAAACTATATTCCTACTTTTCACAGCAAAGAAAATCTTCAAGAACAACCACATCTAATGGTTATAGTAAATGAATGGGATCCTACTCTTAGTCATGAAACTTTCAAAGAAATTCCATCATCCATGAATTGGTAAGATTATATGAATTCTTGGAAACTAATTTGGTAGCTTAGAAACACTCAGCTCTTAGATGAAAATATCCAACCTTATTGAGATTTACAACATTTGGTCTGAGAACGTAAGGTTTATCCAAAATACAGCAAATGGATCCATGACATGGTTTTTGACCATTCCAGACATATGGAAAAGCTAGCAGAAGATTCCTTAGATCTTCATTTTAAAGATCTAATTATAATTTGGAGAGAATAAAATAACATATTATATTTTTCACAAATATTTTGTGATAAATAGAACGAGAGATCCAAAATTCCATCCAAGACTCTTGCGGCCACAACATAATCCAAAACTTGTTTTTCCTGATTTTGTTTATGATTTCTCTAGATATAAAAAGTTATGGTGGAACTTGCTTTGCAGAGACAACCCATATGGTAACTATTATACACTCTTAAAATTTGGATCATTATTTGTCACCCAACTTCTACATGGGACAAACTGGTTAAAATAATAGTGGACATGGTTCATTATCAACAAAAATGATGTGGACCCCATCTATTTCCAATCAGATTAAAGACAAGCATGCAAAGAATGTATAGACTGCTTTTACCATCCTTGTAAAACTGTAGCATATTTGAACGAATTCACAGATGATGGGCTTCTTTTAGATTTCATCGCTAAACATCACCAATGGTTATTCATGAAAAAAACAAAGCATCAAATAATATTAGGGAAGCCCATGATAGCTCGGAGCATTTTTTCTAAAGCATGGGACACCAGTGGATGATATGCCAGACAAATAATCCCTGGCACAAATATGTTGGGGACATAAATATTGTAGCTATATTATTTTCTTGTGGGATTTGCACAATAAAAGCATCCACTCTATGAAATAATGTAAAATTGAAGTCACCTGATGATGAGTGTGACTCGTATCGTGGGATTTAGATAATATCTTCACCATGTAAATAAAGGTTTCATGGGATGCGTTATATCTCCAGTTTGTATACTTTTCAGACCATTCCCCATCCCAAAAGTCACTATTATAAAATTTTACTACACGATTCTCTCAGACTTGGAGCACTTCTTCGATGATTGGTGTAGATTTATCCACATCTCACAGCATCTACGGAAAATATATTAGTCACAGTAGTACCATAATATGCCCTTTGTCTCCCCTGGCTTCTTATAAATAAGGGAGAGGAGAACCATTAGGGCCATCGAGAGTTAGAGAGAGATGAAGAGTATGCTAGTCAAGAATTATATCCCCACTCTACATCTACGTCTTGAACGTGATCTGCTTACATCACAGAGAAATTATGCAGTCTATAATTGAGTCATAGAATGTCTAAAACCTCATAAGCCTACAGATCAAGGACCTGTGAGCATGGTGAGAACCTAAAGTAACCGGATATTCTTAGGGAAGAGTATTTTGGTTTGAGTTCTCTGGTTCATAGGGAGGGTTTGCAAAGGGCCATGAAGCCTTCAGTTTCTAGTTTGTTTTGAGCTAGTATAAATAATAAATTCCTTAATATTCAATCTCCGATAAAAACCGAGACTCTATGATTGTAATAACCAACTATTCTGTAAATTAATGAAAGAAGAAGTTTTGTCTTCATAATTTTTACTCTGTGAAATTCATCTGAGATTCATTGGAGGTTCAATTAGGATTTTGAAGTGTATTTTTTCTCATATAAGCAAGAGGTCATTGAAAAAGCTTCTCTTGCATTGGATTTGTCTAAAGGTTAGTGTACAAATTTGTGTAAAAATTTGTGTAGCACAATCAACAATCATACTTTTCTGCAAGCTTCATTATCTGTCTGAGGAAGCCTCTGTCCCTCTACCTTAATTTTCAAAGCCTTTGTCCCTCTACCTTAATTTTCAGGTCACAACTATCTTATTTATTTACAAACCCTAATTTTAATGGGATGCATTCCAAAATATATTCTAACATCCATTCATTTTTTAATTTGATGAGTACACGACCTTGAAGGAATGGCGAAAACTAATAGTGATTGTTGGTTTAGTAATCTTGTCAATTTGATATCTAGTTATTTCTATGAAATAATAATTAATTTAATTTTGAAGAAAACAAATTATACCGTGTTTGTTCCAATATTGAGTATTTTAAATATGATCACCCCATAAAGGTAGAGTGGATAAGGTAAGTTGCTTCCTTCCAGTGCTTGTATCAAGTGACTAATAGCTTGGGGGTATGTTGTGGGCTCCGCACTCGTTATTAGTCCCTGCCCAAAGGGACGACAAGGACTCTTGTAATCGAAGTGCCTTGAAACATGAGCCATTGTATAGAAAATCACATGGCTAAACCAAAATTTTGTTGTATATTTTTTAAATCACTTTTTTCTACCTGTTAAACAGTGAAACCTATTGAAACCTTTTTCTGTTAACCAATCAAATTTTTTGAGGTCTTATTTGGCCTCTTCCTAAGGCTGAGAGGATCAAAACTTAGTATTAAAATGGATATGAATGAAAATTTATTGTATGATTTACTAATGTTGGGAGCATTATTTAGTTAAAATTAAATGTTTGATCCTGCCTCGCTGATTACAATATTGTTGGCGCTCCTGACTGGTTGATTACAATAATTGACTCTGACTTGATTATTACTATGTGGCTGATTACAATACTGACTCATGGCTGGCTAATTACAGTACAACACTTCAGTGACAAAATACATAGGCCCATTTTCTAGCGTACAACTACATGCAAATGTACACGTACAACCAAATCTAAGTACATGTTAGTGTTTTGGTATGTTCGTGGCCTTTGTTCTACCCTCCCCATGGTTTCAAAGGACCCCGTGGTATCTGTGGATTTTTTTCTAGCATCCCCATGGTTTCAAAGGCCCCATTTATCTTTGTGGCATTTGTTCTACCTCAATTTTGAATTCATTAGCATTCAACTATTCTACTCCACTGCTTGGATTAAGCTTTGTTCACCTTCAACTCACGACTAGAATACATATGACCAGTAGTTTGGCTTTGCCATGAAGTTTTGAATTCATTAGCATTCACCTTTGTTGCTCCACGATTTGGATGAATTCATTAGCATTTAACTGTGCTACTCCACAGGTTGGATTGAGCTCTCTTCACCTTCAACTCATAACTAGAATATGAGTAATTTGGCATTTGGCGTTTTTGTGCAGGTTTGAATCCTTCTTTCAAATTTTCGTGCAATTTTGAATCCTTCTTTCAAAGAACCGAAGAAATTTTTTGTTTCACTCACAAATCTCAGTAATCAATTTAATCTTTGGAAATAAATTCTTAAGTTTATTTTATCCATTAATTTAATTTTTCTAATAGTGTTGTCTTATGAAATATTTCATGGAGTTCATTTATGCCAAGAAACTTTCATACATTTATTTAATTTTGTTGATAGTGTACCTACATGGATTCCAATGGCTATCAAGTCTCTAGCACTCTGAAACCCAATTGAATTTTTGATGTCATAGTCTTCAAGTTCCTCTTCTAGGGCCTCGTCCCATAGCCACTGCTCAAAAAACTTTATGTTCCTCTTCTTGTAACTTTGCATTGGAAAGGGGTTACATAAGCTATATTTTATGGGTTTACAATATAACAACATCCACATATAAAATATCTTATGAAAATAAGAAAGAATATAAATATTTTATTAAATAAATCATGTTCATTTTTTTTAAATATTATAAACAGGAACCAAGACGGATAACAACAATACATGCGACTGAACATGAAATTGGGATAAAAAAAATCCCTGTTCAATTGATTTCATGATTTCATTTTATCAAAGCATGCATGTTTAACACCAAAACTAAATAAATCATGTTCAAATTATATTTAATATTATAAACAGTGATCAAGCCGCATAAAGACAATACCTGTAGCTACTGAACTTTAAATTGGATAAAATCAATAACTATTCATTTGTTTTCATAATTGTAATATATTTTGTATGTTCTCATTGATTTACCTAACATATAATATAACAACATATGTGTAAAGTAATGTATTAAAAAAATGATTTTTTTAAACAATGCATAATCAGTAACAAGAAATTAGGTAAATCAAACAGATCAAGGCCAATTCAATTTTGATTTAGTAAAATTTCTCTGCACATTAACACACAACGTGGGTATTGATATCAGGTGGTATTGATATTATATTTGTGAACAATTCCTTGTAAGGAATAAAAATAAAAAAATTCATGAAACCAAAAAAAATTACCTAACCTGGAAAATATTCTGGTGGACGGATGGTGTATAACCTTCTCCCCTCATGGATCGAAATAATAACACAGATCTCCCTCACTCAATTTCATCTCATGCCTTATATGAGATTCTCCATACTGGATCTGATGCATTTTTACTTTATATATTGTATTATCTACTCTATTCTCAATAGCTCTATGCAGCACTTGTGCTTTTTATGTAGGGACCAGTTTCAGAGCCAATTCTAAGCACCAACACCATTATCACCATTAGATCCAATAGCAGTGGAGCTGTTGGAAAAACTAAAGTAAATGGACAAGGGAGATAGGGAAAAATGAGGCTCAATACCCAACACTTCTGCCTCAAAAAACTAAGTTAGGATTTCAGTGATAGCTAGGACCGTTGGATATTGATATGCATAATCCTGATGAGAGAATTAAGCGTGGGAGTGGATGAAAAATCAAGGAAGCCCTGAAAACTATTAATCTCCGGACTAATGTCCATGGTGTTAAAGAAGTGGTAAATTATACAAAAATTGATGTTGACATATGTCTTTTTAAGGTAAAGCATTAAATATATGGTGTCCTTTAGCATTCCAAATTCTATAATATATGTCACATATTCCTTTTCATAATATATGTATAGTTAATAAAAGCCTTCTACCCTGTAGCTCAAATAATTTTTTATCTAATTTTGAAATGAGAACGAGTTCTCAAAACTAACCGCTAAGTTACTGAAAATGATGTTTCTTCGTTAATTTATGGACATCGAGACATACATAATCCAATTTTTATCAAAAGAAAAAATTGGTTGATCTATACCAACCATTAAATATGGTTCTGGGAGTAATATGGCACACTCAGATTTCCACTACTGCAAGATGTCTTTTATGAGGATCGATTTGAAGTTTTACTAAACCTCAAAATGTGAAGTGACTTTTTCATGATATTTTCTGTAGTGTTGAATTTTAGTAATCTAATAAGATAAAAGTCTCAGTGAAACCAACTTCATTTTCCAAACATTTAAGTGAATTTGACATAATGGTAGAATCTATTAAAGAAATTTACTGCATAAAACATTTGGAACTCAAACTACTTTTATAATTACAAAAATTTAATTATTCCAACTTCATGCTTTACTCAAATTAAATTAAAGTAAATTTATTACAACATTAACTTTTCTTTTATATATGCAAATATTACATTAATTTTTATTTTCTATCTGCAAATATTACCATTTTTTAAATATTGAAAAAGTATACTTTCTATCTACAAATATCACCATTTTCAAATATTGAAAAAAAATATACATCTTAATCAAAGAAACAAATAAAACACCAAAAAAATATCACTATTCAAAAATATCAAAAAAATTGGTTGTTTAATTTTGGAATGAAAACCCTCGTGAGATTAATAACAGCGAAGCTACTGAATAGGACCTTCCTTTGTTAATCTACGAACACCTAGACTTACATAATCCATTTTTTGTCTGAAGTAAAAATTGATTTACTTTCACGCCTCCACCAATACTAATAGTTAAATATGTTCTGGCTGTAATATGCCACATCTAGATTTCGATGATACTGTAAAATGTCATTTAATTAGGTCCATTTTAATTTGAGGATGAAGCTACAACGGTTACCTGAGCAATATCAGAGAACGGCCCTTACACAACTGAGATTGAGGACAACCGGTCCTTAGCTATAACTCATGTTGGATCTAGACCTTATCAGGGAAGATGGTCTAGTAGATTAGTTGTGATTTTTTGGGGAATGAAGCTACAAGGTCTGAGGGAGTGATTGAATATTTCATAGCAAATATTTGTCTTTTTGTTTTCTTAGTTTGGTTTGACTGGATGTATGCAACTGCATGTTTTGATGCCTAGACTTTTGATAGCTTTATACCCTGTAAGAGACACAATCTTGTTTATAAGGGGGCCTCATTACGAACACTGCGAGTAGGATATGTCCTCTGAACTGGGGGAAGTGTTTATAATCTCTCTTTTGGTTTTATCCGCCATTATCATATTGAGGGCCATGTATAAAATAAATTATAGAGCAAATGTTAAACAGATGGAATAGGATCCCCCCGCAGGAGTCATCTTTCGATTCTGTCTCTCTGTCATCACAACTACACTCAAAATGGTATTACCTCTAGCGTAAGTGGGTGGATTCCTTTATCATCTCCAGGCCCTGCAAATGTTTTGGAATCCAATTATTTTCCAGATGGTGGAGATGCCCGAGCTGTTGTTGTTGTTGTTATTTTCATGTTTGATAGAAATTCTATGAGGAACGACTGGTTTTTCTGGTAATAGAGTTGCTCACCACCCTTTTTTCGTTCCTCTTTCAGAGAATCGGAAAATGGACCTGACACCTACTCTGACAGACCGATCTTGGAGGTTGATTGTTGCACTATAGAATATTGTCTGGAAATGGAATTTCAAATTTTCATGGTGGGGTGGATTACTGTCTGCAAATTCGACTGATAATTTATGCACATCAAGGCAACATTTGGTCTCGTTTGGGACTATCTAGGTTGTAGTATATGCGGGTGACAACCTCCATTTAAAGGTGCAATTAGGACTCTGACGAATCTTGAAGTTGAATACTCTAGTTTACTACATCCAATGTCTATTGGTGTTATGGGCTGACATCCTACATCTTGTAAGTCGTGCATGGGCGGGATCCAATTCAGGACTCGATAATTCCTTTTGCTTTGTCCTGATGACCCATTTATAAACGGCATCACACTTATGCACCTTCCATTATTGTGGTGGGAGTTGACGCACATCTACCTGCCAGCTCACTCTTTATTGTGGTTTGTGTCAGTAACATACCTAACCTGATGGTGGAGGTTAATGACATCCTATCTTCTGACACTTCTACCCAAGAAGCTTTGATTGTAGCTATGATAGAAGCTGAACAAAAGAGGTTACGGGATTTGGACGCAAACGCAAGACTGGTTGTGTAGTTTATTGTAAAACCCCCTGGTTTCATCGAGGGCTTGAAACATGGTCATGGGGAGGGCAATCGGAAAGCGGGTTCGAAGGGTGCTTTTAGATGCAGGAGCCATGTTCAAAAACAGTATTCCCATTACAATTCAGCCATGGAAATGAAGGAAGTTAAGATGGAGTATGATGATCTGTGGGGGCATGTGGCCAGCCTCCAGAAATAGGCTCTTATTGGTCGGTGGATGTTTGCAGATGGAAGTGAAGTTGACATGGTGGAATGGGTGAAACAGTATTGGAATCCTATCCTCGAATACACTCCTAAGGTGAGTTTGTTACTAAATAAGTACTTCAATATACATTTTATGAATGAGAGAGATGTTGTGAAGATCCTCCAGAAAACCTGGGTACGGGGGAAAAGCTTCATGCAACTTTTATCCTGGTATTTGAGATTTAACTCGATTATGGATGCACCAAAGAGCAAAGTCATGTGGGTAAAACTGTTCAGGCTCCCACTCGAATTATGGACACTAAAGGCCCTAAGGGCCATTGGATACTCCATCGGTTGCACTAATTACATCGACCCTCGCATTATTGGCACCAGTGATAAGAGAATCGACTGGTTATTAGTGGAGGTATGCTTCTCGGGTGGTCTGCCGGGGGATGTCGATATTATATGGGGACAAAGACGACATAGAAAAAGAGTTGATTATTGGGGCGTACCATTTCCAGTGCTTGATATGCCATCGAACCGGGCACCTGAAAGGTAGCTGCCCTATGAGATTCAGGAATTCTCATAGGGGTAAATCGAGTATCGAAGGCTCTTGGAAGGAAAAATTGGCTATCAGATCTCACGCTGATCTCATATTAGGTAATTCTCTTCTGTCGTCTTCTGATGATGAGGAATATGCTTCTGCTAGCGCCCTTAGTGATAAACCCTCACCTCCTACCAATGAAGTGGTTACTGCTAGCGACCCTAGACTCCCTATGTTTCCTAACGATAAGGTGGTGGAACTCTGCTCTAATATTACGGATGGCCGGAATGTATAGAAAATTTCTTTGATATAGGAATCATCGAATGCTCCTCCACAATCCACCACCCCTGCCACTCCTGAGCTTGTCTCCCCCTCCAAGCTTTCCACCTCACCTGCTGCTTAGTTGCATATATCTCCCTCCATGCCTCTTCTAGAATGGGCCTCACCTCAATATCTGCGGCAAGACGAAGCTCTAGAAATTTCGGAGTCACCCAAAAACACTGTTTGTAGTGATATTGATTCCTTACTAGGTAATCCAAACCTTGATTTTTCTACTTTAACTGTCTTTGTTAGGGCTCCACAACAACCCAACATTGTCATTTCACCTGTCTCTGGAAATAACATCATTGTACATAAAAAAAACTAAATTTGGGACTAGGCACTTCAGGGGTTGTCTTAAAACCAAATCTTTATTTTGAGATGACTTTCTAGACCTTATGGATGTACCCATCTCTGCTTCCGATGACCTCAAGGCGCTTATGTTGGAAAAACACTGAGAGGGGGGGGGTGAATCAGTATTTAGAGCTGACTGACAATTTTTGTTTTCCTTTCTCTTAAAACCATATGTTACACTACTGCATCCATCTTATATGTCCAGAAATCTTATTATGTATTTACTTAGATCATTGCATCATTCATTCATCAGATAAGCAGTAAGCATGAACAGAAATAACAGAACAAACCATCAAACATAAGAAACACATATGAACACGAAGATTTAAGGTGGAAACCCAATTTGGGAGAAAACCACCGCTACTGTTATCTGATTCTTCAATATTTATTATAAAGAAAAATTCTTACAATTTTATGCTGGTGCAGACTCATACCAGCATGCAAGCACCCACCTGCAGAAGGCTGCAACCTTCTCTCATTTACCAGCCTCCACTGGAAGGGAGCTACAACCCTCTGCTCTCGTTTACCAGTTACCACTGGAAGGGAGCTTCAACCCCCTCACTGAAGGCTTCGACCCTCAGTACTACTGCAGACCACGTTTCATCCACTTCCACACAACATACCTTGTAGGCCACCAGATTTATTCATTTTCTTCAGAGGTGCATCCTTAATTCAGATCTCTCAGCAATCTGTTACCCACTCCATACAGATATACTTCAGAGTGAAGTATTCATTCACAACCCTTACTCATGCATACGTTCTTCGTGATTTCGTCAGTCAATTAAACCAGGAATTAATCATCATCTAATCTAGAGATGTTGATCAATCATCATATTCACAGGTGCACCATAGATTCAGATATATCAAAGTTTATTCATACAGATATCTCTAAAAGTGATTCGTTTATTATCAACCCTTTTGCATGCACACTGTTCTTCATGATTCTCATCACCTTATATAGTTTTCGCCTTTATTAAAACCTTGGGTCAAAACCATTCAATTGCTAATGGTATTTGTGGACGGGGTCAAAATAGATAATCCAACGGGGTCTCCATAACTCACACTATTCTATTGATCTTGGTAATTAATTTAATACTTTTGAACTTAACTTTAGGATTAAGGTTAACGCTTCGCATTTTAATGCTTTCAAACAATGTTGTAAACCTATGACCTCGAGCCCACAAATATAGTCAATAGCCAATCCAATATGTGCACGGTACCATAAGTAAGTTTCGCGCAAGTCCAGCGCCCGATCACCATTAGATTAGCAAGCTTCCAGATCAACGGCATATATGCATATCGCTCGACCTTCGATGCCAAACGTTAACGTGCGATGGCCCGCAGTATTGTGGTTAGTTTCCATGCAACTTTATCAAATGACCACCGTCTGATGGCTTCCCTTGAGATCAATGACGCATAGCAATATCGCTGGACATCCTGGGTTGAACGATAATGCACGATGGCACACAGTGGTAAGTGGTTTTGTGAAATCGTACAGGGACGTGTGTCACCCGTTCTATGGAATCGCTCCCCACCTCTTGAATACCGCTTACCTGTCGAAAGCGGTGCGATGAAAACCGGAAATCGCTTGTACTGTTCCTCCTTCGTGGTTCCGCCCTTCGCTCAAGGTTCCGTCCGTCCTTCCCTTTGTTACGTTCCACCTCTTTCCTTCCAGGTTCCATTCATGATTCCAAAGGGTTAGTCTGGGTTTGCGCTATCCTTCTTACTTGGTCTCTCTTCGGCAGGATTTCCAATAAACAATGAACAAATGCAGTTCTTTTCCGACGGGATTTACACTACCATAGAGTTAGTTATACGCAGGCTTCCTTTATGAGGGGAATGAATTCAACAGATTTTCAGGGAATTCCGTACGAGAATTGAACCAACCAATACCCAAATACACTTGGTATTCTCCTCCCATCAGATTATCACTAGAACACAATCATACACAGGATTTCCTCCATCAGGATGCATACATACACCGAATAAAACTTCTCATATGATTTAATTTCACAGGGACACAAATATCCTTCCTACTGAATTTAAGTTGCTCCTTGACTGATACTGCTCTCTGTAGATGCACTCTTTCTCTGTTCTTCTCTGCTGACCTTTGTCCTCTGCTATGTTTATTTTCTTTGTTCCTAGTTACTGTGTCAGATGCCAATTCCTTTGTCACTTCATTTTCCATCAATGACAATAATTCCAACAATCTCCCCCTTTGGCATTGATGGAAATACTCTTCCTTTGATTGTCTTATAGAAGCCCTTTGTTGATTTTTCTCCCCCTTTGACATCAATGGCAAAGAGTTGATCAAGATCAAGACAATAACATGCTCCCCCTAAGATCATGCTGCATCTTCAACCATAATATAACAAAATTACTTTTAAATGCCAATCAATGCATCCTTTTCATATGACCAATGCTCCCCCTTAGCCTGTGCATTCAGAGAGGTTTTCAATGGGAGCATATCCAATTTAATCTTCTAAATTTAAGCAGATCTGATCTTCTGCATGGCAGAGGCTACTCCCAGTTTCTGTCTGAGATATTCGAACGCTTCGCTGGGTAGAGGTTTGGTAAATATATCAGCGACTTGTTCTTTGGACGGAACATACTCCAATTTCACTTTTTGTTCAAGCACTTGTTCACGTAAGAAGTGATATTTGATGGGAATGTGCTTGGTCTTGGAATGCATAACAAGATTCTTTGAGATACTGATGGCACTTGTGTTATCACACATAATGGATATAGGAGGTGAACATTTGATTTGAAAGTCTTGTAAGGTTTTCATCATCCAGAGAAGTTGAGTGCAACATGATGTGGCAGCCACATATTCTGCTTCTGCTGTAGATAAGGCAATAGAGCTTTGCTTCTTTCTGAACTGAGATACTAACCGGGGCCCCATATAGAATGCACCACCACTAGTGCTTTTCCGATCATCAACACTACCAGCCCAATCTGCATCAGTGTATGCATGAAGAGTAAGATAAGCATTCTTTGGATACCATAGTCCAAAGTCTTGAGTTCCTTGTAGATATTTTAATATTCTTTTCACAGCCTGAAGGTGAGACTCTTTTGGATTAGCTTGGAATCGTCCAACAATCCCAACTTCATGCATGATGTCTAGTCTTGTCCCATTGAGATAAAGTAGACTTCCTATCATAGATCTGTATTCTGGTTGATTCACCATGGGGGAATCATCATCAGAACTGAGATTACATCCGGTTATCATTGGTGTACTTACAGGTTTGCAATCTTCCATGCCATATTTATTCAATATTTGCTTGAGGTATTTTTCTTGTGATAAGAATATGCCATTTGTTTCTTGTTGCACTTGTAATCCAAGAAAGAATGTTAGTTCCCCAAGTAAAGACATTTCAAATTCTTGTTGCATATCAGAAGCAAATTTCTGACTCATAGACTCTTCATTACTTCCAAAAATGATATCATCAACATATACAACCACAATCAATAGTTTGTCATTTTCAATTTTTGTGTATAAGTTGCTATCAGCAGACCCTTTTGAAAATCCTTGTTGATGAAGATATTTGTCAAGACGATAGTACCATGCCCTTGGAGCTTGTTTGAGACCATATAGAGCCTTTTTAAGTCTACAAACAAGTTTTTCATCATTTCCCAAAATGAATCCTTCTGGTTGTTCTATATAAACCTCTTCTTCTAGATCACCATTGAGAAAAGCAGATTTAACATCCATTTGATAAACTTTGATTTGTTGGAAGCTTGAAAAAGCAAGAAACATTCTTATGGCTTCAAGTCTGACTACAGGAGCAAAGGTTTCTTCAAAGTCTATACCTTCTTGTTGAGCATACCCCTTGCAAACAAGTCTAGATTTATTTCTTATAACATCCCCATTCTCATTTAACTTGTTTTTTAATATCCATTTAGTTCCAATGACATTTTTGTCATGAGGTCTTGGTACTAATTCCCAAGTGTGATTCTTTTCAATTTGATCAAGTTCTTCCTTCATGGCTTGAATCCAACATTCATCTTTGCTAGCTTGACTGACATTGTGAGGTTCAATAGTGGACAGAAATGCCAGATTGCTAGAAGATCCCACAAGAGTCCTTCTTGTTTGTACCCCTGATCCCTTTTCTCCCAAAATTTGAGATTCTGGATGATTCTTTTGAACATATTTGGATGGAGCCTTTTCAGACAAATCATCTTCGGGTTCTTCACTGGGTTCATTGTTTGCATCATTACTATTTGATGTAGAAGGATATATGTCATCATCATCTTCTTCATTTGTTGTTTGTTTTTCTTCTTTTGGAGCTGCTGGAGACTCATCAATAACAACATCTATACATTCAACAATCTTACGAAGTCTTTTATTGCAACATTTATATGCCCTACTCCTAGAGGAGTAACCAAGAAATATTCCTTCATCTACTCTGGGTTCAAACTTGCTAAGTTTTTCATCATTATTTTTGATAAAACATTTGCTTCCAAAAATTCTAAAATGCTTTACAGTGGGAGAATTACCATACCAGAGTTCATATGGAGTTTTATCACTATTTACATGAACATGTGCCTTGTTAAGAATATTTACTGTTGTATGTGTTGCTTCTCCCCAAAATGTGTCAAGTGTTCCGGAATCATCAAGCATAGCTCTAGCCATTTGTTGAATTGTTATGTTCATTCTTTCTGCTACGCCATTCTGTTGTGGAGTGCCAGCTACAGAAAACTGTCTTTTTATGCCATGTTGTTCACAAAATTCAAGGAATTCATTGGATGTATATTATCCTCCTTGATCAGATCTAAGACACTTGATTTTTAGATCTAATTCATTTTCAACTAGTGCTTTGAAGATTTGAAATTTCTCAAATGCTTCATCTTTGTGTTTAATCAACCCAATCCAACACATTCTAGAGAAATCATCAATGAATAAGATATAGTACTCTTCACCACGTGGTGAATTTTTCCTCATAGGTCCACATATGTCAGTATGAATGAGTTCAAGAGGCTTACTTGATGATCCTTCCTTAGCATTAAATTGTACTATGGTTTTCTTACCGAATTGGCAAGATTTGCATATGATATTTTCAGGTAGAGAAATATTGGGAAGATCACGAACAACTTTAAGTCTGCTTGATTTGTTGATTTGAGAGAAGCTGAGATGCCCCAACCTTTTATGCCATAGCCAGTTTTCTGAAGATTTACTCAAGTAACATTGTTCTTTGCAGTTCTTTAATACATATAGGTTGCTTGGAGTCCTTTTTCCTTTTATAATTGTTTTACCTGTATCAAGATCATGTACCACACATTCTTCTGAACTAAAGACAACTTCAGTTCCTTGATCACACATTTGACTTACACATAACAAGTTATGCTTTAATCCATCCACATACATGACTTCATTAGCTTTCACCTTTTCTTTTAGAAAAATAGACCCTTTTCCCTTAATGACCGCAGGAGTATCATTTCCAAATGTAACATTATTTTCCTTTTCTAGAGCACTATATGCAAGAAGTTTGTCTTTATCACCTGTCATGTGTCTTGAGCATCCACTATCAATGTACCATTGGTTTTCTTCATCTTCTGCAAATAACGCTATGCCACAATTTTCAACCTGTAATTCCTTCTTTTTCCATACTTTGGAGATTGAAGGAGCATGTTCTTTTGGCTAAACTTTGCTCCTGCATTTAGATTCTTCATGGCCAAAGTTATTGCAATAAGCACATTCAACTTCATTTTGAAGAGGAGAAAAATTGTTATAGTTATTCTTCTTTGTTTCAATATCAATCCTTTTCTTTCTTTCTTCTCTTGTCATGATGGTTTTATATGCTACACATTGAACAGCTTTATGACCAAAATTGTGACATGAGAAACATTGTCCATTGAAGAAGAAATTTCTACGATCATAAAATCTCCTTCTTGAATTTACCTGTTGATTGGTGTTTCTTTGAAAGTTAGTGTTATTTGAATTGAGATGATCATGCTTTACCTGCAAAGATTCCTTATTCCCTTGCTGAGTGGCAGCATGTTGTAAACCAGCAATAGCTGCTTTTAGATAATTTGGTGCTGAAGCCTGAGAAGATTCTCCGATATATCCAATACCTGTATTTATAAGAGGAGAACGGTGTACCTTGATAATCTCATCTAAGGTTTCAGATCCTTTAGCAAATCTAAGACTCAGAGTCTTTATTTTCTCAAGTTTTTTTCTTAGACTTACTACTTCACACTCTAATTTCTCATTGTGTTTCTCTTTTTCTTCAAGCTGATTTTTCAAAATTTCTATGGCTATTTTACTCTCTTCTAAGAAAATTTTTAGTTTATTGTTTTCATCAATAAAATCACTGTCTTCTAGAGCATCCACAAAATTATCCTTTTCTTCTCTAGATTCTTTTTCAAATGCCATGAGAAGTCTAAGATCTTGTTCACATTCTTCCTCACTATCAGATAACGCATCAATGTCTTCATGAGTATAGTAACTCTTTCTAGTGCTAAAATGATTCTTATTCCTTCTTGCTACTTCCTTCCCCTTTTTATGTGTTTCTTTATAAGAACACTTAGTAGCATAATGACCAACTCTTCCACAATCAAAAAATTTGAAAGGAATCTTACCTTTGAACCGTCCTGTGCCAAGTTGAAGTTTCTTTACAAAGTTGATCTCATATTCTTCTGAGATATATCCTGATCCTTCTGTTTTTTGTACTTCCTTCCCTTGTGTAGAAGTTCTAAAGACTACTTCTTTGAATTCAGATGGTCCTCCTCTTCTCATTTCATATGCAGTTAGTATGCCATGAAGTTGCACCACAGTAAGATTTTGAAGATCCTGCTTTTCTTCAAGAGCAGAAACTTTTGACTCAAATTTTTCCGTTAGTGATCTTAAAATTTTCTTAACCAGAGTAGATTCGGTTATTGTTTCTCATAGATTTCTCATACGATTTACAATATCATCAAGACGTAAAAAGAAACTTGCAATACTTTCCTCATTATTCATTTTTAGATTCTCATATTGAATTCTGAGAGTTTGGAGTTTAGCACTTTTTACCTTTGCATCACCTTCATAACTTAGAATGATTTTGTCCCATATTGCCTTTGCTGTATTCAGCTGCATGACTTTGACAAATTCTGATTCAGTTAGACTTCCTAATAGAGCATTGACCGCCTTTGCATTGGTTTCATAATTCTTTCTTTCCGTCGAATCTGTTGGTACTGCAGCTGGATATTGATATCCTCCTTCAACAATTGCCCATACATCTGCTCCCAGAGACTGAAGATAGGATCTCATCCTTGTTTTCCAGAAGATTAAATTGTTTCCGTTAAAGAGCGAAGGCCTGATAGATGTTGTTCCATCTTGATTACTCATCTTGCTTGATCTTCCTTCTAGCGGCTAATCTTTTTCAGAAGGACCTCCTCTGATACCAATTGTTGGAAAAATACTGAGAGGGGGGGGTGAATCAGTATTTAGAGTTGACTGACAATTTTTGTTTTCCTTTCTCTTAAAACCATATGTTACACTACTGCATCCATCTTATATGTCCAGAAATCTTATTATGTCTTTACTTAGATCATTGCATCATTCATTCATCAGATAAGCAGTAAGCATGAATAGAAATAACAGAACAAACCATCAAACATAAGCAACACATATGAACACCAAGATTTAAGGTGGAAACCCAATTCGGGAGAAATCCACAGCTGTTGTTATCTGAGTCTTCAATATTTATTATAAAGAAAAATTCTTACAATTTTATGCCGGTGTAGACTCATACCAGCACGAAGGCACCCACCTGCAGAAGGCTACAACCTTCTCTCATTTACCAGCCTCCACTGGAATGGAGCTACAACCCCCTACTCTCGTTTACGAGTTACCACTGGAAGGGAGCTTCAACCCCCTCACTGAAGGCTTCGACCCTCAGTACTACTGCAGACCACGTTTAATCCACTTCCACACAACCTACCTTGCAGGCCACTAGATTTATTCATTTTCTTCAGAGGTGCATCCTTAATTCAGATCTCTCAGCAAATGTTACCCACTCCATACAGATATACTTCAGAGTGAAGTATTCATTCACAACCCTTACTCATGCATACGTTCTTCGTGATTTCGTCAGTCGATTAAACCAAGAATTAATCATCATTTGATCTAGAGATGTTGATCAATCATCATATTCACAGGTGCACCATAGATTCAGATATATCAGAGTTTATTCATACACATATCTCTAAAAGAGATTCGTTTATTATCAACCTTTCGCATGCACACCGTTCTTCATGATTCTCATCACCTTATATAGTTTTCTCCTTTATTAAAACCTTGGGTCAAAACCATTCAATTGCTAATGGTATTCGTGGACGGGGTCAAAATAGATAATCCAGCGGGGTCTCCATAACTCACACTATTCTATTGATCTTGGTAATTAATTTAATACTTTTGAACTTAACTTTAGGATTAAGGTTAACCCTTCGCATTTTAACACTTTCAAACAATGTGGTAAACCTATGACCCCAGGCCCACAAATATAGTCAATAGCCAATCCAATATGTGCACGGTACCATAAGTAAGTTTCGCGCAAGTCCAGCGCCCGATCACCGTTAGATTAGCAAGCTTCCAGATCAACGACATATATGCATATCGCTCGACCTCTGATGCCAAACGTTAATGTGCGATGGCCCTCCGTACTGTGGTTAGTTTCCGCGCAACTTTATCAAATGACCACCGTCCGATGGCTTCCCTTGAGATCAACGGCGCATAGCAAAATCGTTGGACATCCTGGGTCGAACGATAACGCGCGATGGCGCGCAGTGGTAAGCGGTTTTTTGAAATCGTACAGGGACGTGTGTTGCCCATTCTATGGAATCGCTCCCCACCTCTTGAATACTGCTTACCCGTTGAAAGCGGTGCAATGAAAATCGGAAACCGCTTGTACTGTTCCTCCTTCATGGTTCTGCCCTTCGCTCAAGGTTCCGTCTGTCCTGCCTTTTGTTACGTTCTACCTCTCTCCTTCCAGGTTCCATTCATGATTCCAAAGGGTTAGTCTGGGTTTGCGCTATCCTTCTTACTTGGTCTCTCTTCGACAGGATTTCCAATAAACAACGAACAAATGTAGTTCTTTTCCGACGGGATTTACACTACCATACAGTTAGTTATACGCAGGATTCCTTTATGAGGGGAATAAATTCAACAGAGTTTCAGGGCATTCCATACGAGAATTGAACCAATGAATACCCAAATACACTCGGTATTCTCCTCCCATCAGATTATCACCAGAACACAATCTGATCCGGATTTATGCAGGAACGCAACAGAATAAACACATAACCATAAATACAGAGATGCAGCGGAAATAACACTTCATTTCATTAATATCAAAGAACTGAAATTTGCTTACAGACAATGGAAATAAAACTAGCTAGGGTACTGGTAGCTATCTCTGAGAAGAGATGTGGTGGCTACAGACCTCTGAACTGCTTTACAATGAGGCGCGAGGGCCTATTTATTATTGAGAAACAATGGAGAACCCTAAACATCCCAAAACCTAACCCTAGGAGATGAAGCGCCAAAACTATGGGCCCCGTTTGGGTAAATTGGTGTTTCAACTTCCCAGGGACGTAACTTTGGCATACTATCTCCGTTTGACGCATATGATACATCATTAGAAAGCTTTATCCGAGGACTACAGCTGTCGGGACAAATTTTATCAAAAAATTCGCTGGCGCTTTCATACCCAAAAAACGTCGTTTAGGGCCTCAAAACGGCTCCGGAAGTTCAGGACCCGAAAAACTGCTAAAAATAGTAAGTTATGCCAAAACGGAAAAACTGAAAGAGACAATGGTGGGGGCCCAAGTGGAATAGGCGGGTGGCCACCAATATCCACCTGGATCACAATCATACACAGGATTTCCTCCATCAGGATGCATACATACACCGAATAAAACTTCTCATATGATTGAATTTCACAGGGACACAAATATCCTTCCTACTGAATTTAAGTTTCTCCTTGACTGATACTTCTCTCTGTAGATGCACTCTTTCTCTGTTCTTCCCTGCTGACCTTTGTCCTCTGCTATGTTTCTTTTCTCTGTTCCTATTTATTGTGCCAGATGCCAATTCCTTTGCCACTTCCTTTGCCATCAATGACAATACTTCCAACAGCTTAGAGAAAGCAACCCTTCTGGAGTTTCCAAATGACCTCCATCCTTTCACTGAATATGAGGGGTATGGGCGACTCCTCCAAACTATATCATTTGAATGAGCTGCTAAATGCGGTAGATCCTTTTATTTCTCTTTTTCAGAAGACTCTATGTTGCAGACTGAAAGCAATTGGAAATATACTTAAAATTAGACCGGGTTGGCATGTGTCTACTGTGGATGCGGTAGGACATGCGGGAGGTTTACTTACATTGTGGAAACCATATTATGCAAAGTTTCAGGCTTTTAGATTTTTTGGAGGTATTTTATTATCTGGAAATTTAAGTGGATTACATGGCACATTCAATATATTAAATTTATATGCTCCATGTCAGAATAGAAATTCTTTCTGGACACGACTGTATAAGTCTGGCATAATTTTTATGGATAATCTTATTGTCATCGGGGATTTAAACTCCACTCTTTGTACTGATGAGTCATGGGGTTTCAAATCTAGACTTGACCCTTTGGCGGGACTCATAGGAAGTATTTTTGAATTGTGCTGACTGAAAGATATACGGTCGTTTCCTATAATTCCAACTTGCACAACTCGAAGAACTGAGGGGGATTTTATTGGGAAAATACTAGACAGGGCTATGGTGCCCGAATCTCTACTTAATCTGTTGGGGAATCTGAGATCCACAATGCACGGGGAGGACTTATCAGATCACATGGCCATAATTCTTTTACGGCATACTAAGAGTAGGTGAACAGGGGTGCCGTTCAAATTCAACAGAACTTGGTTGAATCATCTTGAATACAACAAGCTTGTCAAAGAGAGTTGGAGTGACAATTCTTCATATGAGGATATATTTGGCTGGGAAAGATTCCATGCTAAACTCTAAAGGATCAAATCCATTACAAAGGAATGGGAAATTAAGAAAAAGGAAATGCTCAGAGATGAGTTCAAAGAAATAACAAAAATTCCTAATGACATACACAATGAATTTGTCAATAAGGCACTTGATGAAGAGACATACAAACTAATCGACAAGCTACAACAAAGGAGGATGGAGATTCTTAAAATTGAAGAACTCACGTGGAAATTAAAGAGCAGAATTAAATGGCTCAAGGAAGGTGACATAAACACAAAATTTTTCCACAAAAGTGCAACCGATAGAAAAAATAAGAACGGCATATGGTATATACATAAAATTCATGGGAGTTGTGCCTATTCCATGGCTGAAATATAGGAGGCTTTCAAGCACTTCTCCACCTTCTACCAAGCGGATCAGAATATTGACCCTGAATGTCAGACATGGGTCCTTCATCATATTCCTCGAATGTTTGATGTTGAGGCTCTATAGATATTGAATGCTGCAATTACTATGGAGGAGGTGGCGCAAACATTGAAGCCTTTTGCCCACGATAAATGCCCGAGGCTAGATGGCTGGCTGGCGGAATTTTATGTGCATTTCTTTGAAATAATGGTCAAGGAGATAACAACTGTTGTGGAACAAGGTGGTATTATGGGGCACGTCTCTGCAAAAATGAATGCCACTTTCATGGCACTCATACCCAAATATTCTGATCCCAAGGGATTTTCTGACTTCAGATCGATTGCGTTATGCAACCTTATATATAAATTATCTTAAAAAATGATTGCTATCAGGATTAGGTTGTGATTATCAAAGTTCATTTCAAAGGAGAAATACGGGTTTTTAAGGGGACGATACATTCATGATGCCATATCCATTTCTCAAGAGGCTATGCATACCATGCACACAATAAAACAAGATGCCCTTATTTTGAATATTGACTTGCTTAAAGTGTATGACACAGTTGACTGGTCTTTCATCATACTTGTTTTACTAAATATCAGGCTCTCGTTGGATTCCATCAAATGGATTATGGCCTGCATCACAACCGCCAGATATGTTGTGATTATAAATGGCTTGCCTACAAATTGTTTTGGGGTTGAGCATTGATTAAGACAGGGATGCACCCTGTCCCCTCTCATATTCATATTAGTCATGGACGGATTCAACAAACTTATGGAGATGGCCAAGAGATCAAGATTTATTTCTGGTTTCTCCTTCTCAAATTCTGTAAGTATTACTCATTTTCTCTTTGTGGATGATCTTCTTATTTTTGGCCGGATTATTAGAAATCATTGGTTCTACATTCATTTCGTGCTTACTCGCTTTGGAAATGCCTCTAGGCTATGCATTAACAAGGGAAAATATTGTCTCATTTGTGAATTTGGCGATGTGGCTGAGATAAATTTCATTGCAAATTTTCATGGTGCCCATACTAAGAAGGCATATGAATGGTTTTTATATCTGGGGTGCAGAATTAAACCATGTGGGTATATGGTGAGGGATTGGATCTGGTTAGTGGAAAAGTTAAAAATCAAGATCAGCAAATGGACTCACAAATGGTTGTCACTGGGTGGTAGATTCATAATGATTCAAGCGGTCCTATCACAATTTATAGTGTACTGGGGACATATTTTATATATCTTAGAACAAATTGTTTATCAAATCAATCAAATTATATCACAATTCTTATGGGGAGATACTGAAATGACTAAGAAACATCATCTCTACAAGCTTGATTTGTTATGTTGCTCAAAAAAGAAAGGAGGGTGGGGCGTCTTAAACACAAGAGCTTTTAACTCTGCTCTCCTCATCAAATCCCTGTAGAGGGCCATCAAGGGAAATGGTATATGGTCTGATATCATCAAATGTAAGTATTTATCTCGAGACAGCCTCCACAATATATATTGTCATCAATTTACTTACCCGCGGGGCATTTCCGCAATATGGCAAGGATTCAGGAAAGTAATGCCATTATTTGCTGAGAGGTTGGCATGGAGGTTTGGGAATGGACAGAGGATCATCCTGGGCTATGACCTTATTTATGTAATTCCCACTGATTCGCTTCCAAATTAGCGTATTGTTCACTGTCTAGCTCATAGAGGCATTATTCATTTCTATCAGGTAATTCACTACTAGGTTCACGGGGCTCCTATCTTGAAAAATGCTGAACAAATCGGCCTTATCGCCCTAGATGCTGTGGAATGGAGGAAGTATGCACAAGGTATACAGGCGGTTGGCTTGTGCTATACAAATGAGGGTGACAGAATTGAATGGGAAGGAGCAATGAAGGAAGACTCGATGGTGGTGAAGGAAATTTATTCCTACATTAATTTACTGTCTTTTCAAGGGATTAATTCCACGGATTTATGGACTTTTTGGCACAGAAAAATACCAACCAAGATTGTGTTATTTTTCTGGCTTGTATGGAGGAAGAAAATTCTAACGTGGGACTCACTCATCAGACGGGGTTTCTCTGGACCTGGAAGATGCACTCTGTGTCTACTACATGAGGAAATAGTGGATCACATTTTCTTCTCATGTTCAAGGGTTATTAATATATGGAATCTATTCAGTCAATATATATTGGACCCATCATGGACTCCAAGGGAATTCATGGACACTGTTCACAGATGGGACAAGATCTCGGGAAAATTTCAATCCTTACCATTTTTCCTCATCTGGGAAGTTTGGCTTGCAAGAAACAAGCTTATATTTGATGGAAAACGATTTTCCACCTCCCATATACATGCTTCTACCATGAAGTGGATTAATGACCGGGAGCCTGTTAAGGACAACATAATTGATTACTCACGAAGAAATAGACCTCATCCCATCGCGATTCCAGTGATTTTTTTTTGATGGGGCATGTCAAGATGGTATGATGGGAGGCAGAGCTTGGATCAAAATCTCACAGGCAGAAAGGATACACATATGCTGGAATGGAGGCAAGGGCACTAATAATATGGCGGAGTTGATGGCCCCGTGGAGTGGTTTATTAGCTGCGCATAACATGGGTATAAACGAGGTCCACATCTATGGTGACTCTAGAATCATCATTGATGCCATGCCTGGCAAAGAAGTTCTATCATCTCCAGGGGCACAGGGTTGTCTCTTGAGAACAAAGCATTTGTGGACAAAAATGAACAAGCAACCCTTAATTCACATATTCAAAGAAAATAATACCAGAGAAGATGGACTTTCGAAAAAGGGTTTCAACATGAATTTTTGGTTTTTGCAGGTTTCTCAATACAGAAATGGACAAAAAATTTGGACAACTGAAATCCCCATCCCTTGAATATCAAGTGAATGGGATCTTCTGACGAGATGCAACAAGCGAACATGTATATGTTTAATGATTTATATATGTAGATTAATCAAGGAGTGAACATGGTTGCAAGCAAGCCTGGGATCTATTGCAACCATCCTTTGGTTTCTATCAATTTCAAATCATGTTTTATAGGGGATGAATAGAATGGTTGGTTCTGTTTCGAAATTTTGTTATAGTTACATTTTGATACATACTTCCGAACTATGTCATGTTAATTATGTTTTTTTTCTTTGATATGTTGAAAATATTCGTTTTTGCTTAATATTGTCTAAGGATGGATATATGCAAGGATGATGTATCTCATTGCTGTGATATAATCTAGATATATGAGTTTTGATGATCATGGAATGTACTATTTATATATCTAATAGACAACATTTTTTTCCTTCTGAAAAAAAGAAGAAGGTCCATTTGAAGTTTTACTAAACATATTTATAAATTCCATGTATGTTACACCATGTTAAGTGTTGCTTTTATTTTTTAAATTTTAAATTTTAATAAAAATAAATTATCACAAATTGTACTAAGAAATAAATAAATTATCACAAAATGTACTGGGGAATTGTACACATTTGACCAAAGGTTGCAGCAAATTCCAGTTAAAAAGGTGAATTGTACTATGAATATTTTATCCATAATATATGTCTATGGTATAAATATTTTTCTACTGCTCCTCGCTGTGCACTCCCGCTCCCCTATTCCTGTTCGAAACCTGCAAAACATCGCCTTCCTGTTCCTGTTCGAAACCCAATGATATGTAATGAGTGTAGTAGAGTTCGCTCTGTGTTGACCACACGGCTCCATTTGGAACAAGAGACACAGGGTTTGGTTGTAGTAAGGTAGATGGCCCAATAAGGTATTTTTCGATCATGGTTGGTGGTCCCACTATTCTGATCATTATCCTCTGTATGTGAACACATTGCCTTCTATGTTGAGAATAGCTTGTTCTTGCTGGATTGTGGGTTGTGTTTCAAGGCTCTCATCTATTGTTCTTGTATGTGATTCTTGTATGTTATCTTTCTACAAGGTCTCTTTGGGTTATCACATGATGAGATTTTAGTTATATCAACATATTCTCGTTTGTTGAATTTATCGGAGGTGGTTGAGATTGGTGTGACCCTTTCCATGGTCGTAATAGCATTAGTTATCCTCAAATATATCTATCATATTCATAAGACTAATGGTAGTTCACGATGATGATAGATTAAATCTATCGTCGTCCCCCCAGGTCTCCTCATTTGAATATTTCACAGTTGGCTCAGGACATTACAGCAAGTGGTATATATTATGGCATAAGTGGGTGGATTCTTTTATTATCTCCCGACCATGCAAGAGTATAGGCTTTAGATTTTGCAAAAGATGGTGGTCTTTTCCTAGCTGTATCTGTTGTTGCTATTGTCATGTTTAGCGGGGATGGCATAGACCTGGTTATTTCGATCACCTTCATATTTTCAAGTCGTGATATTCTTCAGGAAAATTTTCAGGGAATAATTTGAATATTGCCGAGGATGGAATTGACTCAATGGGATAACATAACCGTCACCTCTCGTGGCACTCTTCAAGGCATTTTTGATCTGGAATGATCGGTTTGTCCTTTCTCGATCTTTTTTAATTCCTTTCCGGGATATGGCATTGATGATATGTCGTATCGATGCCTTTCTATTTATGTCTATCTTTGGACTCTAGGTCGAATATTTTCATATTATTATTTTCGAGGCATCTCTGTCATTGTCAGGGGCTTTGAATGATGAGATTAGGTGGACTGGGGATGGTTTATCTTCTCTAGATCGATAATTGATTTGGCTTTATATCTTCTGATCTATGAGCTCTCCTTGCTTTTGCTGTAGTACTGTCTAATAGCATTGGGATTTTCCGATTTGGCAGCTACCTGCAACTTTTTCTCTCATTTCACTAGGCTATCATTATATCTTTTCAAGGGTATGATCTACTGATTGATTGTATTCTCTGTATGGCCTCATTCGTGTTTGCAACATCCTCTAGGGCTCTATTTTATCCTCGCTAAACATAATGGCGGTACAAATTATTGTTGTCACTTAATTATTTGATACCAAATAGGCCATAAAGAGGTATTTCCCATCTAAGTTTTATTGCTGTTTCGGGACAGTGACGACACTTGGATAATATCATCTGTATCATCTTTGATATGAAGCTACCTGTTGTCTGGGTCGTCGTACTAGTAGATAGGCATTTTGTATCCACGTGGATGCTTTTTCAAATGGATCCTATTCATTGTGGTGGGGTGTCTATTGATTCCTAAGGGTCCTCTTTATCCACCACATCCTATCGTTTGTTGTGATTCTGCAGTGACAGCTCTCTGTGACTTCAGGTGATATCAGTTTTTATTGCTAATCGTAATTCTCATGGCGGGTTCAATTGACTCTCAATCCAAAATTCTCGCTTCTCGGGTGCCACAACCACAATAAAAAGCTCATGATTATAGCATATTGAAGGGGTTGGATGATATTGATGAGTTAATTATCAAACAGGCATTCAAAAATTCATCTACTGATGCGTCTCAAGTGCTAGGTGGTCGTAATAGATAGAAGCACTGTGGTCGTAGTAAGAAGAAGTTTTCCTACTTCAAGCATAAAATGGAAATCAAGGAGGTGATTTTAGAGTACGAGGATCTCTGTGGGAGAGTCGTGAGCCTATAGAAGCGGGAGGTTATTGGCAGGTGGATGTTCCTGGATAATAGTTAATTTGACACGTCTAATTAGATCAGAAAATATTGGAACCCTATCATTGGTTACACTCCAAAGGTTAGTACTCTTATCAATGGATGGTTCAGTATACATTTTCTGGATGATAAATATGTATATAAGATCATTAGCCGGACTTGGGTGCGTGGGTGGAGTTTTATGCAGCTCATTCCATGGTATCTTGGTTTCAATCTGGTTTTGGAGGCTCCACACAGTCGAGTTATATGGGTGAAGCTCCGGGGCCTCCCCCTAGAATTCTAGACTCTTAAAGCTCTGAGGGAAATTGGTAACTCCATAGGCAGTACTAAATACATTGACCCGAGTATTTTGGGTTCAAGTGACAAGAGGATAGCGTGGATTTTGGTTAAGCTTGAGTATTCTGGGGGACTGCCCGGAGATGTGGATTTAGTTTGGGGCAATAGGCGTCATCGTCAGCATATTGATTTTTGGGGCATCCCCTTCCGGTGTCTCATATGTCACCGTACTGGTCATCTTAGGGAACACTGTCCATATCGTATGTGTATGGTTCGCTCGGGTGACGCATTGGCTGGAGTGGCTGATGGCCGACGAACAAATGCAGTTTCCGGTACCTCTGGCAGTTTAAAATCAGGTAATCCTAGTCCTCTTAACTCTGATGAAGAAGCTTATGTTACTGCTCAAGGTCAGTCTGATGGGAATATAAACGAGGCTGGGGTGGATGTTTTGGTATCTGACATCAATTGGGCACCATTTGAAAATGTTCGTGTACTGGAACCAAAATCAAATCATGAGCCTTTTGACAATAATTCACAATTTGGGTCTATTGCATTGGGGTTTAGTAGATCCTCTGGTCATGTCATTTCACCTAAGCCTTCCGATTTGGGGAACACTTTGGCTATTGATTCAAGCCAAAATACTTCTTTGGAATTCGACGATGATGATATTCCATATACACACTCTGTTACCATATCTGATGATATTTCTCTTGATAAACCGAATCTCGTTGTTTGTCATGACTCGTCTCGTGGAGACCCTCCACTTTTCCGCACCACCAACTTTTCCATTGGTGATTCGTCTGCTCCTCCCCCCTCTTCCTGTTCTGGGGCCAATCTGTCTCTCGAAATATCCCCCGGAACTGACGATCCCGTCATCCTTTCGGATTCTCCTAGAAACTCCGTAGGGAGTGATCTTGAACCCATCTTGGCCAACCCAAATATTGACCTCGCCACTCTTACTATGTTTGAAAGACCTCCACCGTCGAATGACACTAGATCCTCTCTTCTCCTATCTCATAATTTCACTACAAGGCGTAAATCAAAGGAGGTCAATAAATATTCTAGGGGAAAATTTAAGGCTATATCTCTATTCTCTGAGAATGAAGAAAACCTCACTGATATTCTAATAACTGTTAGTGAAGGCACATGGGGAAGTCCAAGGGCGCTTAGAGCTGGCAACCCTGAAGTGGATTCGCCATGACCCACATCCTATCCATGAATATTCGGGGGTTGGGAAATGCCTCCAAAGCACATTGCCTAAAGGATATTCTGGTTACTAAAAATGTGATTATATTTTTGGGCCAAGAAACTATGTGTGGCTGGGAGAAGGCTATTAAATTGTTTTTGAGTTTTAATTCTGGGTGGTATGCGACTGTTGTGGATGCTGTGGGGCACTTTGGAGGTTTGATTTCCATTTGGAATCCGGATAATGTAATTTTTAAAGCCTACAAATTTTTCGGGGGCATATTGCTTTCGGGTCGACTCAGAGGACAGGAGGATTCTGTAAACATCATTAACATATATGCCCCATACAGCAATAGACAATCCTTTTGGCAAAGAATGGATGCATCAGATATTCTTTCGTTGCCAAATTTAATTTTGATGGGGGATCTTAATTCCACTATGCAATCACATGAAATTTGGGGTAATTCTGCCAGATTGGATCCACTCTCTGCCTTTTTGAATGATATGTTCTTTGAACTCCATATGGTCGACATTCGTCCGCTCCCACTATTGCCGACATGGACGAACAAGCGGGCTGGTGCTGATTATATTGGTAAACGATTAGATCGGGAATTGGTTAATGTAAATCTTGTGGATAAGTGGGGTATGTCGCGATCCGAAGTCATTGTTTCAGATATATCGGACCATATGCCCATCAAACTTTCATGGAATCCTAATGCTCTGATTAAAGGAAGGCCATTCAAGTTTAATATAATATGGCTTGAGGATGTGGAATACACAGGTATGGTTAATAGACTTTGGCATGATGCAATTGTTGAAGATCACAGGGAATGGAATCGATTCCATTACAAACTCTAGAGGATTAAGAAGGTGACAAAGGCATGGGAGATTAGGAAGAAATCCACGCTCAGAAAAGAATTATAGGACATCAACAAGCAAATGGCGGATATATATGCTTTATTCTCGGTTACAAACCCTGATTCTTCTTCGATGTGCCTTTTGAATGAACTTGGTTCTAGGAAGCAGGAGATTTTAAGGATTGAAGAGGTTACCTGGAAGCTACAGAGTAGAATTTCATGGCTAAAGGAGGGTGATCTCAACACTCATTTTTTTCATAAAACTGCAAATGGAAGGAGAAACAGGAACGCTATATGGAGTATTAAAAGGAATGATGACAACTTTTCTTACTCTACATATGAGATCCAAGAAGAAGCTTTTTTTGTATTTTTCAAAATTATATAAGAAATATATATCGATTAATGCTGAGAATCAATCCTCGGTTCTTGAGCATATCTCCAGATTTTTTGATGATGAAGCCATTGCATTGATTGATCAACGCATCACTGGGAATGAGGTTCTTATGGTCCTGAAATCTTTTCCACATGATAAATGCCGGGGCCAGATGGGTGGCCTACAGAATTTTTCATCTTTTTTCATCAGAGCTATATAGTTGGTGCATGTCTTTTTTTTGGTACAGGTATATTGGTTCTGGGTTGCTGGGTGGATAATATACTGCATATCATGGTTTCCGAATAGATTTGAATATTATTTTCAATCTATAGTCTCTCATAATGATCCTTTTTTTGGTCAAGCGAGCCTGCATATATCAAGAGTGCTCGCAATTTTGTACTGGGGAATATGTTAATCCATTTCTACTTTCAATTTTTAGATGTTCATAATGCTCACAATGAACTTTTTTCAAGTGACCCTGGTTTTCATATGTCAAGCGAGCCTGTTAATTTATATATCAAGTGAGCATGTTCAGAACAATTAAATGTGTGTCTACAATGCGTATTAGATAAACAAGCGAGCCTGTCAAATTCTAATTCAAGCGAGCCTACTCAATTATCAGTTAAAGTGATACTGCATTGCACATACAATTTCTGGTCCGGATATACCACAAATCGTGGCAGAATCTGGTTTATACAGATCATAATACCTCACAGCTTTTGATGCCCAATCATATCCAATTTCACAGATGTCATTTTCAATTCGCTTGCTATATTTTGTATATGCTGTTAAACTTAGTTTTTGCTGTACTCATCCTTTTCAGTTTTTTTATGTCCACAAGATATGTTGGTTCTAAATGTGAAGGGATGGATTATACTCCCGATAATGAGGTGGTCGATATTTCTTTAAATTGTTTATTCATCCTATGAATAAGCATCAATCTTCTGGCCATGCAATGGTGGATTTCTCGTTGTAGTCACATCAGCTGAGAATTTTATATGTCAATGTACTGTTTATATATTAATATATTCAACGTTTTTTTCTTCTGAAAAAAAAATGTCTATGGTATAGTTTATATTCAACGTTTTTTTCTTCTGAAAAAAAAAATGTCTATGGTATAGTTTGTTAGCCTTTTTATAAATAAATATGATTGAACTGCACTACCCATAATTACATCTTCTACACATCTCTAACGTCTGCGTACTTATCATTTTGTAGTGCTCTTCAAAAATATTCAAATATGGCAAAAGCATTATCAACAGAAATGAGAATCTGTCGAACACTCAGAGATATATGTCGGACAGACTCAAAACCCCATTCACGGATATTGCAGTTCATCCTTCTGTCTTCCGCCATCCCTAGATGGAGAAGAAGCCCTAAAACCCAGAGATATTGAACCCTTAACCAGTTGCAGAGGAGCTCATCGCTTGGCAGTGCAAATGAGAGTTTCGCTAGGGTTTTGCGGAGGGTAAACCAAGTCTTTTCCCGCCGAACACCATCACCATAGATCTTCGTAGATCAGACGGTGTGTGGTCGGGAATCTGTCCATTCAAATCACCACGTATCCAAAGCAAATCGCACAATGGCCAAGATATTAAATGGTCAAGACCAGCATAAGAGTGGTGGTACAAACAATTCCGAGACCCTTAATTAAGAGTTAAATGAACACCGCCAAATATAGATATAGATATAGTAGATAGTTCATAAAAAGGGTCCCGTGAACTTTCGGAGGGTTAACAATTACATGTGTTGATTACAAATTAACTTGAAAACCCAAGTTAATTATCATATGTAAGACTATAAGAATTAAAACTCTGAGGCGATTTTCGTTAGTGTAAATTTTTTTTATTGTGTATGTTACAGTTTATGTGTTTTTATGTATTATCCATGGTCAAAACGGTAAAAATTTCCCAAAAAATCTGCATATGTTTATGTGTTATCCATTGCCAAGCATTTTTATAGCTGTAGTTTAATTAGACTGCTTTTTCACTTTGAAAATCATGGAAATTTTGGTAAGATTTTAAGAAAATTGGGTAGAGATTTTTGTAAATCCAAGTTATAACTATCAAACTTTAATATTTTGGGTGCATTAAAGGTTTATGATGATTCTGAACCCATTTCCACCATCAAAAACATGATTCAAATACTGTTAATGTAAGATTTCTTAAATTTTTTTGGCCCAAATTCCGGCCAATTTTAACCATTCGAGTAATTCCTATATCTTGTTAGACAACTCCATTTTTATACAACTGTCACTTAACACAAATTATTTGGGTTTACTTTTATTAACACATGTCTCCTCTACAACTACAGAAAGTCGCGCATTTCAACCGGCGAGTTCTGATTCCTTTGACAACTTGTCCATTCTGGATAAGTAAGCCACACGTTTCAACTCTGGAATTTTGATCTCTTTGACAACGTCTCAATTTTTGACGTTCCCTCGACATAAATTTCGTTGTTCGTAGGATTTGACATTAAAGGATAACCTAATAAATAACTTTGATTGAGTGCTATCTAAATTATTCCTATAAGATAAACAATGAGTCTAGGTTCCATGCATGAGATTAATAAAATAATAATCCAAATAGGAGACGAGATCAGACTCACCTGTAGCCTTAGGTTAGTTTCCAAACCGCAACTAAAAGATAATGTATCGTAAATAATTGAAAAATCCATTATATAATCCAGTCCATCTATGAGGAATAGTAACTAAAACGGTGAATCGTGATATACTAATAAAGAAGCCTTAAACATGTGCATAATAAAGCTGTAGTCTTCTCAGGCAACTTTTTGGCTCGGATTTTGGCAAAGATTTTTAAAAAATCTGGCAAAGATTTTATCAGAATCATGTTTTCAGTTGTTAAACTTTAGTATTTTGAGTGCCTAAGGGTTTTTGGTAGTGCTGAATCTATTTCTGCTATTCAAAATGGATTCCAAACACTCCAACTACCTGATTTCTTGAATTTTAGCTACCCCGATTTCGGCAAAAAACTACCATCCAGGCTATTTCGTTGCTGGATAGACAACTCCCATAATAAAAAGTAACTTTGAATTTAGACAAAACATACATATAAAAAGTAATAATCAGGTTCATTAAAGTAAATTACATGATTGTACTCCATCTCTATGACTCCCATTAATCACATATCACAACAGCAAAAGATCTTTGGAAGAACTGATGCGGGGTTTTATAAAAATATAAAAGCAATGGCAGAGTATATTATATAATGGATACCTAATTTTCATGTTAATATTCGCTATCATATTAATATTAATAAAGTAATTGTACTTAATATATTTAATAATATGAATATAATAACATGGATTAAGTAATATTATATTCCTATTAATCTGCAGCTCGTCTTGTCTATACTTGAAGCTCAATCAAAAATATCTGAAGACCAAACATAAATAATCCTTATAGATGATTTTTTAAATACAAAATGAGGGAGTAGTCTACCGAGCCCGCGTTTAGCCCGGAAACCTTGCCCGTCGGAAAACTTCGCTACCCGAATTCGAAGTCTTCTCCGGCTGATGGCGGACCCTTCTTACATTTCTTTCGGCAGCGAGATTTCCATATCTATCGCTTAGACGGAGGAGCTGGCCATGGGTTTGGAAGCGAGCGGGGTAAAGTTCTTATGGGTTCTGCGGAGACGGTGCTTCGATCCAATTGTGTCCTCCTCCACAAGAAACACCGTAGAATTGGATCTTTTGCTTTTCTGTATCTTCCATTTTATGGCCCTTGCCTGGTTCATAATGGTTTCTATTGTGAGTACTTTCCAACAAAATTAAATTTTTCAAAGGATTAAACTCTACAATTATGGGTAAATGACGATGGGTTTTCATTCTATTGCCTTTCTTAATTTTTTCTATAAGTCTAGATCACAATTCTGAACAAACAAACATTATAGGTATGATTAATCTTCAAAATATTGAAAAATAATTTTATAAATTATAAATAAAAAAATGCATTTTACAATTTCTCCACCTATGTTTCAAAATGGAACATTGTCATGCATTGACTATAAACATGCTTTTAAATTATACATGCTTGAATCTGCGCTTCACAATAAGGTGGGCCAAGTTAGACATGTTTTTAAATGATGGCTTTTAATTATGTGTTTAATCATAATTAATATAGTAATATAAATTAAATGGTTAATAAATCAATTAAGGTGCATATTTAGTATAGAAATTTGAAAAATTAATTTATTTACAAATTACTATACTAGCTAAGTTATATAAATTAAATTCTTAATAACACATTAAATACTTATTTCATAATACAGGTCATTTTGCTAAAATTATAAAAAGTCATAAAAACTAATTTTTTTTTTTACAAGAGCGGTTATGTATTTATATTAGAACTTGGCCAAATGCCTTCCAAGATTACAATGTGTCGGGCCTAGCCCTTAGTTTTTCTGCCTTTGTCTGAGCATAGGTCCCAAGTATTGGAAATCCTTCAGTTTTACACATGACTAGGTATTCCATATTTGTTATTTTTCCTAACTTAAATAAACACACATATTGTTGTAAAATAAGACGAAAAAACATTGCAACTTTATGGGATGGAGTCCCACTCCTCAGTTTCGTCTATCAAAAGGGAGCCTTCTGAAAGCAGCACCGCCTTGTTGGCTTCCGAATCTGCCTCTTTATTGTTTTCTCTCAAAACATGGAGAAAGCTTGTAGTTCGAAAGGCTTTCAGCATGCTTCGAATTCTTGAGATTGTTCTAGCTAGTCGAAGATCTGAAGGAGAGGAGTTCTCCACTAGAACTTTGATGATAGACTGGGAATCTCCTATGACACTTAAGTCTGAAATGCCGGTAGCCTTTGCTTGCTTAATCCCCTGCAGAAGTGCCAAGGATTCAGCTTGGATGCTTGTTGAGTGCCCGAGGCCCCAAGCATACTTAATCTCTGTTCTGCCCTCCTTGTTCTTTATAATTCCTCCTGCCCCAGCGAGACCGGGATTGCCTTTCGCAGCCCCATCGAAGAATAAGCAATCTCTATCTTCTCTGATGAGTAAATCTGATAGTTCTTGTTTGTTTCCTCTGAATTTCCACTCTTTTAAGTTCTTTTGCTGCCTTGTTTCATCAGAGAAGTGAAGACCCATTGAGGCTCCCCAATCTAGGTCCTTTTGATTTAAATTGGCTTCCATAACTGTTCACCCAAGTTTTCTTTCCAAAGATTTTTTACTTTGATGCTGATGAGCTGAGGATTTAGTTTTTCATCTCTAAAAATTCTTCTGTTTCTCTCGAGCCAAATTTGCCAGCATGTGAATTTTGGCAAGGAAAACCATGCTGCTTTGAATCCTTCGTTTTTTGGGAGAGTTCCTGGATACAAGTTGTGCCAATTAGCAAATAAGTCTGAGATAGAGATAGGGAGGTTAAACTCTGTTTTCCAATAATTCATAATGATCTGCCAAATTGCTCTAGAAAATTTGCATTCCAGAATAATATGCTGGGCACTTTCTTCCATTTCACAGCACATATGGCATCTGGATGGGCCTTGAAAGCCTTTTCTTTTAAGTTTATCTTCTGTTAAAATCGCTTTATGGCAAAGCAGCCAGCAATAAAAGTCGACCTTTGGCAAGGATTTATACTGCCACAGCGCCTTCCACACAGTGGGATTTGGGGCAGCGTATGGACGTTCTTGTGTACACCTATACCCCTGCGCTACTGTGTAGAACCCTGGACCTGTTCCCCAGCCCCTAACATCTCGTTTACCTGAAAGAAGGGGCGATTTACCATGCAGCATTGTCAACAGGTGTTGTCTGGCCTGCGCGTGCTCTAGAGGCACAGGAGGTAAGCGCCAGCGCTGCCATACTCTGCCAGAGAATTGTGAGATGTCCCACAGTGTCATATACCCAGCGCACTCCATCCATTGTCTCAGCGCTTGCAAAGAGGTAATCGATGCTAAGGGTGGATGCATCATTATACTGTCCTCCCAGATCTTTACATTTTTACCATTGCCCGGTATCCAAAACGAATTTTCTTTGATGAGAGCCACAGTTTTGTGACAGCGTTTAACCAAGTGCGTTCCTGTTGTGGGCAGAGTATTTTCCAAAGATCTTTTCTTGCTCCCCATGAGGTATTTTTTCCAGAGGGCTCTTTGCGCCCAGCCTGGGTGTGGAGCGATGATTCGCCAGTAGAGCTTGGCCCCCATGGCGATATTTTGGGTGCAGAGATCTTTGATGTTTAGTCCTCCTTCCATCAAAGGCATACAGATTTTCTCCCATCTGATCAGCGGAATTTTTCTATCATTTAATTTGCCACCTTTCCAGAAAAATTTACGGATGTAGGCTTCCATTTTCTTTATGATGCCTGAGGGTGCTAAGAGCACAGAAAATTGGAATATAGGGAGACTGCTTAAAACTGATTTGATTAGAACAAGTTTGCCTGCAAGATTTAGCCATGAGAAGCCCCAAGCTTGAAATTTTGTCTTGAATTTGTCCAAAAGAGGGGCCCAGTCTCTGCAATATACCAGGTTGCGAAAGATGGGGAGTCCCAAGTATGTAAAAGAGGACCAGTTGAGAGTGGCAGCAAAGTCCAGAATTCTGGATATGGCAGAGAGAGAGTGAGCAGAAATGTTCCAGCAGTAGGCTTTACATTTGCCTTTGTTTAGGTTGCTTCCTGTAGCATCACTAAAATCATCTAGAACTTCCTTAAACCTTATAGCAGATCGAGCTGTGGCAGCCCCCAACAGGAGGGTATCATCTGCAAAGAGAGTATGGTTTACATTTTTCACACCTCTGGCTATATTAAGCCCCAAAATCTCCTGATCTTCCAATTTCTGATCTAGGAAGAAGCTTAGGGCATAGACTTGAAGAACGAAAAGCAGCGGTGAGAGGGGGCAGCCTTGCCTGAGCCCTCTTGATGCTTTGAAGAAGCCAGCTGCTCTCCCATTCACCAAGGGGGAAATCCATGGGTCGGCAATGCTAGCTCGAATCCAATTTACAAAACCTAATCCAAAGCCGAACCTTTTCAAAACTTCCCATAGGAAGCTATGTCTGACACGGTCGAAGGCATTTGCCAGGTCTAGTTTAATTACCATACCCTTTTCTTTTCGAAGTTGACTCGAATGGATCGCCTCCTGCACCAGGATGTAGTTATCAACAATCTGTCTCCCCTGAACAAATCCTCCTTGATTCTATGGAATGATCATTGGAAGGATGCCTGCTAGCCTGTTTGCTATTACCTTTGTGATTAATTTGTATCCAATGTTGCAGAGAGAGATTGGGCGAAACCGACTGAATTCTTTTGCACCCTTTTCCTTGGGGATAAGGGCCAGAAAGGCAGAATTAGTGCTGCCCCCAATTTTTTGGCAGTTTTGTGATTTCAGGATCATCTTGAAGAGATCTTTCTCCACAATCTGCCAGCAAGTTTGAAGGAATCTGGCCGTGAAGCCATCTGGGCCTGGGGCTTTGTCAGGCTCCATACTGTTCAAGGCCTCTTTTATTTCTTGAATGGAGATCTTTACTTCGAGCTGCTGATTAATAAAGGGGGAGATCCTTGAAGGTATCGCCTCCAAAAATTTGGAATTTGGATCGGTCTCTCCCTCTTCTTTGTAGAGATTTTGGAAGTGGTTGAAGGCTGCCTTCTTTATACTCTCATTGTCTTTGTGGATCAAATTGCCATCTTTAATTTCTGCTATAGAATTAAAACTTTTCCTTGCTTGAGCTTGTTTATGGAAGAAGGCAGAATTTCTATCACCCGCTTTGAGCCATAAACTCCTGGATTTTTGTCTCCAATGCTCTTCCTCTGAGAGGCAGGCTTTGTGGTAGATTTGTTGAAGCACCTCCTCCTTGTCTAAAACTTCAGCGGTGATTTCTATATCCTCACTTTGGGCTTGATGCTGAGTAAGATTGTCTTGGGCCTGCTTTCTCTCTTGAGCAGGGGTGGGGAGAGCTTTGGCCCATGTTTTGAGGGCAGCTTTTAACCTTCTAAGCTTTTCTTCCCAGATGAAGAAGGGAGAACCCTTCACTGGCATTTTCCAACTGTCTTGAACCAAATTAATAAACTCTGGCTCCTTAACCCAAAGAGCGTTGAACCTGAAAGGGATGGGACCCAGATCCTTGGGTCCTGACATCTCTAACATAATGGGTTTATGATCTGAAACACTGCAAGGAAGGATGTGTAACCTGGATTCTAATCCAAGCAAAAGAAAAGAACTCTGCACCAAACATCTATCAAGTCTAGCAGCAATATGACCAGGGCCTATTCTTTTATTGGTCCAGGTGTACTTACCGTTATCTGGAGGGATATCGAGCAGGTCCCAGTCCTGCATGAGGTCTTCCACCCACTCCCTTGCTGGGTCCCTTACGATTGTGCCTCCTCGCTTTTCCACCAAGCGTAGGGTAATGTTTAGGTCACCTGCAATAATGAGGTTTCCCAGGTTCTCAGTCTCCGCCAGTTGTCTAATAGAGTCCCAGCACTCCTTTTTCTCCCCTATATTATTAGGAACATAGACATTGAACAGACAGATAGCCTCCCTTGTTTCTACAGAGTGTAGCTTCAAGAATAGCCAATGGCTGTTGTGCACCTCTGAGACCAGTCTGAACTTGAGGGGGTTCCAGAGAGAGCCCAAACCCCCAGAGGCTCCCCTTGATGATACTGCTAGTCCGCTGCTTCCCTTCCAAAACTTTTTGCTGATTTGGAGGAATTCCTTGTCCTCCATTTTAGTCTCCTGGATCAGAAGAATGTCCGGAGTTTCTCTTCTTATTAGACTTCTTATTGCTTCTTCTTTTACTTTACTCCCCATTCCTCTGCAGTTCCAGGAGATGGTCTTCATCATTTATTTCTTTGATGGGAGGCTCCCCTGGAGCCATGAGCTTGATTTTTAACCGTCTTCGTATTCTTGCTGAGGAGTTTTTCCAACGTGGGCTGACTACCCTGGAGTTTGTCTTTGTAGGTTTCCTGATCTCTCTTTTCTCTTGCAGATTTCCGGCCCCTTGCAGATCTTCTGACCGAAGTCTGCGTGTCTCCGATTTCTCCATCTTCCTCGGACTCTTCTGAGTCATGTTCCTCCTCAGAGGCTTCTGTTTGCTTTTCTTTGTCCCTTGCCATGATACTCTCTTCGGGTCTTGTTCCTGCTGAGGTCGATTTTTCTGCTGGTTTGTCGATTCTCTCCTCTTCCCTGGGGGCTTCTTCCGCAGAGCTTAGGATCTCGTACCTATTTTCTTGACTTCTTGATGAGGATACGTTTTGGGCAGCGGCAGGTTGAGATCCTTGTGCCCCGGATTTCTTGTGGTTTGTCTTTGGCCTTTTGACTTGGTTCCAACCTTCCTCCTTTCCTTTTTCTGGATCGCTTTTATTTGGGCATCCTCTAGCAAAATGTCCGTAGATGTGACATTTACGACATTTGAAGGGGAGCTGTTCGTAGTCCAGGACTTGAACATGCATCCAGCTTCCAACCTTTAGTTTGATGGCCTCCGGAAGACCCACCTCGAGATCTACCTCGACACAGATCTGGGCGCAGTCATATTGATCATTGTTGTTGGCTCGATCTATGAATTTTCCCAGTGAGTTGCCAATGTGTTTGAGAGAGTCCCAGTTCCAACAGTGTACCGGTAGGTTGGGGAGCCTAACCCAAACGGGGACAGCCGACGGTACGTCTACAGCCGGATCAAAGTCTGGGGTCCATTTGTTGAGGTAGAGGCCCTGAGGTCCCATGAAATAGGGTCCATTCTTGAAGATCAGGTCTTTATCCTCCTTGGTGTTGAATTCGAACAGGAAGTATCCTCGTCCAAGAAAGTACGAGGTGACTTTATTCTTGATCAGCGGAATCCAATTCCTGATGACCCAGTTTTCGGTTGATTTAGGAGAGGGCCAGAGACCCGTAAATTGACCCACCAGGGCACGATCTACAAGAGACAAGGCGACCTGGATCGGTCCCTCAGGAGGTAGGTTTACCTCTGGTACATCATCGAGCTTCTTAACGAACTTTGATGCGTCGGGCTTCTTCTTCTTAGGCAACGAAGCAATCAAGGAGGAGAACGCGACAGAGTCATCCGGAGGAGAAGACTGTGAGGGCCCGAGAGGCGAGCCTTGGGTCTCCATAGTCTAGATCATAAGCTCACTTTTCCTTCTCCAAACCAGAGGCATTCCGAAACCAAGCAGAGACAGATCCGAGACGCAGCTACGGATCTGGGCAGCAGATCGAGCCACAGATCAAAGGGCGCAGCTCTGGGGAGGCCAGAGGCGGGATCGGGAGTCTGAGGGGCGGATCCAAGCTGGAGTTGGCTGGATCGAGCTCTCCAAAGGCCGTGAGGGCCGAGGCTGCAGCACGAAGGCCGTGGGCAGCGCTCATGCAATGGCTGCGCAGGCCAGCAGAGCAGCGCAGAGCTTTTTCATAAAAACTAATTACAATATAATTTTATTTTAAATTATTATTATTAATAATTATAAAACTAATTAATATATAAGTTGAATATACATATATTTGAAAAGACATGGAACAACCATCGACTAAGCAGGACTCCACTAGTTATAGTGCCTGCTCAGATGGATGTGTCTACTCAGGAGGTGTCTGCTCAGATGTTGCCTCCTTCGAATATTCCTGCTCAGGACTAGATGTTGGCTACTCATCTCCACGTGGTGAAGGAGGAGGAGGTGGGGTACTAGAATGATCACTCCCCTCATGATCATGATCATCCGAGTTGTTTTGTCTAGCATCTCCATGGCGCCTATCCCTCCTAGCTTCCAGTAGCCTGGAAGCTCCGATGATATGATGCATAAGGCTCATCATATCGCGGGGCATGTCCCTCTAGAGCTCTGTGAGGATACGATCAGCCTAGATGTCTCTGATCTTCGCTCCCTCATGAACCAGGAGTCTACAAAGTTGGTCGCCCAACTCCATCCTAAATTGAATGTCCCCCCTATGCCGCATGCCCGTGAGTATCTGCACCTAAGGAGGTATCTCACCCTCCACATCCTCCGCCATATCCTCGTCATCTACAGGATCACCCGGTGGGGGTGGAGCCATGTCCCTAATGAACATGCCAATATCTATAAAATATATAGTACGCAACAATAATTAGACAATTTCATTAAACAATTTAATAAATTAAGTTAAAGAACATGTTAGGATAAATCTTATTCTAATTAATTAAGACAATAAAATGAAACTATATTAATTTAAAGAAAACATTAATATTACATCTAGCATTTGGTGGCTCATCCTATGTGAAGAGGATGTTGGTACACCCTCGCTAATCCAAACCCGCATAAGGACATGGAACCATCACGAACATGTGATCATCCACACTGGCTAGGAGCTCCAGCGCATCACCAGAAATCTTGACTGGATACTCATACATGCCCCTCCTGAGCATCATCTCGTCCCACATGTGCATCCATACTTGTATCAACGGCTTACAAGGCTGACGCACAAAATTAGGCCTCACCTTCGGAAAACTCTCAAAAATAAACAAAAAAAAATTGAAGCAAAAGGGAAGGTCAACCTCCCATGTGCCTGAGAACAACATCTATCTAAGACTATGCAAAACTACTACAAAAAAATGGTAGACCATCTAACAAGTCGTGGCCTTTGGAATAAACAATCAACATAAAATAAAAGAGGGCAACTAATTTGTTTTCTGTCATTGGTATAATGTGCAATGGTGTTCAGTAATAGTGAGAGGCACCTAAACTCCTCTGGACGAAAAGAAGCATTATGTAGCTGTCCACTAGACACCTAAAAATATGCAGGAGAAAGTATGCCATCCCTAATGTATCTCTGGGACTACACCAACCTACTCCCTACTGCATAACCGACGGGTACATCAGGGAATTGGGGAAAATCCTCCCCTCTCCTAGATATGCCAGTAATAAAATAAATTTCCTCCTGAGTGGGCTGGTGCCACTGGTCAAGACCGACACAGAATATCTTTCGGTGGGCATCCCACCTGTAGGTCAACTATCGTAATAAGCCATTGTGCCCCTTAAGGGATGTAGCCTCCTTGTAGAAATTAAGGAGGCCTACATCTCTTAAGAGCAATTGGGTGGGTTGCGTAATAAGGAAATGGTAAAAAATTCTCTCCCTCTCCCTTGCCTCCCATTGTTGTATCATCTTAATTGTCATCCCTCTACTCTTTTTGTTGTCTTTCCTCTCTCCATTGGCATCGTTGAATGATTCATATATTAAATACATCACCCTCCCTCATACATAAAGCCTAAATATTTTTATTAAATGAAAAAAGTATTTACAAATATATAAATATAACTTTTATCGAAAAAACAAAAAAAAACATACGATGTGCCACAAAAAATAGTCATGCACCGCCAACGGTGCGTACATGTATATCACGCACCGTCTACAATGCTCATTAAAAACCTTCACGCACTGCAACAACAAAAAACTATTACTTAAATAAATATTATAGGTGGTGTGTTGACAAAACATATCCTCCCTAGGATGTTTGCTATAGCGCAACACACTGCCAGTTTGCAATATTTTACCACTAACGATGCGGTACCAAACACACACTTCCCCAGTGTGGTATGTTTGACCAACCCACCATCGTAAATAAATTTTTAATTTAAAAAAAAAAAAAAAAAAAAAAAAAAAAATCAGTGCAGCCGAAAATCGACACGCACCACAATATTTTATTGTTATTACAGTGCTCTTTTTCTTGGTACCGCACTGGGCTGTCACATTAACTGTCAAGTGTGATTTTCATTAACACCATTCACGACGCGACATGTAAATTTACAGGGAGCACCAGGAAGGGTGCGAGCTAAACGACTCAAACATACCGCGCGGGAATTTGTTTTAAAAAAAAAACTGTGAATTTTAGCTCAAATTTAAAATGAATCCACTAAAATCTTAAGTTAGTGAGAAACAAGTATATTACCTGCACATTTGCCCGTTGAGGAGACTTCTTTGCAATATAATACTAAAAACCAAATTTACCTGTCCTTTTGCAAAATTTGAAGTCTACACAGTGAGAAATGGATGGAAGCAATGCAGGCAATGCGAGCACCGATGGTAGGGCGCCTCAGAGAAGGAAAATTCACGCCAGTTCTTAAGAGCTCTACAACACTGTAACAAGTAAAAATGAATTTTTACGACTGGTAATTTTTTTTAAATTAACCCTTTTTTGGTGCGCTTGATTATGAGACGCACTAGGCAGTTGTATTAATGGTGCACCACACTTATTTATGGTGTGTTGGATTACTGAGATGCACCGGGCCAATTTGTACGAAGCGCGCATTACTTCCTTTGAATAAAAACCATATGTTGATGCATCGTTGTACATAAACCGCACCGGTTTTCGTAATTAGTAAATAGAACCGAAATGTTGAGTGTCTCTGCGTGCCATTTGATACTACACACTGGTGCACTTTATATAAAATGCATCAATGTGTTGTATGTATGAAGTGCATCGTTGTTTTCGTAGTACTTAAAAATAACTTTGGAACACTTCTTTGGCCTCTACGATGCACTGGTGCGTCACACATATATTAAGTGCACTAGTGTGTGTTAGGATTATAAACACACCACAAAAAAACATCCTTAAAAACATCCACCCGCCAACCTCCTCCAATGACCTCCGCTACAAACAGATATCTGGGCTATTTTTATAAGGGCTTCCTCAAAAACATCCACTAGAGGGTCCTTTCCTTGTAGTGAGGGCGTTTGAATCCTCTTGTCTCCTTATCAATCTGCTTTTCTTGGGTTGAATTTCTTGCTATCCTTGGATGTGTGCTTAGTAATATGGTCTCATGTTTATTAATTTTCCCATTTTCTGGAGGTTCTCATGGACTATGGTTCTCCTTATTTTTGGGATTTACCAACTCCTCCTCTTCCTTTTCTTCTTTCGGTTGCTAAGCTAAAAATTTCCATCCCTTGGGATTTTTCGTTTGCATTTTTTTCTTGTGTGGGTCTTTCATTGCCATGGGACAATAAATATTTAAATTTCTAGTTTGTAGAGAGAGGTGACACTTGAAATTTGTATCCTCGAAATCTAAAAACTGGGTCTAACATTGATTTTTATATGTTAGAAGAATATGACCAAGTAGTCCATTGCCGAGGTATACCTCTACAAAAATATTGATGAAATTGTATATTTCTTATTCGGTTCTTTATGTGTCGATTTTAATGAATCTACCCACCATATTACCAATTCCCTCTAGAAATTTTATATGCCAGAAATGAAGGGAAATATTATGCAATCTTACCGAGACAGACATTTTTAAGACCACCATTGAATTTTCATCGAATTTTAGGAACCAGGGGATGATAAGAAGACCCAAATTTCCCCAGAATTATGGACCCTCTTGTAAAACATACTCTCTAATTTCTGATGATTCAAATTTTACGATGAAGAAACCTCTCGAGCATATATGAACGTCACAATTTATTGTCAATTTCATGAAAATTCATTTAAAAATACCCATTGGTTTTTGCCAAAAACCATTTAATCTACAGATGACTACTTGGGATAGGAAAGATGCCTGTAGATCATTTATCTCTCATAGATCTATTTTCAATTGCATGACTTTATTCATCTATTCCACAATATAGGGACCATGGATGTTTAGAGCCCGTTCAGATTTGATGGAGGCTTTATTCTTCCCTTTGAAGATGTATACAAATGATGTGGATCCTTGGCATTGTATATGGACCGATACAACACCCTTAGGGAAAATAGATCAAGGCACACCCCCAAACAATCGTAGGTTGGTGACGATAGAAGAATTTCTTTCAACTCCATAGTCTTGTAGAATAAAATAATCTTGCATATATATATACATGCAAAGATCAGGCTTTGAACATCCATTGGAATGCCTGGCCTTTTATGGATCTCCCTTTTCAGATCTCGAACTATAAAGTCCTTTTAAACCCTAATCAGGATCGACCAACCATTTGGGATTTTTGCAAAAAAGTGTACAAAGGCTATCGTGCCCAAACGAGAATGCTCACCTCTCTCATGAAAGGGTTTTTTGAAGGATTGAAATTGATCTCAATATGATTGATATAGGCTGTAAGCATATATCAACCACATTTACTAATATGATTATTGTTGGGGCCCTTGTTTTGAATGGTTTGAATTTGAAATTGGAACAACGGCCAGATTTTGGGTTGCGGAACGAGGACACCTGGCAGCCGCAACCAAGTTGCAACCACATCAAACGACGGAACTACCAAGGTTGCGACGGAACAGGCACATAGCGGAGGAAACTATATGCATAAGTGCATATAAGGAGAAGATACAGCAGAAAGAACACAAGCGGAACACACAGATAATCAGAGAAAAGCAAGAAGTAGCTGCAGAAGGACAGAAGAGAAACTAACAGTCGCAACAGCGAGTAAATAAATAGCGGTCACCTGGATGAACGAGGAGAGATTTACACAGCAGAAGAGAGAAGAGCGCGACTAAAGGAGAAAACGCATGTTGCAGCAGGAATCCGGAGCATGGATGAGGTCTCTGTAGTTCCTAAGGTCTATTGATGTAGAATCTCTGTTCCGAAAGGCATATGTATCAGATCTGTAAGCCCATTGCAAAGCTATGTAACTGGAAGTTGGCCAAGGACTTAATGCAATTGCAGGTTACTGTCTATTTGTGTGATTCACATGCATGTGTGTTAGTTGCGGTGCTTTAAAATTTTAATTACTCAAATGTCTGTATGCTCTCGGAATGATGTTGCGCATGTGATTATATTTATGTGATCTAACCCATAATAAGAATGAGTTGCGGATCCGTTCCTTGCCATTGGTCTATTCCCCTCCTGCATGTGGTCGCGGCACGCCTCAGGTGAGACTCTCTACTCTCTAGAGTAGGGTGATAATGCCGGTGTAATCCTAGACTACAACGGATTCCTTTGTTGGCCACAACCACTGAACCTGGGTCTTCCCCGCGAGACCTGATCGCTCGCCAACAAATGGTTCCGTTGCCGGGACCTGCATGATATGAGGGAATCTAGATCATGGTATCACAGATCTTCGAAAGGGAGATACGGCGATGGTGGGATAACCACTTAGACCAGTTCATTACTCAGCAAGCGGAGTTGATCAAGAAAAAGGAAGCAGCGGTCAAGGATCTCGTCCTTTTCTCGGATTCAGCTAGTGATACGTACGAAATATTATGGGGAAAATTCCCTAACGACCTCTACAATTGGTTGCGGAGATTGCAGACAAAGGTGCCTCGCGATGGCTCGCGGAAGATAAACCGCAGGTGGGTGCACGGAGATCTGGTGGCTCTGCATCGGTTGAACACCGAGTTGACCTGCGCGGTGGATTTTTGGGTGGAGACCACGTTGGAAGGATACATTGTGGAGTTTGCCGCCGAATGCTATCAATCCTTATCGAAGGCCGAGGCCATCTTCCGCTCCGGGCGAAGAGGGAAGCTGCTTAAGGAGATTCCGCTGTGGATTAAATCTCTGATAGCGGATGAGGGGTTGATAGAATACCACAAGACGAGTATGGAAGCGTAAACCACCGGTGCTGGGGGAAGGGCTGAAGGGACCGATGCTGCATAGAATGTGACGTGGGGAGTGGGGAATGGAGGCTAAGGCCGCTAGGACGTTGCGGGAGCGACGTGCACATCGGCGGGCACAGATTGCCGATAGGTGGCGAAGAAGGGTGATGCGAGATTTGAAGAGACGAGAGATCAAGAGGAAGAATCAGAAGGAGGCGCCTCAGAAGGTAGGAAGTATGGACGTGGATGCTCAGGGATGAGAAGGGACCACTGTAGGAGCACGATGGGTGCATGGGAGCCCAGCGAAGCGAGCACGCAAGACGGTGACTAACAGAGATGATGAAGGTATGCAGCCCGAGGAAAGTTCTGATGGTGAATGGTATGTTGTGATGCAGCAGTTATTTCAAGAGCGGAAGGCGCTCAGTTCTCCAGGTTGCTCTACTCCCCCCAGTCCACGTGGCCAGGATCCCGACCTTCCCCTGGTACTTTATCAACCTTTGAGTAATATTTTCGTTAAGTTACAAGCATTAAGGCAAGCGCACAGTAGTTCAGTGTCGACAGCGACACCCGTGAGTAGTAGCATCGCTAGTAGTAGTGTCTTTCCTAGTGGAACAGTTACGCAACCAGGACCCAGAGGATTTATCCTGGTCAACCCGCCGCAAGTGAACATGGCTGGGTCTTTTACCCGGTATCCCGAGTTCTCGGGCCGGGGTAATGATGATGTAGAGCAACACTGGTATTTGTGCGAAGCCATCTGGAGGGCGCGACAGACACCAGATGTTGGGAAGTTAATAGAGTTCCAAACCACGCTCAGAGAGAGGGCTCTGCGATGGTTCATTAAGTGGTCCGACGCCCACCCGAATCCAGTCATTTCGGACGTGAAGCGGGATTTTGTCCTGGAATTTAAGCTTCCCCAGACGGACCAACAGGGTCTATCCGAGCTCTAGGAAATTAAACAGAAGGAAGGAGAGACCGCATGGGAGCTAATGCGGCGATTCAAGGACGCGATTAGGAAGCTTAGTTACCTGATCGATCCAAACCATCAGAGGGACTGGTTCATCAAGGATTTTCTCCCCTTGACGCGAACCCCCCTCACCCAGCAGAAGATTGATAATCTGCAGGACGCTCTGGAGCAGGCCATGAAGATCGAAGCCATGGCGGGCTACCCTCAGGAATACAGGGGAGGGTTGGCCCCGCAGGATCCCTCCTTGGTGGGACTACAGCATCAGATAGCTAGCCTGACGGAAAAGCTCAAGGAGATATAGTCGGTCAGACCAGCCAGGCCAAATGTTTGGTGCACTCACTGCCTGGTTGAAGGCCATGTCGCAACTGAATGTCCTCGGTTGCGTGGCGCGGGGGTGGGACCCTCGGTCACGGCAATTCAAGGAGGACCACCCACGGGGGGTGGCGTGGCACTGAATCCACAAGGGGTATACCAGCCGCAACAGCCTTACACGGGGTTTCCTTCCCAACTCAACCCAGCCGCCACAGAGTATTGCGAGATTTTCCGGACGGTGGGACATCCGCCTCGGATGTGCCCGATCCTGCAGAAGTATTCAAATGTGCCAAACAATGTGTATTGTGAGTTTTGCGCTTCCACGACTCACAACACTGAGTAGTGTCGGGCTCTCGACACACTCGCGGATCGGTTGGACCGACCCTCCTACAGGGTGAACGAGGCACCCAGAGGACGGGGCGGCGGCATGCGGGGTGGCCGCACGAGAGGACGTTGTCCAGTGAAATGTTATAACTGTGACCAGGAGGGTCACGTGGCTCGGGAATGTCCCCTTCCCAGACGGCCCTAGTGTTCCCAGTGCCGCGTGAACACCCACGTGACGGAAGACTGTCCGGAGCTCATCGAAAAGTGGGAAGAACGTGCACGACAGAGGGGCACAAATTTGGTAAACGCCGAGCCGCGAGAGGCTGCCACTCTAGCCATGCAGAACGTTGCCATTGTGACGAGGGGCGATAAGAAAACGGGGGAGGACGCTCGCGGGAAGGAGCCGGCACCAGTTGTCAGGCCAGCATCCCCGCATCGGTTGATCCGGCCCGAGGCGCGGAAGAAGTATTTTCAGGAGGCAGTTGAGGCATTTGCTCAGCTGCGCAAAGAGGGAGGCTTAGAGGTGGCCTTGCCAAGAGAGCCGGAGGTGCAGAGCGCCGCGGGAACCCAGGTTGAAGAATGGCTCCAACTGTTCCTCAAGATTTTTGACAGCGCTGCGCTGCGGCAGCAGCTCAAGTGCACTTTGGAAGGGGCACTGCAAGGGAGGACAGGATTGGAGGAACCGGTGGACACAGCCCTCCAATCGGTGTAGCGCGTTAAGCGAAATAAGCGCCGAACGGGAAAAGAGTTCCGGCTGAATACGCAGGTTGGGGGATTCCAAATCAGCGACACCATGCTTGATTTAGGGTCCGACGTCAACATCCTGCCAAGGAAAACGTGGGAGGCTCTTGGCAGACCTCGACTGGACTACTTGCCCATCCAACTCAGGATGGCGAACCAGTACTGCATTTTGCCGATTGGCCGACTTGAAGGTGTCGAGGTCGACATTGCGAGGGTGAAGACTTACACTGATTTCAAATTTATTGATATTATGGGAGACAAGGATCCTTACCTCGCCCTGTTAGGCATCGATTGGGCGTTTGAGAATTATGCTATCATCGACCTCAAAAAGGAGCTGATGATCTTTGAAGATGGGGAGGTATGGGTCACGTAGCCTCTCGACCCGTATTAAGGCCCGCGGTATACCGAGACGGTGGATGCCCGAAAGGACGCTCAGATGATGGAACATCTTTATCAGATGACTGCAGGGAAGCGGGAAGACTATATCAACCCGACCGTGGATGGTTCTGTCAGCTGGCGCAGTGTTCAGATCTCGGACTTAGGATCAAAACTCGCGTGGGAGGATTGGCGGCAGGGCGGGTATGAGATCAGCACGCGGAGATGTGCTCAGGTTGGCCGTGTCAGTTGGATTGGGGCTGAGTTTAGAGAATACCCCATCCTGTCAAATATGCAAGTTGTCAATACCTTCATTGCTAAGGTTGAGGACATGGTGCCGGAAGGACGCAGACTACCCCTTCTGGACGTCGCACTACAGTCTACAGCAGCCCGGTGGTGGAAACATCACCACAATACCTTGTCGCAATGGAGTAGTGTGGCGGAATTGTTGCGGGCATGGTTCAAAGAAGAAGAAGGCCCTCGAAGCAAGCAGCGGTACTCTGGGACTTCCAATCCGCAGGACCACTTGCGGACCTGTGAAGAATAGTGGCGGAGTATAGAATACCTGGAAGAGTTGTGGGTGCATCGGTTTTTCCACTCTTTAGGCACCATCCCACACGCATGGTACTTGGAGGAAGAACGGAAATGAGGAACTAGTTTTTGGACGGAAGTCGCGAGAAAATTTGTGTAGTGCTTCTCTTTCGCGGGGGAAAAAGAGTTGGAATCTCATGCATTACATGCTATCAGGGAGGTACTGTTTTTCCACAATCCGCAGACCGACGGCCGCACGCTGGCCTCCCGTCCTGAGGCTACGCGAGATTTGGTCTGCCAATGGGTTGACGGTGATCTGGAGGACGATGGTCTGGGGGACCTGAGGCATCTGTATTTCGAAGAGAAGGAAGGCGAGCGGAACATCAGTGAAGAACCGACCACCGAGGGTATCCATTTACAGCCGCTGTGGACCAAAAAGCTGAACATTGGTACAGACGAAAAACCTAAGTTGGCTACCGTGGGCGATTATTGGGACGAAGAAATGACTAAGGAAATCTTCAACATGTTGCAGGAATATGAGGATTTTTTCCCTTCGTCGGTGACAGATCTGAAGGGCATTAAGGGTGACCTCGGTGAAATTCGCATTGTATTGAAACCGGATGACAGGCCCGTAAAGCGTCGACCCTATCGGTTGAACCCCCGGGTCAAAGAAAAGGTCAAGACGGAGATTGACAAAATGCTGGCCGTAGGTCTCATCTTTCTCGTGGAAGAAGCAGAATGGGTGAGCCCCATAGTGATTCAGAATAAGAAGGACAAGGCAGAAATCCGTGTTTGTGTCGACTATCGCAGTCTGAACAATGCCTGCATTCATGATCCATTTCCCACCCCTTTTAGCGACGAAGTGTTAGACCATGTTGCGGGGAACGAAGCCTACTCTTTCACTGATGGCTTTTCAGGCTACCATCAGGTGCGTATTGCGGAAGAAGAAAAGTAAAAGACCACATTCACCACTGAATGGGGGTCGTTCGCGTACCACGTCATGCCCTTTGGCTAGAAAAACGCCCCGGCCGTGTTTTCCCGGATTTTCATCGCCGCCTTCCGGGAGTACATTCACAAGTTCCTGGAAGTCTACATGGACGACTGGACCGTCTACAGCTTGCTAAAGAAACACGCAACCCTGTTGCGTATCATGTTTGATAGGTGCCGCCAGTTGCATATTTCCTTGAACTTAAAGAAATGTATTTTTGCAATCCCCTTCGGCACGTTGCTGGGACACGTGGTATGCAAGCAAGGGGTCTGCGTCGACCCCGCCAAGGTTGCAGTGATAATACACATGGAAGCCCCTGAGACGGTGAAACAGTTGCGGGCATTTCTCGGGCACACGGGATACTACAGAAGGTTCATCCGTAACTATGCTAAGATCACCGCTCCGATGGAACGACTTCTGAAAAATTTCGCAGTCTTTCAGTGGACGGAGGAGTGTCGGGAGGCCCTGGACACCCTGAAGGAAAAGCTGGCATCAGCGCCTATTCTTGTCCATCCGGACTGGGATAAGAATTTCCATGTCCATATCAATGCTTCCAGTATTTCACTTGGGGTTGTCTTGCCACAACCAGGCGATACGACAGTTGACCACCTGGTATACTTCACCAGCCGCAAGCTGTCCAATGCAGAGAAGAATTACACCACGACCGAGAGGGAGGCGCTGGCGATGGTATACTCTCTTCAGAAGTTCCGCCACTATCTTCTAGGGGGCAAGCTCACGTTCTTCACGGACCACTCTGCATTGAAGTACCTGGTCAATAAGCCTGTTCTGGAAGGATGGATTTGCCGTTGGCTTCTGCTATTTCAAGAATTCACGTTCGAGGTAATCGTCAAGCCTGGGAGGTTGAATGTCGGGACTAATCACTTATCCAGATTGGAGACGGGGGAAAACGATGGCTCCCTCGATGATCAGCTGCCGGATGCTGACCTTTTCCGAGTTGAAGCTGTACCTGATTATTTTTCCGACATTGCCACCTATTTGACCACGGGGCAATGCCCTCCGAATTATACCCCGCTCCAGAAATGGAATTTGGTCATCCGTGCCGCCGACTACCAATTGATCGCGGGGCAGCTATACAAACTGGGCCTCGATGAGGTTCTGCACAGATGCGTCCTGGACCACGAACGGGAAGTGGTCATGTGGGAATTTCACAGCGGTGTTGCGGGAGGGCATGTGGGTGCGAAGCCCACTGCAAGAAAGGTACTCCAAGCTGGCCTGTGGTGGCCGACCGTACATACCAACTGTAAGGCTTATGTGAAGCGATGAGACGTCTGCCAGCGGACGGGACGGCCCTCCCACCGGGATGAACTTCCACTCCACCCAGTGCATGTGTTGCGGCCATTCGAGAAGTGGGTTGTTGACTTTGTAGGTCCCATAGCCCCAGTTTCCAGACACTCCAAGGCCCGGTACATCATTACTGCCACCGATTACCTTACCAGGTGGGCTGAGGCAGCTCCAGTACGCGACTACACAACGGATACCGCCGCCCGGTTCATTTTTGAGCACATCATTTGCCGGTTTGGCTGCCCGCGAAGTTTAACCAGTGATCAGGGTACGCACTTTATTAATGCCACGGTCAAGTCCCTGCTAGACACCTTCATGGTTCAGCATCACAAAAGTAGCCCGTATCATCCGCAGGCTAATGGTACGGTGGAAGCATTCAATAAGATTATTGAGAAAGGCTTGACTAAGATTTGCAATGCCAAGCGTGATGATTGGGACGAGCACCTCTCAGTGGCATTATGGGCCTATCGGACTACGGTGAAGCAATTGACCAATCAAACACCGTTCCAGCTCGTGTATGGCTGGGAGGCTGTGATCCCTGCCGAGTTTATTATCCCAAGCCTGTTGATCGCCACGTCTCTGTAGTTTTTGGAAGAGGCCTCCCTCCAGGAGCGCCTCCATGAATTACAGGAACTAGATGAGGCCTGCTTCCTGGCTGAATTCCACCAGAAGATTCAGAAGGACCGGCAGAAAGCATGGCACGACCGCCACATTAAGAACAAAACCTTCCAAGTTGGCGGAAAAGTTCTCTTATACAACAGTAGGTTCCAGAAGTTCCCAAGAAAGCTACAGATGCACTGGTTGGGACCCTACTTCGTTATTGAGATTCGCAACTCCGGAGCCGTCTGGTTGGCACAGCTGGACGGTACGGTTATGCCTGGGTGGGTGAATGGTGCACGCCTGAAACCCTACCAGGAGTAAGTACCTTTCATTTCTCATCAATAACTCTCGCACCCAAGAGCACCCGTAGTGTAGCGTAGTTGAATAACTCTCCCGCAACCGGGATGAGCGTAGGAGATATTCTTTGTTCGTAGGTAGTGTGTCAATAACCGCCGAGTTGCGATGACCGCACCGCAACCGACTGTGGTCGGGGCGGCGTAAGTCCAGCGTGTCAGCCCTGTAGGATCCATACCCTTCTCCATGTCAATCCAGCTCAGTCGGCCCACGCACTTGTGTTAGTCCGTAGGATCACCTAGATTTGCATCATTAATTACCATAATTGGCAGTAACCGTGCCGTCATCATTTGGCCATCACCCATGTAACCCCAGCCGTCGCGTCTGCCCATTTCCCCATGCCACCGTCAGCAACTGTCACAACACTCATTGGCATGCGCTTGATCGCACGATTATCGCAGAAATAATGCCAGCGGGAATTAACTCGTTAGGGAGTCTCATCAACTCCACTCGTGCCAGGAGCTGACATAACTTGCATGGCCACCAAAAGCACGAGAATGTCAGACCAGTTTGAATTAGCAATTGCAGCTGCACCAGAGCCATTGCATTCTCAGAACGCATTGCACCAGCAAAGGTGCCCAAGGACAATTCTACAGGTCTATCAGCGCCGGGCAAAAATGCCAAAGGCCGTTCCAGCCGTCGTTTAACCGGAGCTCGACTCTCGGATTCACAAGACCGAGTCCCTGGTGGGCAAGTATGATAGCGCAGCCTTGATTGATGCCAACCTCTCAAATGCAGCAGAATTTCCATCCCTCCAGCGGCAGGCATACATGGAACACTATTGCACTACAGCCGACAACCCTGCTAGCCGCCTGTTGCCTGAGTTCAGGGGCCTTCAGACTTCGTCCCTGATAAACTTGTGAAATCTTTCGGTTTTTGGCACCGCCGGACCAGTTCTGTAGTATACGCGCTTCCTCATCAGCTGAATTCAGAATGGGTCCCTGTGGTTGACTCGAGAAATCCCCATTCACGCAGAAGATATTCATCGTCTCACAAGGCTGTCGCAGACGGGCGCAGACGTCTCCACGGCCTATCAGACCTCTTCCAAGCGCGCACGGAAGTCGGGCGATGCGGACTTCTATACCAAATATGGCACTCACAGGGGGGGGAAAGGAGCCAAGATCGACCTCATCAACAAGCCAGAGATTCGCTTCGCCTGTTACCTCATTGCCAGTAAAACAACGAGGCATTACACCAAGGGCGAATGCACTCTCGATACTATTTCTATTGCCGAGCATTGTGTCCAAGGCACAAGATTGAATTGGTGTTCATTCTTGCTAACGGAGTTGTTCGATGCGTGCGAGGAGAATTATAAGCGTGCAACTACGTTTATCTATGGATATTTGATTATTGCTTTCGCCATGTGGAAATGGCACACTCCACACATCTAGTTCCCAGCCGATATCCCTGAGGGCCAGCCCCTCGCGATGAAATTCACTCCATGGCAGGTCTCAAATGACCCCAGTACCAAATTGGTAAACGCAGATGCATTTCGGTCGTGGTACCGGCTAATGCTGGATGTGGTGGCATGTCAGCAACGAGTGCCCAGGCTCCTGTTGGATGAATACAGTGAGCAAGTATGGTTCAGGGTAAGTCACAGGCATACTTACCTCCGACCCGCTTGTGTTCCGGCAGATACCTTCCGAATGACACCACTGAAATTTCAGTTGGATGATGCTACCTTCCATCGTGAAGTCTGCTCATGGCCGGGGGTCACGAAGCATATGCGGGATGGGCTCCCCAGATACAATTTTGATAGGATGGCGCCAGTGGAACAGCCTGCCGAGACGGAGGTGGCAGCGCCTTCACAAGAAATCCCAGCCACGCTCATCCCCGTCGTCTGCCACTTCAACACCCAGGTACGGAATATTAATGCAGCGACTCAGATTATTTCTAGCGGTACTGCCCACTTTCCTTTATTTTCTGAATTTCAACTCATTCGCTCCACCTCGCACTCCCGCACCACTCCACTCACCTCTCCCATTCCCACTCCTCTATTTACCTCTGCTGATCCACTCACGACCCCGATGGGCGAGACCAGCCAGTCTAGGGATCCACCCGAGGCCCCACAAGCTAAGAGGGCCCACACTGCCGAGACAAATTTTGTGGTGGACCTCACTGTTGACGATCCCCCACTGGCCCCCAGCACAGAGGTGCTGCGTCAAGACAAACCTCTCATCGAACCATCTGAGTTCATCAATATCCACCTTCCACATTCCTCCACCTCACCGTTTACTGCTCCGCTCACCGGTTTCCCACCTACCACTCCATCCGGCCCATCTACTTCATTGGCCACTGTATCTGACCCCCTGGTTAGGGAACTCCGAGGTGGGGACCGCGGGGCTGAGGTCGACTCTTGTACTGCCTCAGTGATCCCACCGATCGACCCCAAGGTCCAACCCCACCCTCCCCGTACTGATATACTCACACAGCAGACACACATTGTGTCCACTTCTGCAGAGGCTCACCCCGAGCCACCAGTTCCTCCACAACCGGCCCGCATTGATCAGCAAGCACCGCCGGATCCGAATATGGTGGACTCCGTGCATCCAGAGGCCACGACCTTACCACCTCCTGAGCATTCCACTCGATCAGTTTTTAGTGGGCAACCTTTGCCGGAGCGGATACTGGCGCAGAGCGCTTCTGGGACCGCCACCTTCCAGCCTGAAAATCCCGCTTAGCTATATTTACTGATTCAAAGGGCGGCCCAGCAGGCCGAACGACTACATTTGGGACTCCATAAGCAATGTGCCGAGCAGCAGAACCAAATTGCCACGCTTACTGAACAGCGTGACCAGCTCCGCACAGCACGGGAGCAGATGGAAGCCATGATCACCAACGCCACTCAGTTGTTCTCCAAGTTCAGGCCATCTCTCGAACCGGACTATCCCATGCTGCCCCCTGAAATCGCTGCGGCCAGTTTCTCCGAGCAAGAGATCCACCTCCAAATTGTCTTCCAGGAACTATTCTGGGAGAATCATGAGCTTCGGGCAGCATTAGCAGCCCGCGCAGAGCCGGCCGAGCCCGCGGTTGACTATTCCGCCCAGGTGGCCGACAAGCAGGGCCAGGCCGCTCAGACGTAGCAGACACTTCATTCCACGGCCCGAGCGGCTCGAGACCTCCTGAAAGGCCTTCAGGAATGCTCCCTGGCCCTCACTGTCAAGACGCAGCCGATTTCAGCCCAACTCCGACAGGTTTCCCGAGAAATTCAAGAGGCTACTGACCCCGCTAGGCTGGATGAATTATACGCCCAGGCAGATGACCTTGAGGCACAGCTCCTACAAACAGAGGCTTGTTCGGAGGAGGCTAAACGCATCATTCGTGAGCTCCGGCCGCCCCTCCAGTCTAGCGCCCGGACGATCCAACAGCTCGCAGTTGCGGCCGAACCTCAGATCAGCACGATCTTCGGAGCTGTCTCGTCGCCCCTCGACGAGGCTGCTGTCACCAAGCTCACTGAGGACACGGACTCGCTTATTCAGGGGTGCCAGCAAGCCGTGTCGGTGTTTACAGAGCTCAGACCTACAACATTCCAGAGGGTTCCGGAGTTGGGGCCCTTGTTTGAACAGCCGCCCGAAGATGCACAGCAAGAGGACCAAGCTGAAGGTGCACAGCAGGAACGAGCACAGGATGCAAGTGCACAGGACGAACAAGGCACGGGGTCAAGCAGGGAAATGGAGATCGAAACTGTAATATGTGATTGACTCGGGGATGAGTCAAAGAACTGTGGTCGGGGCCTGTTGGGGCCCTTGTTTTGAATGGTTTGAATTTGAAATTGGAACAACAGCCAGATTTTGGGTTGCGGAACGAGGACACCCAGCAGCCGCAACCAAGTCGCAACCACATCAAACGGCGGAACTACCAAGGTTGCAACGGAACAGGCACATAGCGGAGGAAACTAGATGCATAAGTGCAGATAAGGAGAAGATATAGTAGAAATAACACAAGCGGAACACATATATAATCAGAGAAAAGAAAGAAGTAGTTGTAGAAGGATAGAAGAAAAACTAACAGTCGCACGGATGAACGAGGAGATATTTACAATGCAGAAGAGAGAAGAGTGCAACTAAAGGAGAAAACGCATGCTGCAATAGGAATCCGGAGCATGGATGAGGTCTTTGTAGTTCCTAAGGTCTATTGATGTAGAATCTCTGTTCCGAAAGGCATATGTATCAGATCTGTAAGCCCATTGCAAAGCTATGTAACTGGAAGTTGGCCAAGGACTTAATGAAATTGCAGGTTACTGTCTATTTGTGTGATTCACATGCATGTGTGTTAGTTGCGATGCTTTAAAATTTTAATTACTCAAATGTCTATATGCTCTCGGAATGATGTTGCGCATGTGATTATATTTATGTGATCTAACCCATAATAAGAATGAGTTGCGGATCCGTTCCTTGCCATTGGTCTATTCCCCTCCTACATGTGGTCGCGGCACACCTCGGGTGAGACTCTCTACTCTCTAGAGTAGGGTGATAATGCCGGCGTAATCCTAGACTACAGCGGATTCCTTTGTTGGCCACAACCACTGAACCTGGGTCTTGCCCGCGAGACCTGATCGCTCGCCAACAATTATGCTAATATAAATTTGTTATTAGTAAAATTATTAAATATTTTATATTACCAATAAACTAATTATAAAAAATATATATATATAGAAATGATATTATATTAAAAATATATTATATTAAATTTAATATTAATCTTTGATTTGAGAAATATTAACTAAGGATATCTAAATTGTCAAAATAACTCAATTCAAGAAATAATTTCCTAATTCTTATTATTTACTATTTATATTGGAAAAAATTACACTCAATAAATATTACTGATGTCACCATAAGTAAGGAGAAAATAATATCATGATCTAGCAATAAATACAAATAATATCCTGATCTCACAATAAATACGGAGAAAATAAATAGATTCCTTGAAATGCTTATATCTTATTTTCATTAGTTTTCTATATTTGACATTATGGGTTGGTAGAGCCATACATTAATGATATCGTATTGTGCTAATATAAATAACCTATGGTCAATAGTATGTTCGCTCCATCATATGAGGGCTATGACAAATATTTGCATATACGCGCTTAGTTATATCCTAAGCGGAACCAGGCAATAGAAACAACACAATGTGCATGTGCACGATATCCATACCCTTCAATTTTGTTTTTCTAATCTCTTTAGAGAAATTTGTATCCACAAGTCACTCTTCAGCCTATAATTAAGGTTTTAAGATAGAAAACTCAAGTAATTAAGTAATATATATTTGTATATATATCTTAAAATAATGTATTTAGAATTTTAATTTAATTATTAATAAATAAAAATTTGAATTTGGTAGGTATTTATTATTTTCTATTATAATAAAAAGCGGGTTACATCATATACAAATTTAGTGGCCTCAACCTGCTCATAGGAAACCAGGTCTGTTGGCCGCCTTAACGCATTGAAAGCCATCCAAAATTAAAATTGTTTCCTTCTTCTACTTGCTGCAATGGCCAGTTGACTATTTAAAACATTAACTAAGTGACAATTAAAAACATAAACACTATCCACAAAATTCATAAAACATAAGCTGAGTTACTACCCATCTGAAGAGTCTATCGGTGCAGGATCCTTAGCAGTGGAACCAGACATTTCCACTTGCTACATCTGTTGAATCTACTTCTCAATTCGACCTATTCGAGCTGTCATTTGATATTGTGACACCTTGATTTGTTGGAGTTGAATGGTAACATCCTGAAAAATTTCAATTACTGAAGATGTTGCATTCCCTTGCCCTGGATGAAGACATTTCATTGCTTTGGCCAGGACACATTTCATTATCCAATATGTATGAACATTTTTATTAAACAGTGAGAGACAACCTCTTTTATTTCTTGGATCACTAATGAAATCCATTATTTCCTCCTTTGCCTCATTATCTTCCTCATTACTGTGACTTTCTTTTTCCCATCCCTGGATTATTTCTAATTTGTGGAGGGTTTTCTAGAGTATAAACCTACGAGATATTCTGTAACATCTCTTGCTTAGTTTTCCTACCTCTTTTACTAGTCTCAGTTATAGATTTTACCATCTTCTGCTTTCCTTTATCCTGAGTGTTTCCCTTACTCTTCTTCGTTTGCCTCTTGACCATATTTTTGTTCTTGATTTTCTGCTAAAAATCTGTGTATACTAACTGTAAGCTTGTATGACGGGAGGATAGAGGTATAACAGTGAAACTTTGCATTTTGAAGAATAAATCTTCCTCTGGCACATAATTCACAGGATGATAGTTGTAATACCGTTGACTGAGATAATTGATGAAGTGTTTTATACAATTAGGTTGACAGAGATAGAGACGCAGATAGAGTAGACTCGCTATATTACCTAGAACATGCCAAACTGAATATGTAGAATACCCAATATGACATTGACCATTTATTTCTCCTGAATAGAGACCATGAAACTTACCTTCACTGTGACTACCACTAGTATTCAAGATAAGCTCATGCTGAGACCAAACAAGGCAGACAAAATAATCACATAAACTACTTTGAATTTCCCCTAAGGTTATACAGAGTAGCAAACATGGAATTTTAAAGATGTTCCCCTGCCTAAAATAGATGAGGCATTCATACATACAACAGAGGCACTAATTATCCCCTAAGTCATTCATATATACCAAAAAGAGGCCGAAACACAGGCGAAAAAACTTGCCACATTCCTCAATTATTAAATAGATAATAAATATTTAATTTTTATTAAATATTTTAAAATATTTTTCACAAATCTTTACATCGTAAGGTGTCACTATTTGAAAATAACTCCCCTAGGTGCCACTGTATTCATATTTGAGCCATTGGATTAAATGTTAGATGGTTGAAATGTTTTAGGCCATTAAATCAAATAAATGTTTTTATATATGTTTTTTATAATGTTAGTTTTTTATTTTTAATAAGTTAAATTGAATTTAGGTTTTGGTGACTTTTAAGTTAAAATGTTTTTATTAAAAATTTGTTAGATTTTAATCTCATTTTTTAATAAAATTTAAATTAATAACTTAATAAAACTAGATTTAATATAAATTAGTTTAATGAATAAAAAAAAATTGTAAAATACATAAACATTAAATTTTTGGGTACATAAGCATAAAACAAAGTATGATAGAAATATTGTAATGTCATGTTTAACATTTTGGCTATGTAAATTACACAAAATTAAAAATAAAAGTAAATTAAATAAAAAGATTGACATAATGTAATGAACATTTTAACTAGGTCAAAATACAATAAAAAATAAAAATAATAAAATAAAATAATGATTCATTATAGTTTTTCTTGTTCTGTATTACTTTGTTACAACTATTTTATTATTCCAAAAATACATTTTTTTTTTGTTATATATTATTTATGTTACAAGTGTTTTATAATTTATGAGTATTATTTCTTAATATATATATATATATATATATATATATATATAATGAAATTTTTTAAAATATGTGATCTTTTTAAAATTTCCAAAATATTTAGGACATGATTTATCTTGAGCAATAATGATGAATGTTCACAATTCTCATTTCTTAAATAATACTAAATTTACCTTTAAAGGGGTCTGTAACAATTGTTTGTATCAAAGTTAAGGATACGTAGGAAAGGAAACATGGTGAAGAGAAGCTTCCAACCTTACAAGAAGCCCTAAAAAAGCATAAAGTTGAATGTATGGAATCCATTTTCCCTTATACACATGAGAAGTGCAATGAAATATCTTGGAATTTGGAAAATATCACGAAGCTTATCTCATGTGCCATTAATTTAGATCTGAAGTATATGGAAGAAGAAAAGCAAGACAATGGATACTTATCAAGAATGTATCATTCTTTAGAAGGAAGTGATGTTGACAAGGCTATGGAGGACCAAATAGCAGAATTAAAAACAAAAGAGGAATCTTTAGAAAATGGGTTACTCAAGGATTTTGATATTCAGATGAGCTACATTATCTCACTGATGCAAGCAAGTACTCAAAAAGAGACAGACAATAGTGATATAGAGACAATTTATTCATAAACAAGAGAAAGCTATAATTATAACCCGAGATAAAGTTATGGGAAGATAAACATTCCAATTGTAAGGAGGAGTCAAAGTCACATGAGTAGTAGTTCACTCAACATAATTCTCCATTGCTTATTCTGGAGGAGAAAGTTCCTACTATCTCATCAATTGAAGAAGGTCCACATGAGAAAATTAGAAGAGATTCCTCAATGCTATTTTCATTTGACATTTAGTCACTCTGCTCTTTTTTGTCTAGTAGTCTCTTTACCTCTACCCTTAAATTCAATGACTAAGAAAATACTAGACAAAAGACACTTACCTATTACAATCAGTTGAAAAAAAAAGGTATCTCTAAAGGGTCACTTGGGGAGGAATCTATTATTTAAAAGATTGGGAAAATAATTTCATTTCAAAACAAAAATGTACTATCACTAGGGAAGGGAGTTATTACATTTAATATTTGTTCCCATTCTTGCCACTACAAAATTTGATTGTTTCTTTTTATTTGATGGGAAAATAAATGATCTTTAAAAAACACTAAAGTCTTGAATTATGATCCTTAAAGAAGTCGCTAGATTCCTTGATTATGAGTTGATATTTTCTTCTTACTTTTGGGTCTTCATGATGTTTTTTATTCTGATTGAGGTGAAAAGTTCCAAAGAAGTGGAATATTGGTCGTTTAAAGAGGAATTATGGAAATATGATTGTAGATATTTTATTAATATAAATTATCTGCACTGAGATTAATTAATCATCCCCAAGGGTTAAAAGGGGCCCAAATGTCTCTTATCCATAAAATTGATGATTAAGATAACTTTATGCTCATAATTTTTTATTCCATTAAATAATTCTAACTGTAGAGGAGAGTCAGAAATCTAAAAGTAGTATCAGAGGAATTCAACATTGCGAATGTGATAGAAGCAAATAATTTCGTGGAAGGGTGAAATCTGCCCAAATTGGTCATAAAAACCAAGTGCATCCTTCATGCAGAAAAAAAAAAATAAACATGCAGATTTCGTCATATAGAGGCCTTGAGTAATTTGGCCAAAATGTCTCATCCATTATTAAAAAACGCATCTTACATGCAATTAATAAAAAAGAAGTTTTTCCACATCAATTACCCAATATGGATATTTTGATTTGAGGTCCAGTAAACATAATTCTTCACCCCTTATTATGGAGGATCGGTTGGAGCCAAGAACGTTCCTACTACCTAGTTCCTACTACCTCTTCTTTCTTATATGTTATTCTTTCCTATACCACAACCTTAAGGCAATTCCTTTGCAACATGTGGTGAAATTTCTAGTTAGATATATATATATATATTTCTGAATTGGACTAATTCTATTAATCTGAAATATGGTACAAGATGATACAATCAAGAGAGACAGAAAACCGACAACCAGAAATGATTGGACTATCAACCTCGATTCCGGAGAAGGAGTAGAACAAGAAAAAAGCTACAACATATGGCTGGAAGCAAAAATACTGACTTCTACCCAGAATGGGCAGGAGCCTCAACATGAAGCTTTTTCCCTTTCCGTTTTTTGACTTCGACCCAACCATCCTGGGGAAAATGAGCAATAACAACTTGAAGATTGAGGTTCTCCACAGGGGGGCCCTCCTTTTCTGAATCAGAGGAGGAGGTCATATGGACGCGTTTCTGGGTGACGGCAGTATCAGAGGAAAGCGCCTGACCTTCGGTGGAAGGGACCACGGAATGAGGAGCTTGATCCAATTCTGCATTGCTACCTTCATCTTCAGAGCTAGAGGATTCAGAATCCACGACTGGAGGTGGAAAGCATGGAGCCCATCGTTTGAACTTGGGCTTGGAGAGGTTATCCTTTTTCTTTTTTGCCGGGAGAGATGGGCAGGAGTTCTGCAAATGCCCAGATTGGTGGCAATGGCAGCAACGGAATGCAGTATTTTCGTAATCCAGTGTCTGGGTCCAGTCAAAGTTGTTTATCTTATGATTTATTTGGTCTGGAAGTCCTTTGCTTAAATCTAACTCCGCACATATTCTGGCATATGTGTAGAGACCTTTATTTTCCCCCCAGTAATCTCCCATAATGAAACTGCCCAAGGTGTTTCCTATAGCTTTATAGACTGCAGTATGCCATAAGTGGGCAGGTAAGTTTGGAAGCCTGATCCATACAGGTGTCCTGGTAATGACTGCAGTTGCTGGATCAAAATCTGGGAACCAAGGAGTCAAGAAGAGCCTTGTCGTTCCCATGAACCAAGGGCCTTCTTCTAAAGCCTTTTCATAATGCTTACTGTCTTCAAATGGAACAATGAAGTATCCTTTTGAACAGAAACTGATCTTACAATGATGAGTCCAGTTTGCATGTATCCATGCATAGAGATCCTGCGATCGTGGCCACAGTCTGTTAAATCTACATATGATTGCTCTTTCTGCAAAATCTTGAAGTTGGATTGCAAGACCTTCATGGGTGATTTCAACAGAGGGAACTTCCTCTATCTTTTCAACCAAGAAAGGCTTAGGTTTAAGGGCTTCCGGGGGGTTGGGGTTCTCAAAGTGTACTGCATTTTTGTAAGAGAAAGGAGCAGAGGATGACTGTCCCGCAGCACCACCTCTCAAACGAAGGGTTAACACCAAAGAGTTGTTTCTGGCAATACTGTAAGTAGAGAGGGGAAGAAGGTCTTCAAGTTGTTTACCTTGGTAAATAAGTCGCTGAAGGCCCAAGGGTATCCCAGTCTGCCGTTCCAGAGTAAGCTTCAGATTTTTCACCAGATCTGAAGAAAAGACCCATTGCAGTAAGGTTTTTCCTGAGAGTAGCAAAATGTGGAGCTGGAAAGAAATAGGGTAAAATTTTTGCTCTGGATCTACCCAACTTCTGAAGGGCTAAAGAGTCGAAGCCTCCATCGAATTTGCTTCAGCGTTAGCGCCTTTCCGAGGCCCATTAATGGCGTGATTCCCATGTTCTATCGCAAGGCAGCATGAGACCGAAGGGACCCCAAGCCAGTCCTCCTGAGTAGAGGCGACGACATCTTGGAGGGGAGAGACCTGCAGCCAAAATGGTGATGAAGGAGAGAGACCGCAAGGAACTGCGGAAATGCAAATCGCAGAGTGTTCAGGACATGCCATGTAGCTTGCAACGGCAGCTTTGTTGTACAGGGTCGAAGCGAAAGCCATGATGGCATCAGCGGCTAGGTGCTGCCATTGTAGAATCTGAGGTAAGTCGTCCGGATGCAGCCACTCTGCATGGGGTAAAGCCCAGCCACAGGGCCTTACTCTGTTCCAAACAGAGGGCATAAGGCAATAACTTTGCCGCCTTCGAAACTGGAGCGAAAGGGGATCGTCTTCATCCTAGAAAGCCTCCCTAAAGCATCCTCCACAGTCGACCACCGAGGAAGATTCCAAACCAGGAAATGACTGCATAGATGAGCAGATGCTGAGATAAGAGTTAAGCGGTGCCTCTGCCCCTTCCTTCACCACACAAGACTCTCGATCTCTACCCTGCAATGGGTCATCGACCATCCTCAGCAGTGCTTTGCATCCATTGTTGGCTGGTGAAGGTCGAGAACTCTCCCCCAATGCCTCCTCGAACCAGTCGGCGGCAGCAAAAACCTGGAACCCTAGTCCAGAGAAAAAAATACCGCTACGCAGAGCCATATTTCCGGATCTGAAAGGTAGTGGGCTTGGCCCGGTTTAGACTAACTACTCACACGATGAGCTACGACCTTGCTCAGGATCGAACACAAGACCAGTCCATCATTACGGGGCCGACTTTACCACTACGCCGCCTCCACGACCTTAGATATATTTTCAAAGTAGTTAAGTCTTTTTTATTTTTTTATTGAATTCATTATTAAAAAAACACATGGTATTGATAAGTCATACTTTCCATGATAAATCCCGGCTAAATGTCTATTGTAAGAATCTTGTTCCATGTCTTTTCAAATATATGTATATTCAACTTATATATTAATTAGTTTTATAATTATTAATAATAATAATTTAAAATAAAATTATATTGTAATTAGTTTTTATGAATTTTTATAATTTTAGCAAAATGACCTGTATTATGAAATAAGTATTTAATGTGTTATTAAGAATTTAATTTATATAACTTAGCTAGTATAGTAATTTGTAAATAAATTAATTTTTCAAATTTCTGTACTAAATATGCACCTTAATTGATTTATTAACCATTTAATTTATATTACTATATTAATTATGATTAAACACATAATTAAAAGCCACTCAAACATGTATCATTTAAAAACATGTCTAACTTGGCCCACCTTATCGTGAAGCGCAGATTCAAGCATGTATAATTTAAAAGCATGTTTATTGTCAATGCATGACAATGTTCCATTTTGAAACATAGGTGGAGAAATTGTAAAATGCATTTTGTTATTTATAATTTATAAAATTATTTTTCAATATTTCAAAGATTAATCATACCTATAATGTTTTTTCGTTCAGAATTGTATTCTAGACTTATAGAAAGAATTAAGAAAGGCAATAGAATGAAAACCCATCGTCAGTTACCCATAATTTTAGAGTTTAATCATTTGACAAATTTAATTTTGTTGGAAAGTACTCACAATAGAAACCATTATCAACCAGGCAAGGGCAATAAAACATTCCGTATGAGAAAACAATAGAAAGAAAAATAAATGTAAATATGGTAAGCCAACTTTACAAGGAAGTAAACGACATTAGGTTAGTTCAAATGCGATCATCGTAGAAGATTTTAATTTTCAAATGAACACCGCCCTTGAAAAAATGGACAAAGGACGGTGGACCCAAAAATGTAGGGTTGTTTATGAGTTCAATTCGAGCCAAGACGCAAGTTGCAGGGAAGGATTCACAATCCCTGGAAGGTGGACGTCGCCCGCTCGGAGAAAATTTTTGAGCGTATGATTTATAGTCTTCTTCATCTTAGCATTTTGGGTTCGAATCCCGGGGCGGCCACGGTCTTCACAGCAATGTGCTACGGGGGAGATACTTGTTAGCCATAAAACAACCCAACTGCCAATTAACCGCCTTCTTTTCGTCAACTGGCTTCTCTGGCACCCTGTGGCTTCTCAAGGATGTTTTGTATAAACTGTCATTGCTTTGGGAATGGAATCCAGTTCGTAGCGATCGGCTTCTAGATCCTCCTCCAATTTCTCCATGGGGTTGCGATTGTCTGCGCAGAGAGATGGATGTGTAGATTGAGTTTCTGCTGCTGCGGTCGTAGTTGTTGCTCTCTGTGATTTCATTTACCTTCCTTACCTTTGTTATTCTTTTTCCCTCATCCACGGGCCTTCCCCTCTTGAAATCCGGTTTGTCCTGTTGCAGCTGCTTGTATTTATCCATGAATGCATCTAGACAGAAATCTGCAAATGAAGGTCAAGGCTGCGGGATTCGAACACGCGACGTTTGGGTCCTCGCGTTGCATATTTGAATATAATGAACAAGCCTCCCACCAAATTGTTCACCCTTTGCTTGAATTAAATGGAAGATACAGAAAAGCAAAAGATCCAATTCTACAGTGTTTCTTGTGGAGGAGGAAACAACTGGATCGAAGCATCGTCTCCGCAGAACCCATAAGAACTTTACCCCGCTCGCTTCCAAACCCATGGCCAGCTCCTCCGTCTGAGTGATAGATATGGAATTCTCGCTGCCGAAAGAAATGTAAAGCATGGACGCCTCGGCCTGCGTGTGAAGCCAATGCAAAACTGAAATTTCCGTGTTGCAAAACTGAAATTTGAAATTTGAAATTTGAAATTGAAGGGCGCTCAAATTTGAAATTTGAAATGATTCTGGTATCTGACAGGATGGCTGGTCATATTCGTTGTCAGACCTGGGGAACGACACCACGACACCATGTATCGAAGGGTCCGCCATCAGCCGGAGAAGACTTCGAATTCGGGGAGCGAAGTTTTCCGACGAGCAAGGTTTCCGGGCTAAAACGTGGGCTCAGCAGAGTACTCCCAAAATGAGTAGTTTTTAGTGCTATTTTTTGAAGGGTTTTATTGTGGTTTTTTCAGGTCTAATTTCTTTAAAATTTGGTAGGAATTTATTGAAAACAGAAGTTTTATGGGTAATTTTGCACAATGAAAATGCCCTAGAAGTTTTTTAGGGAGCTAAATTCATATATGTAGTCAAAAAACTAGTTTAAATAACATAAATCAAGATTTTACCTTAAATTTTTTCACCGGATTTTGACACCTAAAATTCCAAAAAATCACACTAAAAACAACTCCAATACAAAAATTTACAACTTTACCTAGGCCTCTCTCCATTGAGTCGTACTGCCGATGAAAGAATTGAGGTGTGTTTTAAAGATTGTGTGTTTAAAGATAATGTGTTTAACATTTTGGTTTTAAAATCGTTTGCATTTCCTTCTCATTTTAACGGTGCACCCATGCACCATTAAATTAATTTTACCAAGCTGTCAATGTAATGCTTTTGTGCTTCCATTCCAACTTGTGTGCGCTTAAAATATCCATGAGTGATTGATTCCTGATGTAGTAAGGCTACGTTACTTGCATTACACCATTAGTTCCCCGATTGGTATGTCCAAATATTAGTGCAGTTGTTGAACAAAACATCTAGGGATTAAGCAATATGGTGGTATAGATAAAAAAAAATATCTAATAATTATATTTAATAACTTAAGAATGATGTTTTTCAAGTTAGGAAATTACTTTCCTAATTAATAAGTTAAAATATTGGTGTGATTATTAGAGGAAAACATGTAATTCTCTAGTT